>JADRCH010000016.1:802769-862671 GCA_019843965.1 Rhynchomys soricoides | reverse complement strand
GAGAGAGAGAGAGAGAGAGAGAGAGAGAGAGAGAGAGAGAGAGAGAGTTAAGGTACCTATTAAGGAGCCAATAATGAAGAAAGAGCTGGTCTTCCAAGGGAGAGAAAATACAAGGTATTGTTATGTAAAGATAGAGAGGAAACTGGAAGATGAGAAGTTATTAGGAAAGAGAATGGGGAATAAAAGAGAAAGGTAAAGGCAGAAATATGGGGAGATGCAACCAACAATAAATGCCATCTGAATAAACATATGGAAATATGAAAAGGAGTCTCAGGAGAGTCACCAAATAATAGAGGAATTACCCTAATAGACATTATATACCCACAAAGAAATTTTATACCCACAAGGAAGACAGACAGTGCCAGGGATTGCTTAGAATTTATGATGGATTTCCTGGAAACCCTAAAATGTCTGAGGCTAATGCCAAGGCTTTTGAGTGTTCTCTGGTAGTTAAGACTTATTGCTGAGAACAGCACTTCACCAAACATGGAGAATTCACTGGTCATAATGACATACTTTTAATCCCAGCACTGTGGATGGAGGTTGAGGCAGACAGATCTCTGAGTTTGAGGACAAGTCTGATCTATAGAGCAAGTTCAATGACATCCAGGACCTCATGAATAAAACACCCTATCTTAAAATACCAAAAATACTAAATAAATAAAAAAAAGAAGAAGGGAAAGTTAAGCCAGTGCCTAACTAGAAGCTTCATGCCTACTCATTATTATGCATAGTGAGTAGAAAAGTATTTATCAGTGCTACAAGAAGAAAAAGACAACCATCAACATTACTCTGATATAAACCCTATGACCTGTATCAGTAGTCTGCCTACAAGATATACTGGTGCAACCATGTTATGTGCAATGTTATACGAGCAATCAATCATTTTCTGATTGGATTTAAGGCCTACTCTATGAGATGAAACAGATACCTGATATTATTAAAGTGGTAAAAAATCCTGAGACTAGATAGGTCCTGGACCTTGGGGAAAACATTCTACTGTTATTCTGCTAAAGAAACAGCAATAAAATGGCCCCTAAAGACATAGTGCTATATCCAGAGATCAGTGCTTTTTCAACAGCTTTCAGAAAAAAACTTATTCCTGCAGTAAAAAGGAATTAACACAGAGACCCACAACTGGGCAATGTGCAAATAATGAGAGACTTGGAAGTCCTTTGTATGAAATGGAATGTCTTTACAAAAGTCTTTATCCCTCAAGACTCTGGATATCTATGTGGGAGAGGAGGAATAAAAACTATGAGAACCAGGGATGATAGATGAATCCAAGGAAACATTAATTTCAACTTCCATACCCAAGACTGATGCACATACCTGATCACAGAGACTCTAGAAGCACGCACACAGCCTGTACAGATTCAAGAAGAGTAGAACCCTAGCACTGAGAAAGGGAATTAAAAATGGCTTTCACACATAAACAAGCTATTTTTCATTGATACTTCCTGGCAGTGTGACACTCCAATAGAGTGTCACTGGGCACATCAACCAAACTCTAGAGTAGGACTCTTGCCCAGAAGTAATTGTACAAACTAAAATTAACACTATGGATTTTGTGGACTTTTTGTTTAGTTTTGGCATTTTTTTTGTCTTATTAGTCTTTTGCTTGTTTGCTTTGATTTTCAGTTTTGTGTTCTGGAGAATTTTTCTTTTGAAAGAAAAAAGAACATGAAATTGCTTAGGTTGGGAAGTGGGAAAGAGGTGGGAGGAGTTGGAGGACAGAAGAAACAAGATCAAAATATATTGAATGAGGAAATATTTTAATAAGAATGAAGTACAAGGTCTAAGCAGGAAATTCTAGCCTAACGATCATGTTATGCAGTGGATTAATGCAATGTAGTGTAACTACAATTCAATGTGGAACTTAAGACATCTGTGTGGAATTGCAGTTTGGCAACATATCAGTTCATCATTTGAATTTCCCCTACCCTCTGGGATCAAAGATCTAAGCAAAGAGGCAGAAGGATTGTAATAGAGGTAATGAATTACTCCAGGGAAACAGCATCTCCCAGACTCAACAGGACTGGTGCCTCTATGATCTCACAGAGACTGTTGGCAGCATGCACAAGGCCCACATAAGTTCAAATTAGAGGAAGTCTTAGTGATGAGAAGGCTAAATAGACATTGGAATGTATACCTAACCAAGAAGGTATCTCAAAACAATATCTATTAGCAAAGGAAAACATAGTTTTCTCCAATGAAGTCTAACTGGGTGTACAAACCACACTTAAAAGGGAATTTCTATGCTCCGGTGTAGCTGCCTTCCACAAAGGGAACTCAATTGTATGTTTGTAGACTTTTTGTCTCAGTTTGTTTTGTTTGGACATCTTTGTCTAATTGGTCATTTTTTGTTTGTTTGTTTGTTTATTGAGAGGATAAAAGCATGTAATTGAGTGAGTGGGAATCTAATACAAGTTGGCAGAGGGGAAAAGCTTGTCAGAATGCATTGTATACATTTTTTCAATTAAAATAAGAAAATAATATAATATGTTTGAGTATTGAAATATCAGATTTTGAATTATCGGATTAGAAAAGCTTATTCTGGACATTATTATAGACTATGTTCAGCTCAGGTTGGTGAACAAATATTAAGACTTCATACATGCTTCATACACCTATTCAGTGATGCAGACCCTTTCTTTAAGGAAAGGATGGATACAGATATATCCAAAGAATGCATACAGAAAATGTGGTTCATTTGCACAATGGAATATTACTCAGCTGTTAAAAATGATGACTTCACAAATTTTGCAGGCAAATGGATGGAACTAGAAAATATCACCCTGAATGAGGTAACCCAGACCCTAAAGGACATACAGAGAATATACTCACAGATAAATGGATATTAGCCCAGAAGCTCAGAATACCTGCCATACAACTCACAGACCATATGAAGCCTAACAAGAAGAAAGGCCAGAGTGTAGATGCTTCAATCCCTCTTATACAGGGGAACAAAATAATCATGGAAAGCAGAGGGAGGGAGGGTTCTGGATGGGAGAAGGGAAGGAGGGAAAGGGGGAGCAGGATCAGGTATGGGAAGAGACATGAGAGAAGTCCAGAGGGCCAGGAAAATGAATAGAAATGTGTAGCAGTGGAGGTGGGGAACAGAGGGAACCACTAGAAAATCCCAGGACCCAATGGCAACAGCAGGGAGATAGAACCTGAAAATACCACCTCCAGTAGATAGACATGGCCCCCAGTTTAGGAATGCGACCATCCACCCATATCAAAATCTTTAACCCAGAATTGTTTAGAATGTGTTTCTGAAGGAAACACAGGAACAAAAAAGGAGCAGAGACTGAAGGAAAGGCCATCCAGAGGACCCCACCACCACCACCACAGTGGGATTCATCCCATCCACAGACTCCAAACTCTGACACTTTTGCAGATGGCAAGAACTGCTTGCAGACAGGAGCCTGGGATAGTTGTTCTCTGAGAGACTCTACCAGTGTCTGACCAATAGAGGTGCAGATATTCACAGCCAACCGTTGGACTAAGCCCAGGGAACCCAATGGAAGAGTTAGGGAAAGGACTAAAGAAGCTGAAGGGGATTGCAACCCCATAGGAAGAACAACAGTATCAACTAACCAGACCCCTCAGAGGTTTCAAAGACTAAGTCACCAACCAAAGAGAATACAAGAGTAGGTCCATGGCTCTGGTTACATATGTAGCAGAGAATTGCCTTATCTGGCATCAGTGGGAGGGGCAGTGCTTGGTTCTATGGAGGCTTGTTGCCCCATCGAAGCAGAATGATAGGGTGGTCAGGTGAGTGTGGGTAGGTGGTGGAGCACCCTCTTAGAGGCAAACGGGAGGAGGGATGGGTTGTGGAGGTTGTGGAGGGGAGACCAGGAAGGGGGACAACACTTGAAATGTAAATAAAATAATTAATAAAAAAGAATACTACAGCTGGTGGGATAGTTCAGTGATACAACATTTGCCTAGCCTGTGAAGAAGCCTGATTCTAGTATACTATCTATTTATAGTATGCATTAGGATACATATATCATCAGTGCAGAGTATGAAGTATCAGCATGTGAAATTGTAAATTCTTGTTATACAGACTAAGTCTGGGGCCAGTACTATTTAAATATTCCTCACATGGAAACATGGACATATGGACAGGTAAGACCAGAGCATGTTTCCTGAATCATCCAACAAAATTATGGAAGTAAAAACTACACATACATATCTGTAGTGTAAAATGAAGAACCTGGGAATACCATCAGCTCTGTTCTGGAAAATGGGCAAAGGCAACCTCATGGGAACGAAACATTCATTTCAACATGGTTTAAGTTGAGGAGGTACTAATACAATGAGGTAGTAAACATTCTACCTTACATGGAACACAATTCAAAATGAATCACAAGAGCTGGCCAGATGTCTCAACGGTGAGGATACATGCTCTACAAGCCCAACAACTTGCATTCTGTCCCTGGGAGACTGACTTGTGAAAGTTTTCCTCCATCTTACATGTGGATGGATGACACACATATGCCATGTATGTATGTGCACACAAAGATAAATGTGCGGTGAATTAAAATATTTACAGAGAAGCAGAAATTCTCTCTCTCTCTCTCTCTCTCTCTCTCTTTCTGTGTGCATTTGGGTTTTTGATGAGGTTTTAGCATCAAACAAATCTGTAATCCATGATTATAAAATGATTATTATAAAAATGATGAATTTGTCTTTATTAAAACATAGGGTATTTTGTATAAAATTCACTATAAAGAAATGAACACACACAAAACAAACAAACTCCCCTTTCTGGGTGGTGACTGCTGTAGTCTGTATGCAAGGCAGATATTCCTCAGCCTAGAGTTGCAATCACTTCATTCCATCTATAAAATCTCTCTCTCTCTCTCTTTCTCTCTCTCTCTCTCTCATTGGGTAAAACAACAGTTCTTAATCTTTTCTGATACTATGAATACCTTAGGCTTCCCAAATATATACTAAGCATGTGGTCCTCTAGTAGCTGGTACTTAAAAACCACAGGTTTTGTATTTTCAGTGACAATGGCTATTAGCACTATAAAGAATTGTTCCTGTCGCAAATAACTGCAGAGACAAAAATGGAGAAGAGACTGAGGGAAAGGAGGTCCAGAGACTGGCCCTAATTGGGATTCAGCTCAAGTGGAGGCTCCAAGGCTTGACACTATGATATGGCATAGCACTGATGCTAGGTGTGCTTAGAGCATGGCTGCCTCTGAGCGGCCCAACAGGAAGCTGAAAGAGTGGGATGCACTTAACCACTGAGCCAACTGCAAGCTGGTACAACCACTCTGGAAATCAGTTTGGCGGACCCTCAGAAAAATAAACATAATACTACTTGAGGATCCAGCTATACCACTCCTGGGCATATACCCAGAAGACACTCCAACATGTAATAAGGACACATGCTCCACTACATTCGTAGCAGCCATATTTATAATAGCCAGATGCTGGAAACAACCCAGATGTCCCTCAACAGAGGAATGGATACAGAAAATGTGGTACATTTACACAATGGAATACTACTGAGCTATTAAAAACAATGACTTCATGAAATTTGCAGGCAAATGGATGGAACTTGAAAATATCATCCTGAGTGAGATAACGCAGTCACAAAAGAACAAACATGGTATGTACTCACTGATAAGTGGATATGAGCCCAAAAGTTCGGAATACCCAAGATTCAATTTACAGCAACTGTTGTACTGAGCATGGGGTCCCAGATGGAGGAGTTGGAGAAGGGACTGAGGAAGATGAGGGAGTTTGCAGCCTCATGAGGAAGCAACAGTGTCAACTGGTCTGACCCCCAGGGTGCTCCCCGAGACTGGACCACTGTACTAGCTAGTTTTGTGTGTCAACTTGACACAAGCTGGAGTTATCACAGAGAAAGGAGCTTCAGTTGAGAAAATGCCCCTGTGAGATCCAGGTGTAAGGCGTTTTCTCAATTAGTGATCAAAGGCTGAGGGTCCCTTGTGGGTGGTACCATCTGTGGGCTGGTAGTCTTGGGTTCTATAAGAAAGCAGGCTGAGCAATCTAGGAGAAGCAAGCAAGCCAGTAAGCAGCATTCCTCCATGGCCTCTGCATCAGCTCCTGCTCCTTGACCTGCTTGAGTTCCAGTCCTGACTTCCTTTAGTGATGAACAGCAGCATGGAAGCATAAGCTCAATAAACTCTTTCCTCGCCAACTTGCATCTTGGTCATGATGTTTGTGCAGGAATAGAAACCCTGACTAAGACAACCACCAACCAAATAATGTGGAGGGACCCATGGTGCTGGCTACATATGTGGCAGAGGAGGGCCTTGTTGGCCATCAGTGGGAGGAGATGCCCTTGGGCCTGAGGGTGTTAGATGCCCCAGTATAAAGGAATACCAGGAAGGGAGGTCGGGAGTGGGTGGGTGGGTGGGGGAGTACCCTCAGAGAGGGAGGGGGAGGGGAGTTGGGTTAGGGGGTTTCCAAAGGGGAGAGCTGGAAAGGGGAAAATATTTGTAATGTAAATAAAGTATCAAGAGGAAAAAAAAAAAAGAATCCGATGCATATACTTACACCCAACCCAGTATAGTCACTGGCAGGCTAATAAAGTCTTCCTTCTCGTTAATACCCCACAACATTTCAAACAAACAAACAAACAAAAATCCAGCAAGATAAAAAATGCTTGAACAATGCAATGCAAGGCCAAAATTCTACAAAAATAGCACTATTTATTTTTAGGTCACAGGATTGCTTTGTATTTCAGGTTGACCTTGAACTCATTGTCCTCCTGCCTCAGATTTTTATATGATTGGATTATAGGTGTAAGCTACCATACTGAGCTCTAACTCTGTTTAAATTTAGTGAGATCCCTTGCTATAACTCTAAGTTCCAATATTAATCAATATTTTAAAAAGATGTATTTATTTTATGTATATGAGTACACTGTAGCTGTCTTCAGATACACCAGAAGAGGGCATCAGATCCCATTACAAATGGTTGTGAGCCACCATGTGGTTGCTGGGAATTGAACTCAGGACCTCTGGAAGAGCAGTCAGTACTCTTAAACGCTGAGCTATATCTTCAGCCCTAAAAATTTTGAGATGGTGTTAATCGGTACATTGTAAAAATTTTTGTCTGTAAATTGTCTTATAAAACAATTCAAACAATGTTCTTTTCATTTGATATAAATATTATTAAAAAATATGAATTTCATTTTCTACATATGTACTTTTATTAACAAAAAACTAGTTGAACATGTGTGATTTGTGGATACTGAACAGCATACAAGTGCCTTCTCTCTACTGTTTTCTTCCCTCTTCCAGCTGATTATGATGGCTATTATATTTTTAGATGAATTTTTCATCATACAATTTTAACATATAAATTATACCTTAACAGTTGAGTTAAATTGCTAAATTTTATTTTAATTTATTTTATTATATATATATGCATGTGTGTGCACATTATTTGCTACATACACATTACACATTAAATGCACAAAATATGTATTTCCATATTTCTTCCTCAATGTAAAATATTTTAGGCAGTTACTATAAAGAATCAGAGACAGGGTCTGGAGAGATTGCTCAGCCATTAAAGGGTAGGTTCACAACCAAAAATATAAGAAAAAGAGACAGGTGAGCAACTGTGAGTTTTCTGGTCTGAAACAAGAAGGCATGCACTGATATATGTAGCCACTAGAGGGCACACATGTAATTGATGTATAAGCAAAGGAATTAAAAACCTCAAAAAGTCCGATTCATTATTACCATAATGAAAACAATGTTCCCATGAATCCAGACTGGAGACTTCATATGAGGAAATTTGTGACATATTGGGTCTGTCTCATTCTAAAGGGAATGAAATCATTCTCAATATATTTTTACTTCTGCTTAAACTTGAGATGGAGAATTTTTTTAAAAAAAAAGTTGCAAAAAATCACTTCCTTATGAGAAGTTAATGGCTCTATTTTGAAATTAAACACAGTTATAAGAAAAATCACAAATCACAAATAAGATTTGATTGGTAATGAACTTGTTACACATTCAAATTCCTGACAGAAAAAGGGAATGACAGAGCCCCATTGTAGACACTACAGATAACAAATAAACAGCCTAGTTCCAGAAAAAAATTGCCTCTTTTGAACTTGTAACCTAGTGAGGCACCATAGACACTTCCAAATATCACAAGTTATTGCCAATGTTATTGGAAACCTTTATGACCTTGACGGTATGACCCTATTGCTGAAGACACCATGTACTTAAGACACAAAACATGGAGAAAACAAGCTGGCATGACCTGGATGCTTTATTCTTACTATCTAGCTTTTATAGTTAAAAGGTAACACACATGCTACAGGAGAATAAGTGTAATCATCAATGCTACCCAGCTGTGAGCCCTGTGGTTATAACTACAGGCCTGGCAAGATGTGTCCATTGGTGCAACAGCACTGCAAACTCGTGGGGTAAGTAACCTCTTTCTCACTGTATTTCACTCAAGATCTTCAAGATGAAAGCCATGCCTGGTACCATTATTGGGCCAGGAACTGTTACTAGGTAGTTCACAGGCTTTGTACTGGCTTTTCATATGTGAACCTGACATGCAAACTAGTGTCATCTGAAAGTTGATAACATCAACTAAGAACATACCTCTATGAGATCTGTCTGTAAGGCATTTTGGTAATTAGTTATTGGTGGTTGTGGGGCAACCCATTGACGGGTCAGGAGAATTCTATGCTCAGAAGAATGATGGCAGCCTTGTTAACATGAAAATCTCTCTCTGTAGTAATAAGCAATAGTATTTAAATCCTTTTTGTAGAGTTTCAGAAATGACACTACTAGTAAAGCACATGTTTTGCAAGAACGAAGACCTGAATTTAGTTACCCAGTACCTAATTAAAGGCTCTAGAGAGACCATATAAACAATTTCCAATTTTGTAAAGTAACTAATTTACATAAAACAAATAGGAAGAAAACTGTATCATTTTTTGAGACAACCTCTCACTCTGTAGCTTTGTCTAGCCTGAAACTTGCTATATAACATGCTGGCCTCAAATTCACACATCCATGCTTGTCTTCTCCATCCCTAGTACTGGTATTTAGTGTGTCTGGCTGGAAAAGAGAACTAGTTTTTATGCAAGCCTCTGACTTTGATCATTAATTTCCATTACAATCAAAATCTGGGGCATTTGCTAGGTTTGGCTCAATAATCTGAAAACAAGTAGGTTTATCAAAAATACGCATATCCAGAGAGAAATACTTAGGATGGGTGACAAGACAGGATTTGTTATATGCAGTTATCAAACTTATATATCAGTGCTGAGGCAGCGGCTGTATACAACTTATTTGTGACATCCATCCCTTGATACTTTGACATAAGACAGTGTTTGTTCCTGTGATAGAGATGCCAAGTAGCAGTGAAGTTGCTCTTCTTCACTAATTTACTGCACATTTTATAATTTTAGAGGAATTATATTGTTTCATTGTACATAGAATTGACAATTCTGTAACATAGAAATTAATGAGATATTAAATAAGCTGATTCTAAATCTGGAGAAGAGAAACTCAAAAATACTTAATGGAATGAGCAGGCTCAATCTACTGACTATATGATGCTTGTCATGAGGCAAGTTGCTTCTTTAAAAATTAGACGGGTTTTGACTTATATTGTTTTAGAGCATGTTTGCCCCTTGTGAGATGTGGGTATTATACAGGTGCCACATCTAGAAATGAACATACTATGGTCTCTCATTATTTGCATCCTGACCATTTTTTGGTCTATATGTTAATCACCATTTATTGCAGAAAATATCTTTTTTGATTAGACTGAGAGATGAGCTAATCTGTGGATAAAATGATAAGTCATTAAGTGGTTGTTTTAATACATTGACTGTGTAGTTGAATAACATGGAGTATAAAGGTACAGTTCCATCCCCTAGGAGTTCAAGGACAGTCTGGTTTTAATAGTAAGTTCCATGGAAACCAAAACTATATCAAAACAACATGTCATAAACAAATAGACAAAATTGTCAACAAAATCATATATTAACTCTTTTTTCCAAAAATATGGTCTCATTGTATAGCCCAGTCTGTCCTGGAACTTCCTATCTATTCCAAGATGGCTTCAAACTAGTGGACACCATTTTGCCTCAGTTTCTAGGGTCCTTGGATTACTAGTATATGTTATAAAACCTTAGTAGAAGAATTTATGTTGGCTCTTGTTTCAGAAGAATATAGCATAACATGGCAAGAAAGGCATGGTGTTGGGACAGGTTTCCCTCATGGCACCAACCAGGAGGCTGAGAAGGGGAGTGTTACTCCTCTCTTTAGTTCTTTAGTTCTTTTCACTTAGTCCAAGACTGAAGCCTATGATGTGGTGCCATGCACATTCAATAAGGATCCTCCATCCTTATTAAACTCTGGGATTACTCTCAAAGAAATGCCTACAAATGTAAATCCTAAATAACTCAAAATCAGGAAAACAGTTAAGACTACCTGTCATAGACATTTAGGTTAATTCTATAACTTGACCGTTGTGAAAAGTACTACACCAAAATTAGTTTACAAGCATTTAAGAGCTATATTAACTTTGATTTCTTCAATAATCACTAGGTTGGTCTTACTGGATCACATGTTGAATATACTTTCAGTTTGGGTGAGTACAAATGTATGTTTCGTATTTAGATGAGTTTTTTTAAAACAATATATAATTGTAAATAATCATTATATTTGTAATATCTTCATATTTGTTTCAATCAACACACTGTACTTTTTCTTCCTTGGTGGTGTTCTTACCCCAAACAGCATTTTATTTCCTTACGTTTTATAGGCCTTTAGCTGCTTCAAACTATGGTACATGGTTTATCTCTGCGGTTGAGAAGACAGAGAAAAGAACTGTTATGAGATACTCAGGTAGGAGTTGTTTTCTGAGGATATGTTAACAAGCCACCTCCTTTCTTCCTGCTTGTAAATATTTAGGCAGTTAATAGGAAGAATCAATGATGGTGAGCAACTGTGTTTTGTTCTGAATCGTGAGAGCATGCACTGATACATATAACCATTAGAGGGCACACATGTAATTGATGGATTCGCAAAGAAATTAAAAGCATTAAAACATCTGATGCATTTACTAGGATATGAAAACACTGCTCCCTTCAATCCAAACTGTGTGAACTGTGTATGAGGAAATATGTGAGGTACTGGGCCTAAAATATGTCTCATATTTTAAAAGAATCACAATCATTCTGAATAAATTCTTAACTGATTCTAAATTTGAGACAGAAAGCTAACAAAATGTAAAAGAAAAATAAATACTCAAAATTAATGACACTATTTCAAAATTACACACAGGTATAAGAAAACCATAAATTAGAAATATGATTTGATTAACAATGAAGTTGTGATTTATTCAAATTTCTGTTATAAAGAGATACTTACTTATAGGACAGGGCAGAATCCCACCATATTGAAAGGGAGGAATTTTGATACTTTTTGGAAACAGGATTTCACTCTGATTTTATAAAATTTAGCCTATGATTTTATAAAATTCACTGTTGAATTCAGACTCAAAATCACAATGATCCTATTACCCTATTGTTTGGAATGTGAAATAAGAATTACAGCCCTACTCCTCCATGCCTGACTTCTGATTTTTCCTGATACAATCACTCAAGTCAGGTCTCCACAGAAAACGATAGTAAACTTTACCAGAAAGAACATTGCAATGAGTCAAAACTCAATGTATCAAAAGAAAACAAGAAAAGCAGGCACAGAGTGATTTCTTACTGCACTTAGTAGAATCATATAGCTTGATGAGATTACCTGGGAAAAGGTGACCAGTAATCTAAAATCAAGAATAAAAACTTAGGGACTGAAGAAGAGGTGGCTTGATAATTAAGATCGCTGGCTGCTCTTCCTGATGACCCAGGTATGATTCCAGTAACCTGTATGTGTGATCCCAACCATCTATCCCTCAAGTCCCAGGGGATCTGAGGCCCTCTTCCGGCCTCCATGTACATTGTAATTATATGGTGCACAGATAATATATGCAGAGAAAACACCCATACACATATGAATAAATAAATATATTAAAGGAATAAAACTAATATCCCCATTATTTATATAGAATTATGCATGTCTAGAAAAAAATAGAAACTTGGATATCTCAAAATTCCTAGTAAATAAGAAATAGAGGATGTCAATATACTTCTAGCTCGTAAATAGTGATAATTTGAATTAAAAACTTTAAAAAGAAAACCCTAGGACCATAGTCTTTCACAGTCAGTGTTATTATATTATAAAGAAAAATGTACAGAACTATGCTTATAAGTTGATGTACATCAACAAAAGATTCACCGAAGAACAAATGTGTGAAAATGAAAAGTATATTTTAAGTTATATAAATGCAGATGCAAACTTAGAAGGAGTCTTTTTTTATGGAGGAAATATGTCAACATCCAATGAGCTATATGTTCCCAAAAGTAAAATTCAAAAAAGTGAGACAGGAAGGGGGATTAAAATTAAAGAAAAAGGATGAGAAAAGTGACACGCAGCCAGATCCAAAATGACAAAATAGAAAAGGGCATCATTGTAGTGGTTTAAGATAGTGAGACAATATGAATACTTGAAGTCATTACTGATCACGGTAACATAGTCAGAGAAAAATATAAAAAATATAATTCTCAGGAGTTCCACATTTTGTTAAGTTAATAAATATTCATGGTAAAACTCTTAATAATAATAACATAAGTGAATACATCTTCTTTCATCACGTAAATTTTTTTTCATATTTACTGAAGTTGTGGAAACTGCATGTTGTTTTGAGGTAAGTAAATACACAGATAATTCTAGAAAATCTGAGAGCTTCAGGAGAGCTTATCTCAATATGCTCTTTCTACACACAGCAGCAAGGTACTAGGATTTCAGTCATGGTCATCTTGCAGGATGCAAGGACCAGACACAGATATTCATGTGAGAACTAGAAATAGTCCCTGGGCTAATTTTCCATAAATTGGAAATTAAAATAATCATGGATAAAGAGTTTAATTCAGTGTGAGCCTAAAATTTTTTGATTCCTTGTACTTATTTAAGAGTTTTATTTAAAGCTGTTTATATTGTTCGGAGGTTCTTTCATATTGCCAAAAGAAATGAGGAAATACATTTCTCAGTCCAAAAAATATAATTAAATTTGTAAATGGGTTTCCCATTTCAAAGAAGTCTCAGAAAACTGTTGGTAGCATCACCCCAAGCAAATTAAGCCCCACCACTCTCCCTCTGCCTGGTTCTGGGACTTACAGGATTAGCCTGCCTTACCAGACCCAAGAATGTCAGCTAAGTGTCAGGAATTGTGAATTTATTAGTTTTTCTTGGAGGGATGGGATCAAACGTGGGGCCTTAGCATATACTAGATAACCGTAACTGTTCTACCTACTCAAGTTTACTATCAGTCCCGGCTGGTTTCCTGTCAACCTGACACACGCTGGAGCTATCACAGAGGAAGGAGCTTCAGTGGAGAAGATGCCTCCATGAGATCCAGCTGTGCCGGGCAGTGGTGGCGCACGCCTTTAATCCTAACACTCGGGAGGCAGAGGCAGGCAGATTTCTGAGTTCGAAGCCAGCCTGGTCTACAGAGTGATTTCCAGGACGGGCTACACAGGGCTACACAGAGAAACCCTGTCTCGAAAAACCGAAAAGAAAAAGAAAAAACAAAAGAAAAAAGAGATCCAGCTGTAACACATTTTCTCAATTAGTGATTGGGGGAGGGGAGGGCACCTGGTGGGTGGTGTCATCCCTGGACTGGTAGTCTTGGGTTCTATAAGAGAGGAAGCTGAGCAAGCCAGGAGAAGCAAGCCAGTAAGGAACATCCCTCCATCAGCTCCTGCTTCCTGACCTGCTTGAGTTCCAGTGCTGACTTCCTTTCGAGATGAACAACAATGTGGGAAGAGTAAGCTGAATAAACCCTTTCCTCCCCAACTTGATTCTTGGTCATGATGTTTGTACAGGAATAGAAACCCTGACTAAGACACCTTCTATTTATATTAGTCACATTCCTACAGTTATTGTAAATATGTTTATTTATTTAAATATCATTATTAAAACATTTTATACAATATTTTATTATCAAAATTCCTCTGCCCCATCTTTTCATAGATTATCTAACCCCTCCCACCTTTCAACTCCGTGTAACCTCTCCCCCCCTCTGTAAACCAGACAATAAGGCAAACAAAAATCCCAACTAAACCAGAGAGAGAGAGACAGAGAGAGAGAGAGAGAGGAAAAATACCTCCCCCGAGACCTCAACACCACCACCTACATGGTGGAATATCATTCATGCCCTAACAGTCAGTGTTTGGATACTGCTACCTGCTGAAATAAAGCCAGAGGCCTAATCCATTAACGTTTGTTCTGAAAAGTATCTAAACATATTTACCTTGTTTTGTTTTGTTTTGTTTTTGATTTTTGTTTTGGCTCCTGTAGTTCGTCTTCTGACTGCTTTTGTTAACTGAGGATTTTTAACTCTGAAATGGTTTTGTTCATAAACGCTCCTTTCTGACAGAAATTTGGATGTATGACTTCATTGATAACCAAGAACCAAATAATATTTCTAATTTGTGTTTTTTCTTATACCTGTGTGCATAATTAAGAAATAGGCTAATTAATTCACCAAATGGAATATATATATATTCTTGCTTGGATTCTTTCATTTTGCCAAATGAAATGAGTAAATAAAGTTATCATTTTAAAGAATATGTTGAATTTGTAAATCGGTTTCCCTCTTTTAAAAGATGTCAGAAAATTGTTAATAGCCCCCATCTCACACAAAATTTTAGGCTGGAGTACCAGAGTATTCAGAATAATTTCAGTTCTTTTATAATGGCATATTTTTCAGGTACAATATTTCATAAATTTTCTCAGTAATTTAATTCCTACTGTTTGGGTCATGGGGCCCAATGTTCCTATACGTTAGTTATGTAAGCATCAGGCTTTTTGAAGCTTTTAATTCCTAAGTAACCCATCGATTACATAAGTGCCCTCTAGTGATTACCTATATCAGAGCATTCTTTCAAGTTTAGCAACGGAAAACGCAGCCAAGTTTTAGACAGAGCTCATTTAGGCAGTTAGTGAAGGCAGTAACTGCCTAAAACTTTTGCATTATGAAAGCAACACGGAAAGTATAAAAAAATTCCTTTCTTTATAAATGAGATGCAGTTCATATTTAAGGACTCCAATTTAAAGTAAATGTTTTACTCCAGGGCCTCAACACAATTTGTGTGTTTGAAAGTGTTTTCTTTAACATAATAACTATCTGCTGGTATTCGCCCCACATTCAAATGGGTGACCATACGTGGAATAATGCATGGGCATCACAAACTGTATTTAATTGATATAAAAAGAAACAAAAACCAAAAAGGTCCCAAACAGTTGTGTGGGTTTTAAAGAGGTGACAATTAGGCAGGAGGGGAGTATAATCCAAAGGCATTGAGTGTAATTCTCAGAGAATGCATGAAAAACTAAAAACAAAAGTGTAAACTTGATACTTGTGGAAGATTAGATTATTCAGTATAAATTTTTCTGTGAGGCAAAAAAAATCTATTACTGAGAAAAAAATTCACAAATACATTGACTTGAAATATAAAAATAATGAAATGCTTAGATATTAAATTTCATACTTCTAGTGTTTCATATATTCAGACTGTGCCTTCATACAAGCACAAGTCTCCTCCATCCTCAGTAGTTTTTCTTAGCCAGAAACAGAAATAACATGTATGGTTGGATGATATGGCTAGTTCAAGAGGGGAAAGGCAAAAAAAAAAAAAGCCAAGAATCTAGAAACAGGAAAATAAAAGGTAAATAAAGACAATATCTAAATAATGTTTTGTACATTTTAATGTCCTTAAGTATGTGGTAAATAAGGTCTACATACATATAATTGAAATAAAGTTCAATAATTTAATTCGATTGTGAATACATAATTTGTCTTAGAATTTGTGATAACAACACTTCCATTTGTGATAACAAATAGAATACTGATCAAAATCATCTGGAAGAAGGAAGGAGCCAGTGTGTATGCAAGTAAACACTGGTGCAGGATCCACACATACTAGTGCCAAATAGTCAAAATCACACTGAATCTTATTAGCATAAACAACTCATTTTTGTTAATAAAAGAACAGATGTGAAAAATAAAATTTATCTTTTAAAATAATATTCATATTGAATAAAAAGGACATTGTTTGGATTTGTGCCATATAAGAAAGCTTATACACAAATATTTTCTACTATGTACCAATTAACAATATTTTAAAGGTTTTAATTATTATTGGAATTTAGAGTTATATATGGGGCTCTCACTAAACTTAAAAATGGTTAAAGCTAAGAGTGGTAGCCCAAACCATTAATCCAACCATTTAAGAACCAGAGACGGGAGGATAATAACTTCAGGATCATCCTGGACTACATAATAATACCCCTACCCTCAACATAAGTAAATAAATACATAAGAAATGTATTTTAAATATTTTTTATTTTAGCTATTTTTATTTTTTATTTTACTAACCTTTCTTTTGAAATAAGAGATATCCACAATAGAAGACAAGTAAGAAATAGGTTTAAGGCAATAGAAAGCCTTTATTATCTGGCCAAAACCTTCAATGGGTATTTCGAATCTCATTGTAACTACAAGCCTTTCTCAGGGTGGGTAGAATTTTAAATGCAAAAGCCATATTCTGGGTTGACATGCCTCAGTTAATAGGAATAGTTAATCAAAACTGGAACTAAAAGATCCAAGAGACAAGGTTATTCCACAGTTATGGCAAGAAATAGTCACATAGACGCTGGTCTTTTAAGCTAAAGTTTGGTAATATTTTGCAAGTTTTAAAGACATCAATATGACCATCACTGTATTGGTTTTTTATAATGAATGTGACTTTGCTGATCTTAAAAGCAAGTGGCTACAGTATTATCTGAAACTTTTCTAGTTACATATTGAAATTAAAAGACATTTTAAAGCCTGGGATCATGGCTCAGTAGATAAATCCCTTACTTTATATATGCATGAGGACCAGGGTTCAACTTACACAAAAATGTTCAAAGGCCTAGCATGATAGAACCCCTTCTGTAGGCACAGGGCTCCTATTATTAGATGGGGATAGAGACAGGAGACTTCCCCAGAAAATGACAGGCAAACCCAAGAGCAGACAACAAAAGGATCTTGTCTCAAATGTAGTAGAAGTTGAGGGCAGTTACCATAGCCTATCCTTTGAAATATAATGTGATCTGTGTCAACACACACACACACACACACACACACACACACACCACACGGACACAAAAGCACACAAGCACACACAGAAATACATAAAAGATTTTAATTAAAAATTTAGAAATGATTTTGTTTATATTCAGCAGTTCACTCAGGTCATCAGATATAGATTCTATCAATGGCCTCCCAGGAGCCCCCTTGTATTTCCCTTCTGATTCCAAGCATAACACCATGGCAGTCACTGTAAGAAAGAAAGAAATAACCTCCTGCATGTGCCTATGTCTGATCTTTTGGACTAGAATTACATTCGACTGGCTCTTAAATATTCAAGATAAAAATACAATTGTCTGTAGATATGAGGTAAAATTCATTCAATAGTTAATATCCTGGAAACTTTCAGAGTCCCTACCAAAGTATTGCTGCTGCATGAATGTAGTCAGATATGGGGATGAACAATGATAGAGTCTAATCAGATTATTTTCTCCACGGTTCTAAAGTAGAAAATATACATCCCTAAGGCATTGGCTCTAGCATGGGTATTTTTAAAATCAGTACATCTTTAAATAAGTCTTTAATACTTTCAGTATACTTGTTAGTCACACATTTTTTACCTTTTTTTAAAAATTACTGTGTACTCCTGATGAGGGCTGTCCTAAAAATCATAGGAATAGTCTTATTTCCACCATTTAGTGCTAGAACTATAGCCATGCACCCTGTTCTAGTAGTTCACTTAGGGCCATCAGATGTAGACTCTACAAAACAAATTGAGTTAATACTCCTCTTGCTGATCAAACATGTAAAAATTTAAAATTAACACTTGTGACACAAGCATGCCTTTTTTCTAATGGAGGATATGAAACCATAGGCTTATGTAGACATTTAATTCCTGTCTCCAGCTCCCTCTCCAGTACTGCTAAAACGGTAGTTGGGAAGCACAGCAGTATTGTGAAAGATCTTGCTTTGGGACTATTGTGTTCCTTTTAACTGTGAACATGTTGAACGTGTGGGGGTAGGCTTAGCAGCCCTGCTGCTTGAAAAGAAAGACATAGCACCAGCTGCTTCTTCTATACAGCCCCACTATCCAGTCCCCAATCTCTGCAGCTATTTGTCAAGCTGTCTACATTTTCCCTCTCGTGTGCAGTGCCTTCAACCTCCACCTTTGCCCCTGTGAGTCTGTACCCTGGCAACATGGTGCTTTACACAGTCTGCTTTAGAACTGTGCTTCTCCTGGCTCTATTTGTGTCTCCTATTGCTGGACATTGGAAGACCTTATATTGAGGTCTAAAACCATAAGATCTCCTGGATTTTGCTTAGAAAAGGCAGTTCTGCATCAAATAACTGAAGAAGCAATCAGAGGTATGTTTTCAAAGTTTGTGTCAATATATCAAAGCTAAAAGTAAACAGAAAGAAGGGAGGGAAGGATCCACAGAAGGGAAGGAAAAATATGGTTTCAATGATTAGAGAGAATACTCTGAGTGCACTACATTGGACAATATATAAAATAGCTGTTTCTCTCAAGGTACCCTAATAAGTATATGCAGTTATTGGTCTACTGTGGAATTTTTAAAGTTTAGTGGTAGTTGACTTTAATTTGTCATATAATATTACTGAGTATAGTCACGATGAGGTAGAGAACATAACTACACAGGACTGGCAGCTGAACAGATGGAGTTTCAAAATCATTTATTATCCAGTTCTAGCAGCAAAGCCTTGAGAATATCAGGAAACATTTTGCTCATTTCTCAGTTTTTAAAGTTTGAGGAGACACGGTGGTCAAAGTCATCACTGAAGTTAACTGTTTAATACAGTTGATGTTAGTCTAAGGCGGTTGTCTGAATTATCTTTATAATTTAAAATTAAAAAGGAATTCTTAAGCATCTTGAGCTACATTTCAATTCTTCAAAAGCCAAAGGAGGCTACTGAGCTGAAAAAGCAAACCTGTAATTGAAATTTGGAATACTGTATAAAAAAAGATATTCAGTATAATTTATATGGAGTGCTTGAAATACATCACCATTGATCAAATAAGTTTGAGATCTACAAATATTCATGATTCTTACATTTGTGAATTGTAGGTAGTTTGATATATAAGGCTAGAGACTATACTCTAAGCTTCTTTTTTGTCTTGAGACGTCAGTCAGAGTGTTAAAACAGTTCTAATTAACTAATACATATTGAAGACCAAAGAGAAAGTATATTCTAGACAGTTCAACTGTATCTTTGAACTTTGGAAAAGCTATAATACAAATAAAAATGTCATAATGACTATGCAAAGGAGAAATAGACAACCAAAAGTTCCTTGGTTCAAGATGAAAACTGAAGAAATGAAAATCAAACAAGAAATTTACCTTTAAAAGTATTGCATATTAATCATGGAGCACCTGTTATGTTTAAGTAAAAATGAGTTTCAGTTGATTAAAATGAAGTTTCCAGAATAAACAACCTTAATTGCCATAAATTCAATCCACTTAAAATGCCTAAGCATCATTTATGTCTGTATACATGATATACAAATTGTTCTCTATTGAATTTTTGGACATCGTACATGATAAATATGCATACAAACCAAATGATTTTTTATATATAATTAGCATTTACTCTGTTATTGAACTAATTACTTTCTGCTTCTAACAAGTCTTATTTCCTTTCTTTTTTTCTCTATTGTACAAGTGGGCACTTTAAAACAATACAAGCTTTTCAACTGTTATGTTCATTTCAGAGTCAACAGTTTAAAATACTTCATTTCAAAATTTTCTTAATCACATATGCAACATACCTAATAGATACTTAGTTTGTTTCTGATATTTTTGCTAATGTTTCTCTATATATGATCATTTAATGAAAAGTTTCAAGTTTCATGTTCAAATCTTTTCCCCACTATCATCTCATCGTTCTTAGGTCTTTTATAAATTAGTGGCACTAAAAACATCTCATTGTTTTGAGGTTTCTTATTACTTAGTTACAGCTTTTTTGAAGTATGTGATGCTGGAGATCTGAGCCTTTTATTATTTTTCTTAGTCAGTTACACAAGAAAATAATTTGCCTATTCTATTGTACTTATTTCATGTTTACTTTTGCTTTACTTCCCCCTTTTATTTATATTGTTTGATAATGTTCCTCTTAGCTTGTTTTATTGTTGTTGGCTTTTTTTAGTTGAGACTTATATTTTGAGTTGGATGATTATATCATAGACATTCAGAGTTTTTTTTTTTATTTACCTTAGATTGTGAGACTCCTTCCAATAAAATTATTCTGCCAAGCATAATTTTAGTTTTAGAAAAAAGTGGTAAATTAAATATTTGAAGCATTGCTAATTCAAATTATCAAGCGAGGAAAGGAAGAAATCATGATTATTACTAAAACTAAAAACCCACATAAAACTACACTATAATATATAGCATGACACTATAGTAAGTGCATGTAGCAGTGTAGAACTACATATAAAATTATTAGTCCAATAGTATATATCTACAAAATGAAAAAAAAAAAAACAGCTCAGTGCGGAAATGGAAATGAGACAGTTTGGGGTGCAAAGAGGAGCTGGTATTATGAAAAGCTCAGTAGAGCAAAATGGGATGAAAAGGAAGGCAGGGGACAAAGGGTCTCCGAATCCAACTAACAGAAAAAAGTTAAAGCCTGGGTCATTCTCAGACCTTGCCTTATTAAGTCTTCTTCAGGGCTGGGCAAAGTCCAGGCTTCATTGTTAGAGGTGGGATGGGGAATGTAACAAAGACAGGAAAGTGAAAGGCTCTGACTAGCCTCGGGGCAGAGGATTCCCTTCTAATTAAAGTGCGTGCAAATTAACCCTTCAAGGGGAAAAGACCCAAAGAATCCTGTCAGATCTATAATCGTCAAAGGAGAAATGCTTCGGTGGGGACACTATTCGATCTTAAAAATTAGTCGCCTATAAACAAAAGACAGAATAAACAGAAAAGTAATTTTTAATGTTTATGAGTGAAATGTTTTATAACAGCGGATGGCCAAGGCAAAGATTGTAGCGTTTTCTTAACACAAAAAGAAAATAATAAAATGCAATGTATACAACTGAAACCCAGAGAGATTAAAACATCAACTTTGAGGGGAAACAATAAGGAAACGGGGACTGGGGAGTTCAGAATCGCACTAAAAGAGCCGGAAGAAGCCGATCCCGGTATCTTAAGCGGATACCAGCACGGGAAAAACATGGTGGAAGCAACTTCCGCTGAAGAACTGGAAAGTGGTGTTACAACCGGAAGTGTCCGTCTGCCTGTACAGGTAGGAACTAAAGTTCCAAGGGAACAGGGAGTAGGTGGGAAGACAAAAATTGGTGCACATCTCCCCGAGAAGAAGCTGATCGAGCCAGCTCCAGCTCCGCAATTCAAGCACAAAAAAGATATAATATTCGGGTTTTTGGACAGTGTTAGAGGCACGCTGTAAGATGGAAGAGTCTACAGCTCCCACCGAGGCCCACGCGGCCGCCGGCGCCGAGGCAGGTGCTGAGGGGGGGGAGGGTGTGTCTGTTCCCTCTCCTCCTCAGTTTGAGGCCTCTGGAGCTTCTGCGGTAGTCAGCTCAGCCCCTCTGCAACAGGCATCGGGCCTGGCACCGCTCCTTGTGGCTCCAGGCCCAGGGAACCGGCGCGCGGCGAGTTTGAGACCGGCTCCAGCCGAAGGGGGCGGGGCCAGGTCTGGTCCGGAGCGCAACAGTGGCAGCTGGACGAAGCAAATCCTCTGCAGGTATTATCTGCATGGGCAATGCAAGGAGGGCGATAACTGTCGCTACTCTCACGACCTTTCTGGGCGGCGGAAAGCTAGGGGGGGGCAAGATTCTCAGCCTCGGGCCTCTGCAGACAGAGGACCCAAGATGGCCACTCACTGGGAGCCCCCGACTCAGGAAGTGGCGGAAGCCCCCCCTACTGCATCCTCAAGCTCCCTGCCTCTGATTGGCTCGGCTGCTGAAAGGGGCTTCTCTGAAGCTGAGATTGACAATGCAGGCATTGGCTCAGCTGCTGAAAGGGGCTTCTCTGAAGCCGAGATTGACAATGCAGGCCTTGCAGCAGGTGCTGCGGGAGGAGTGGGTGCAGAAGGCTGGGAGGGGGCAATTGAGTTTGTTCCTGGACAGCCGTACCGAGGTCGCATGATCACCCCGCATGGTCCCGAGGCTCCTCTGCAGAGCCCGGCAATTGAGAGAGAGCATATGGCTATGGGCATGGGGATGCCGCTGCCGCTTTGCCGCTATGCTGCCCGGGGACAATGCCTCCGTGGGGACAGGTGTGCATACCCCCATGGAGAAATATGCGACATGTGCGGGCTGCAGGCCTTGCACCCTTGGGATGCAGCTCAGCAGGAAGCTCATAGAAGGGCCTGCGTTGAAGCACACGAGAGAGATATGGAACTCTCTTTTGCTGTACAGCGCAGCATGGACAAAGTGTGTGGCATCTGCATGGAGGTTGTCTATGAGAAAGCCGACCCCAGTGACCGCCGCTTTGGCATCCTTTTCAGCTGCAACCACACCTACTGTCTTAAGTGTATCCGCAGGTGGAGAAGTGCCACACAGTTTGAGAACAGGATCAGTAAGTCCTGCCCACAGTGCAGGGTCTCCTCTGGTTTTGTCATTCCTAGTGAGTTCTGGGTGGAGGAGGAAGAGGAGAAGGAGAAACTTGTTCAGCAATATAAGGAGGGAATGAGCCAGAAAGCCTGCAGGTATTTTGCTGGAGGCCTAGGTCACTGCCCGTTTGGAGAATTCTGTTTTTACAAGCATGAATACCCCGAGGGCTGGAGAGATCAGCCTCCGAGACCAGGTGGTGGTGGTGGATCATCAAGCGCATACTGGCATCAAGTTTTGGAGCCTGTGCAGTTGCGAGAGGGAAACGTGCTGTTTAAAAGCCGTAAAAAGGAGCATTCCGTGCTTCGCCTGGCCAATCAGTTGCTTAAGAAGTTGCTTTGCCTGCGAGGCAGTTTTTCCTTCTCTGGTGACCGGTGGCTCTTGCTTCAGTACCAGCTGGAAGAATATTTCAATTTGAATCTGTAGTATCACGCTGTGGCATGTGGTCTGGTCTGCTAAGGCTCTGTTGTCTGCTGTTGCTTTTTTCCCTTTATTGACTGACAAACCCATCGCTTTCAAAGGCTGTTGAGGCAATCTTTATGCAGTATTGCTGTTTTCTCCTCAATTTCCTATTCTTGCTAGGATTGTGATGTTTCTCTGTGTTACAAAGTAACAAGAAATCTTATAAGTATTGTTTGGTGGAAGTAATATTTCTGTCAGCTGATGACTTGTGATGTCTTTTTCCAACAGGATTCAATCACTTCTAGTCTAGTGTTTACAGTTCTCATTGTGAAGTCCCTTAAGAGTAAATGTGACAAGGTGACAAAAGTCTTTAACTGAATTATGAGCTTTTGCTATATAGCCTTAAAAAATGGACCCTTACAGGGCCTTGCAGCTGCTGTCTGTGTTTGTTTACATGTTTGTTTCTTCCCTTCTCTTTCAAGTGCACTTGTTAACTTGTGGTTACTTGTGGTTCTGTTTTACTTGACCAAATGAGGTGCATATGTTTACATGTTTTTATCCTGTTTGGCTTGATGTGAAATTATTTATATTCGGAAATATATATTTAAGAATGATATATATGCGTATATGTATACAAAGATGTATTTGAAAACACTGGAAACAAATATACACCATAATATATATGTTTGAAGTAATGAAATAAATGCAGAACTGAAAGCCTAATGTTAAAGTCCAAGTGTATGGGCTGTATGTGAATTGTGTGGATAATTTCCTACCCCTGCACTGATGTCAGTGATTAGCATCTAATAAAAAGGACTGCTATCTGTGTATCTGACTCTTTTTAATGGATTTACAAAACATGACTTCGAAAATTCCTGTGATACCATTTACAGCTTCTCTAGTGTTGTAATATTGAAACGGTGCTTCACAAGAAGTTACCATCTCATTTTTCTTCACAGTGACAATTCCTGAACCCAAACATACAGTTGTTTGTTTTTAATATCTTAAATGTCTGGTTATTGTATACTTTATAAGCAAAGAACTTTTGAAAAAAGTTTTCAAAATAAAAGTTATACGACTATGAAAAAATGGTAGTAAGTATTAAAATCAGAAAGAATATAAGAATGGAAATAAAGTGAGGCATACGACTTCAGAATGTTAAACATAATAATTTTGGAACCTTCTAATACAAATAAGTCCTAATTTGATATAAAAGCCATTTAAATATCAAGGGTTACTTAAAATGAAAATGCATTCTATTTAAAAAGCACAATTAAAATACAAAATCAGGAGGAAGGGGAGTAACTGTACAGTAACTGTACTGTAAGTATAATAGATCAAGTTTCTACTAAACATTCCTGGAGAAATGTAAAAGCATTAAATTATACTTGATCTGGAATATATAACTTCATATTGTCTATCCATTTAATTTAACACAAGCAAGTGAATACTTTATAGAGATAGCACAGTTCAAGTGTATAGTAGACAGTATTACCACATCTTTTAGTAAATGAATAGAAAAACTTTTGTTCAGTCACCGAACAGTGCAGATTTAAACCTCAGTATTGTATAGAACAGAATGTGTTTTCCTTGACTGAAGTTAATCAAATTTGCTATGGGTTTTAGTTCTCTGGTGTACACCATGTACCAACTATGAAACAAAGCCAGCATAATTGCACAATTAATATTTAGTTACAAAGCATACATTGAAGTACTGGTTTCTCAGAACTACCTTGATGGTACTTGTAATTTTCCACATGTAATGAAATAAATGAGGTAGAAAAGGTATTGACCACAAGAATGAGGTAAAATTAGTACATTTACAGAGCACTTGAGATTAGATTATTCTACTGCCTCTACCCTATGTACTAAAACTCAGAAAAGGCATATGGCTTTAATATGCAACTTTTAAGCATGGATTGCTCAGCCAGGTGCAGCTGGGCATGAACAAGGTTCCAGAAGATGTGTTTTGGAGGAGCTTTTATCTATGAGTTTCCAGGCTCTTTTTTTGTAGTCCATTGTTCACAGTGGGATATGCCGTAGTGCTTCCCCCTTGATTCCAAATAATGGATCAGTCAGGAGGCCATGGGCAGTTGATTCTTTTCCCATAGGGTGGGAGTTGGGGGTGGGTCAGATAAGCCAACCAAAGAATGAGACCAGATGGGGCACTTTTAAGGACCGCTGACTGTCAGACTTTAAAGGAGTTTTCAAAGTGGGGTTAAAATAAGGTGGGGTTTTGCTCTGGGCTTTAATATCTCTGGAAATTCCTAGTGTATACTACATAACCTCATGAAATGACACTTATTCAATGAGTATATTGAAATAGGAACTCAGATTTCATGAGTTATAATGATTTTAAAGCTAGTAGAGAAGAAACATGGAAGGCATATTACAGGGTAATAGAGTCCTGATTCAGCTTCTTACCAGGCTTGCCACCTAGGTGAGTACTTGTGTCCTTTACCTTAGTTTATGCATAGGAGAAATGGGTGCAGTGTTAACTGTTTAGTAGGATAATTGTGCAGACCAAGTGCAGTGTAGACAAAAGGCTTGACACGTGTTTAAAAGGGTTTATATACAAGTGGAATCTGCATGTTTATCAACGCAAGAAGCTACTACCTGAAATGTATATTCTGCCAGTTTTTTTAATTTTATGAATCTTTATAAAATTTATTTTAAGATTATTTTTGTACAATATAGATGTAGTATGCTTTTACATCAATAATTTTAATAGAATTCTTTTTCCAGCAGAAACTATAGATAAAACCAAACATGTTCTCTTCAGCTGCCTAAGAATGCCAAACAGTGAAAGAATGATTTCTTGTAGCAGATGGATAATGGGGAAATAACAAGATACTATTTAAAAATAAAAATTCCTTAACCACCCATCAGTTCATTAAGAAAGGGGTTAATAACATGTCACTCCCGCTAATACCAAGTGGATTTTTCTCTGCTGCTTTCCCAAGAAGGCTGCAGGTTCAGGCCTGCTGTACTTGGGAACAATGAACCCCTTGGCACACAAAGGTTTGCTTTGTGAAGGCTTCAGAACAGGCAGCCCCCACTTTCAAAGAGCTTGCAATCTCCATAAAGGAACTGTCTTTCTAGCTGCAACATAAAGAGCCTGATGAAACACATTTAATTTCCTATGCTTTTCAATTGTAAATTTGGTGGATGTACATGGATAAACATGCTAGTGGAAATTTACTTAGTAATTCAGAAAAGATACAGAAACTGCTGTTTCTCACAGGTCATGTCACTGATTCCACATACAAAATATCATGGACACATAGAGAAATGCAACCAACTCACAGTCAATACCTTTATGCATTCCTCTTTTCACGTTTGTATATCTTAGCACTGAGGTTTCTGCTAACATAGCTCACTCCAAATTACAACTGGATAGCATTGGAAAAAAGCTGAGAAAGGGTGTTTTGGGGAAATAAGCCAGTATTAATGCTAAGAAACAATTGCCATGTTAAAACTTTTGCATATGTAAATATGTGCAGCATTGATGGAATGCTGATCAAAAACAATTGCCCATCTAATGGATTAACAGTGAAATGGTTACTTTAATTCAATTTTAAGTTAAGTGTAACTTATTTTCATATGAATATCTGTGGATGTTGGTGCAAAACTAAATGAGATAATAGCATATTTGAATTAAAAGGGAGGATTGGGCTTTGTTCTAGAACAATAAAGATTATAAAACAAGGATATTTTCTATCAAAGAACAAGCATCTTCATGTGTCTAAGGATTATTAATCAGTTTGGTAATATAAAGGGCATATAATATAGATAGGTGATGTATGTGAATATATATATGCATCTCTCCTTTGTCTTCTGAGTTTTGTTAAATGAACATAAAAAATGAATAGATGAAGGCAGTAATAAAAAGAGAAAAATAAAGATTAAATACACAGGTCACATCAAAACATCTTATAAAATGTATACACTCATCTTTATCAGTAAAAGGAACAAAAAGAACAACATAGCATACAGTGAGAGAATTTGAGACATTTTATTGTAATACATTAAAGATGCATTGTTTAACCAGAAGACATCTGTTTTGATTTTGGTAAGGCATAAAAGTAGTTCTCTCTCTGTTGTCAAACTATTATTTTGATGGGTAAATCTGTGCAAATGCATAAAAGAACAAAATAAAACAAGCCCAAATGTGACATCTTCTAGAGAGTATGCAGCTTTCTCTCTTAGAGGGCAGACTCTGTTCAAAATTCAGAATATCTAGAAAATCATAAAAAAGCCAAACAAATCACTATGTAAATCAAAATAACAAAATTTCTATTATAAATGAAAAAAAGAGGGGTACAGCCAAGGACTTTTAATAAACAGTGATATGTAAGTCTGGAAACAGAAGCACTGTTCAAGAAGTCTTAAAGCATGCTTAAGACATGCAGTTGTGTTCCACAAAATTTGATACGTAAATTTGGTATTACAATTTTGTCCTTGGTGATAGTCCTAGTGAAGTTCAGAGAGGCCATTATTAATTTTTAAGAAAGGGAAGAAACTTTGGAAGGTCTGTATGCTGTAGAAAACACAATAAGTAAATGCTGAGCAGTGTGTAATGTAAAAGAGAGCTAGGCTTAGTGGCAAATGCTTGTAATCCTAGCATTCTGGAGTTAAAGGCAGCAAGATCATGAGTTTGAAATCCACCTTTGCTTCATCGCAAGATTCTATCTTAACAACATCAGAACAGCTCGGTGTGGTGGGGCACTACTCTGAATGTGAAATAAAACATTGAGAACCAGGGGGGTGAGAATCAGGGAATGAACCCTGATGTATAGTGCCATGGCATAGTGCCATGGACTCCCAGTATGAAGAAGCACATGGTAATATTCAAATCCATGTACTTTAAAAATGTGTATGTGCATGTGTGTATACAGATACATACATGTACCTCTATGCTTAGCAAGAGTGTATATCAGACTCATAAATAGTCATGTTTTAGACTCAAATTTGTGCCATAGCTCATTAAGACAACTTAGCATTATTCAGGAAAGATTCTGTAAGCTACAAAATCACTTAGAAATTAAGATGTGGGGTTCATATATATTTTAAGGTCATATAGTCAAAACCACCTTTCCAAAACGTTTTGGACAGAAATCTTATCACTTAATAATACCTAGTGACAAACTGTGAGAGCTTAGGGTGTACTTCTGTTTGTTCTAAGGATATACCATCTGATTTAATTTTTCCAGTCATCCAAACCTGTAAATTCTATTATTAACAACTTGCAGCCCCTGGGGAAACTGAGGTGTAGGGAAGTTGAGATTCCATAGCCACAGGTTCAGTGATAGATAGTCCATCATATCTAACTTCCAGGTCTGACATCTCAGCTGCTACATTGCCTTACAGAGACTCAAAAATTTGCATGAGCAAGACCTGAAAAAAGCTTCATTTATAACATAATATCAAATAATATTACAATAATATAACAAAAAGTGTGTCGCAGTGATGTAAATAATTCATATAAGAAATCACAATTGTATCACTTACATTATAATGCACTCACAGTTGTGAAAGGCGTGCTAGTATTACTTTTGGTTGCTATACGGTAGATTACTAATCCAAGTGGCTAAGGCACTTAGTTGCTAAGGCACAGTGCTCACTTAGTGAGCACACTGACCCATTGGAAATGGACCAGGGTACTGTGTACTGTTGGGTTCTCCAAACTCTTAAGGAGAGAAAAAAATATTAGTTTCTGGAAATGAGAATTATCCTGAGTTGATTAGTTATAAAGTCACAAGACATCCCTGAAAGCTGGCAATTCATAACTGATGACAGGTTTGAGGCTACTAGGCAAAATACTTGGTAAAAGCAGGGGCATCCTGTAGGGGAGTTAAATTACATAGCCCCATCTTCTGTGTCTGGAAGATAGTTCAGTCAGTGAAGTACTTACCAAGCAAGAATGAACACTAGAGTTTGTACTCAGCATCCATGTAAAAAGCCTTCTACACTGGCACTTGCCTATAATCCTAGTGCTTGGAGAAGTGGTGATGATCATCCCTTTAGCGTGCTGGTCTGCTTGTCTTTCTGAACTGTGAGCTTCAGGTTTACTGAGACCTTGTCTCAAAATTTGGTGGAGGGTAACAGAGGAAGATGCTCAACATTTCCCTGTGGCATTTATCTGTGCATACACACAAAACCACGATCCATTTTAAATATCTATACACTTTTCTTGGATTACTGACTCTGATGCATATTTGGGATTCTAACTCTTTGTTAACAGTGCAACTTGTGGTTATTTTCTTGTGCTGTGTATGCTGTCTCACCACTCTCTTGATCATCTCTTTGCTGTGTGTACTCTTTGTTTTTAGTTTTATTTATTTATGTATAACTCCATCAGTCAAAAGATTAAAATCTTAACTATTTCTACAGGATAACTAGACCTCAAAATCATTTTTTTTCATTAAAAAAAAAAAGACACACATGATAGCAAGATCTGCATGATTTCACTCCTTTGGAACTTAACAAAGCTCAGTTAATAGGAGTAAGAGGTGAATAGCAGTGACCAGAGGTCAGGGCTGTGGAGAAGATGGATGAATGGGCAGAGTATTTTAATGATCATGAAAGAAGAGGCACAAAAGAATGAGTTCTAGTCTTTATCACACAGGAAAACTAATATATTTATCAGTAGAATACTTAATTAGAAAAGGGAACTTCAATGTTCTCATTACAATAAAATTATAAACATTTGAAAATATAGTCTCAATATTAAAGTTGATCATTATACAATGGAATACATTGCTAACATTTATACCATAAATTTTATTAGAGGGTGAGAAAGTGTTTAGGAAAGTCAAAATTCTTTAAAAACCCTCTAATAGAATTTTGTCTCCCCCCCCCAATAAAAGGTACCCCAAACCCAGGTGCCCACTCTAACATACACACAAAAACTGCACACTTACCCACAGCCACAAATGTCCACATTCACTATAAATTCACAAGTACACACATAGAGAAATAATATACAAAGGCATAGTAATACAGAAATACAATTACACATATTCAAACACATTAGCTTTATTGTATGCATACATATGTACTAATATGCTTTCTTACACAAACATTTAGAATCCAAGTGCATATATACTAATATAAAACTTATACACAGAAAGATGAATATGCAGGATCATACACTGATATGTAATTAAAACCATTGAGTTCAAGCACCAGGGTAGCTGTGTGGTCAGATGACACATTATAGACTCAAACATACACAAAATCATAGTCTCCTTTTCAAGGTGTCCTATAGTGAGATACTCATGCACAAACACACTGACACATTGTACACAGAAACAAGTTTTCACACGTAGACATTCTCACATGTAGGAATCAGTGCACACACAACTCACAAACATATGCACATGTGTGCACACAAAATCAGGGTCACACTCCTCACTCAAGAATGCACACTAACAATATAAAAACGAAATACAAATACACACTGACAGGCACACATGTACATTTTACCCAGAAACACACACCAAGCATACCCAAAGCACAGCCTGACATACACAAGCTCTAGTTAATGTGCACATATGAAAACACAAGTAGAGATTAACACTTTTCATTTCACATACATATCTCTCCACTGACTCTGTATGTTTCCAGAGTTCTCTGTACCACCCGGTGCACATAGAATTTGTGTGTTTGCTTGTTCTTAAATCGTTTCTTCAGGACTGCTTTCCTACTTCTGTTCAGTTAAACGAATGATTTTCTGTCATCATCTCAATCTGTACCCAATATTTGCATATCTTTTCCTTGCTTATTTATTGTGGTTCCATTCTGCTCTTTTCTGGGTTCCCCACTATTTTTCTGTTATGAACCCTTCACCCCAGAACTTGCATGCTCTGTGACCGCCTCCTCACATTTTCATTGATGGTTATCTTCTCATGATGGATACTCCCTCACCGTCCTCACTGCAGTTTCTACCCCTTTTAGGAAATTATGCAAATGATTTTTCTTCAGTCTCCCCTGGAACAAATCCTACAACCATATGTACAAATGCATTGTGGGTCTCATCAAATTTACTTCAGAACAAAGCAACAAATATGTACACGATCATAAGGTGACAGTATTTTATTATACAGATTTCACAAACTGAGCACACACCATCCACCTCATATCCATCTTTCTACTTTGCTTTTTCTAGTTACAAAATGTCAAGCTGGAAAACAACTTTAGCAACTTGCATCTCTCCCGTGTACTGAATTGAAAGAAATGATCAATTTCTGACTCTCCGAATTCTTCAGATCTTCTGCTGTAATCTTGTTTTCTGCTGTCACCTATATTTAACCAGTTTTTGCCCTCATTACATAAGCACATCATTGTCCAACTAATTCCTTCTTTTTAGGCTGATCTTTCTAACTTTATGGGAGGTGCTTGTTCTCCCCACTCACAGTGTGTAACTGATTTCACATTGGACACAGAAAGGTGGAGCAGCTGCACAGAATTTCAGATGGAAGATTAATCAGTCAGTGGTAATGTGTCCTGAAGGGTAAAATGTGTGTGTACAGCTGAGTAGCAAGTCAGAGCCTTGATAGTGAAGCTGATGATTCCTCACCAATAAAAATAACATGTAAGTGTATGTGTGTTCCTGAAACATGTAAGTACATGCATCATGTGCATGCATGATGCATTGCCTGAAGAGAACAAAAGGAGGTCTCTTGGAATTGGAGTTACAGACAGCTGCAAGCCACAATGTATATGGGAACCAAATTCCAGCAGCCAGGGCTTTCAACTGCTGAGCACCATTCCTTGCCTAGTTTATTTAGATAAATCATTTACGATAACACTTGTAACTTCATTTCTAAAGTTTGTGTAATCTACACAAAGCATTGTAGAATTTAGAAATGGAGACAATTGCCATGGTTTTCATGTTGATCTGCAAACTTTCTCACCCACCTTCTTTGGGAGGCCTTCTCTTGGAAGAGGGTATGTTACCCCACAACTGAATCTTCTAGATATTCTGTCCTGCATTGTGCAACCCGCCATCCTCTGTTGCAGCTGCTTCTTGTAGAATGGGTAATCCTGTCCAACAGGACTTTCTTTGTCATTTCTTATTGTTTTACATTTAGCGTTGGCTAAATTTATATTTATTTGGCAGTCAGGAAAATGAGTACAGAGTTTTTCTAAGTGTCTGTTTTTTCTTCCAGAAAACAAAAACATAAAACAAAAACACCACCACCACCAAAAACCCTTGCCATCACATAGGTTAAAGCGAATGGTTTCCTTTGTGAGCAAAGTCATGTTTCCCTGTAGGAATCTGACCCCGTAACAAAACCATCAGTGGCAACCCAGGTCTAAACTGTGGAACTGAATATTCTTCCCCTCAGTGCTCTTGGCTACTATCTTTTCTTTTGAAGACACATAAATTTACTTTTTTTTCACATGTAAAAGTACTATGTCAGAAGAAATTGGACTGTAGATTATGAGTAACTGACACAGTTATAGTGAAAATAAGTTTTATAAAACATGATTTAGACTATGAAACTTTATGCTTAAAGAAGGACTTTTATCCCTACCACTATGCCTTTCATTCCCTTCCTCTGAAGCTTATTAATATGCTTGGGAGGAAGGGGGCAGAAAGTGTCTGTTTCAGAGGTGTTTGGCAGAAGCAAGTATTCATTCATGTCTATGACTTTGTCTGTATAGATAAGAAAAACGTTTTAATGTAACAAGCAGAATGACAAACAATTCTTTTTGTTTTAATAAAAGAAGGTTTTGTAGACTAAAGCACCTGGCACTTCCCATTCTATATGCTGAATTATTCAGATCCAATTTTTACCTCAGTTAAAAACGAACGTATTCTTTGCACATTACACTGTAAAACCCTGTAATATAAAGCGAATTAAAGTGCTCTGATATAATGCTAAAGTTTCAAACAAAATCTGAGCCAGATCACAGCGCAGCTTTCCATAGAGTCTCTGATGACCTTACATTAGTCCTGTCACGCATCACATGTAAGTCCAGAGTTTTAACTGAGCTTATATTTTGTTGTTTTATTTAACCTCAATAAAACAACAACAAGCAGAAATGTTCATTTCCTGACCATTGGAAATGAGAGAAAGGGAAATGAATAAGTAGGGAACGTGCAGAAAATAAAAGTTTTTCTTTCTCGGAATGACAACTGATTCCTAGATTTGCTGAAGTTTTGTGTTTGTTTTCTTGTTTCATTCCTCTGGAGTTCTCCAACTTGTACGCTCCGGGTCCCTCTCAGGTCCCTCTCCACTAAGACTGTCCCATGTGTGCACACACTGAGTCTTTGAATGGAGAGCGCAGGCGCGGGATTTGGTGGCGCTGCGGTGGCATCTCAGGTTTTTAATCGCAGAACCCGGATTCTGCTGTCCAACCGCTGGTCCTGATGTAGTGGGTCACGTGTGGCCATAATCAGCTGTGCTGCTGTGGTTTGTGTCTCTCTGCGCTGTCCGAGGCTGTGACTCTTCTCTATCCCCTGTCTTGTGGTTCTCCTGCACGCTAAGCGCCTACAGCCAAACTGCCAGGCGCCCAGGCTCTAGCACAACTGAGGGAAGGGTCGCTGGGGGGTTGATATGGAATCTCTTTGAGTGACATTCTTCTCTAAACAAAAGGCACGCGCGCACACACACACACACACACACACACACACACACACACACAAACGCCAAACCAAAAAAAAAAAAAAAAACCTCCTAAAGCACTGGAAGGAGGGGAGAAAGGACTGGGTAGCCAACCCTGGTTCCCTGTTGCCCTTAATGAGGTTAGGCAGCCTGCAAATACCAAATTGGGGAAAACTTCCAATTATGCCTCAGGCACTTAAGTCCTTTCTTAACCACTCACAAATCCCAATAGGTTAGAATGTCAATCTAGCAGCGTAGCAGTGGGAGTTTTATCTATGAAACTTTTTTCAATCATATTTCCCAATGTAGCCTTCCTGGTGTTTGTTTGTTTGTTTTCTTATTTTTGCTTGTGTTTCAAAGAAGTTGATCATTTTTCTTTGTTTCAACACAAGAAGAATTTTTTTAAAAAAAATACACTACATTCTAAATTTGTAGAAGTCAATTTCAATGGAAATCATACAGAAAATAAGCTAACATTGAGTTCAGTTGTACAAAGAGGTGTTAGAGGGTTTCAACAAGAATTATTACAAACAGTACAATAAGCAAGCAATCGATATCTTGTAAAAGATGCAGTATTTTAAGGTGTGTGAAACAAATTAATTTTGTGCTTTTAGTATGTCTGTCTTAGAGTTTCCACTGCTGTGAAGAGACATCATGGCCCAAACAACTCTTATAAAGGCAAACATTTACTTTGAGCTAGTTTACAGTGTCAGAGGTTTAGTCCATTATCATCATGGCAGCAAGTATGGGAGCATGCAGGCAGACATGGTGTAGAGAAGGAGCTGAGAGTTCTGTATCTTGATCTGACTGAAGCCAGGAGAAACTTGATGTTTCTGTACTGGCCAGATAGGAGGATTAAAGGATCATCAGATATTTCACCATGTACATTCGACTTCAAAATTCCAGAAAAAAACATTATAAAGATGCTGGTGCCAAGCATTTTATAAAGAATTTCAACATCTGCTGCAATCATTGTAGGCAGCACTACAATGATGGTTATCAAAACAGAAGGCATTAAGGTGGAAGGGGAACATGAATGGAATCAGAAAAGGAAATCAGGGGTGGCTGTCATAATATTTCATTGTATAAATGTATTAAATGCTTAAAAATACACAAAGGAACCACAGGTTATAAATACAAGTGTGTGTTTTGGTAATTTGTAGACATTATGTAGAATGTTCTGAGCTATATGACTTTAGGGAAACTAAAGCTATATGTTGCTTTAGGGAAACTAATATTCTTTATAAAAATTCAAAATATAGAAATCTATTTTTCAAGTACCATTCTGCAGCATTTGACCCTTTTGGACACCAGAGGTGAGTGATCTTGAGATTTTGGAACAAAAGACTGTACAGACTGAACATGTATTTTGAACTCAGAAAGAGGGGACCATTAACAGGAAAGAAGATGGGCAGAGGAACAAAGTAATGTGTGTGTGTCTATGCATGAATGCACATAACCACATTTACATATTGAGAAAGTATTAGAGTGAAACCCATTCCATTCTTTGATAACCAAAAATTAATTTTAAATATTGTTCATTATAAAAAACCCTGCTGTATATACATTACACTGAACATGGAAAATAATTTTCAACAGCATTGTGTAACCTCAATAATATCAAAATCTAAGAGACTTAACTATAGACTCCTCTCTGTGCACAGAACTGGAAATACTCTTGAGCTAGAATATTGCTCATCTTAGATGCACTGTAGTGTGAATGTGATCTCCAAATAGAAATTAATAGAGATCTCATCTCCCACCTATATGAAAGGAGTGAGCTCCTTAGAGTTCACTTTGAAGATTCTTCCTGGTGAAAGGTGTATTGAAGAGAACACATAAACAGGGATTCTAAAATTATTATCAAGTACCTTTGATATATTTTGAGTATTTTCCCTGTTGTTCATTTTTCAGTTGGGTCAGCTCGTTGTTTTATGGGTTTCCCATAAGAAATACACATTCTGGGTGGGAGTTCATTATTTGTATATGTGACTTTCAGTTGACTATGCAAGGGCAACATTTGTTCTTTCATTCTCTTAATAGTGACTCTTATAAAAATCATATTCTTTTAATAAACCTGATTTATTATTTTTTTCAGAAATTTTAACTTTTATTGAACCTAAGTAAACATCAATAAACAAACCATACATTTTCTTCTGTGTTTTCATACTAAAATATCATGGCTTTTCTTTGTGTTCTAGTTCTAGTACTCATGTTTAGCTTCTTGTATTATAGGAAGAATGATGCATAAGAAGGTAGACATCTTTGATTTATCACAGTCATTTGTTGAAATGATTCCTTCACACTGTTGACTTCCTTTATGTCTTTTCGAGAGGTCAGCCAGCAACTTTGTGTTCACCTATTTCTGGGTTCTCCATTTTGGACCACCATGTCTACTCTGCCTTACAGTATTTTGTTTTCTTTTCAGAAAATGATTCTGTTACACAACTGCCAATGTAGATATTTAAATACTACCACCTCTCTACAAGTAATGTCAGAACATAGAGTCTCAAACTCTCTCAAACTCACAACCACTGCTAGCATCATGGTAAATATGTTTTACCTAAAAGAATCTCAGAAAATATGCTACAAAGAAAACTTCCTACTCTTCATTATAGGATTTAGGATTTAGGATGAAACATATGATCTACAAGGAGTATGCCATTAAACCATATCCCCAGCCTCACCAGTCTTGAAAGATAGCAGAGCATTGGATACATACATACATACATACATACATACATATGTACATGTGTGCGTACATGCATGCATGCGAGTGTGTGTGAAATACAAGGCACAATCACTGTTAAGATATTGGGAATCACGTGGTCTGCACAGTCTGGAATATTCACTAATATCTTCCTGAATTTTTTGTCTTGAAGAAACTGAAAGAAGCTTTTTCTCCTGAGGTTTTTATGTCCCACAGACTGTAATTTTTTCTCTTTTTTTCTCTTTATTATGAAGTATACCATTGTGTCAGTTCTTTGTTCATAAAGACCCCATAGAGAGCTTTCTATCAACTTAACATTTATTTCTCCAGAACTAAGAGTGTACATTATAAAGTGTCTATATGAAATACCACCAACTGCTGTCTTTGAACATCGAACAAAGAGAGTTCTGTGCTTGACTCACTTTTAAACATCCTCAGCACAGAAGACTCTGCACAAATGGAAGACTGGGTCATTTCTGGATCTCAGTACCAGTTGTTGTCTGCTTTGAGCCAAAGGTACCTCATTGTGGCTGCTGAAGCCTTCTTGCTAAGACACAAATCATACCTGTAGGCAGAATCTTATATTATGGGTCTTTTGAATTACAGAAGAATGTGGAACCCCTCCTTATTAGAATTTTTATTGGTTATTTCATTTACTGACATTTCAAATGTTATCCTCTTCCCAGTTTCCCCTCCACAAACCCCTTCCCCCTCCCCTTCCTCCTGCCTCTATGAGGGTGCTCCATCACCCGACCACCTACTTCTGCCTCAGGTTCCTAGCATTCACCTACCCTGGTTCATCGAGCCTCCATAGGACCAAGGGGCTCCCCTCCCAGTGATGCCTGCTAAGGCCATCCTCTGCTACACATCCAGCTGGAGCCATGGGTCCCCCTATGTGTACTCTTTGGTTGATGGTTTAATCCCTGGGAGCTTTGGGAGATCTGGTTTGTTGATATTTTTGTTCTTTTTATGGGGTTGCAAATCCCTTCATCTCCTTCAGTCCTTCCTCTAACTTCTCCATGGGGGTTCTGAGCTCAGTCTGATGTTTGACTATGTGCATCTGCCTCTGTATTGGTCAGGCTCTGGCAGAACTTCTCAGGGGACAGCTATACCAGGCTCCTGTCAGCAAGTGCTTCTTGGCATCAGCAATAGTGTCTGTGTTTGGTGTCTGCAGATGGGATAGATCCCTAGGTGGGGCAGTCTCTGGATGGCCTTTCCTTCAGTCTCTGCTCGACTCTTTGTCCCTGAACTTCCTTTTGACAGGAAGAATTGTGGATTAATATTTTTAAGATGAGTGGGTGGCCCCTTCCCTCAACTGGGGACCTTGCCTAACCTCTGGATATGGTTTCTACAGGTTCTATCTTGACTTTGTGGGGTATTTCAGCTAATGCCCTCTGTGTTGGGAGCAACTCTAATAAAAGCAAACATTTAATTGGGCACCTCTCCTTCTTAAGCTCATGAACCTGTTACACTTGAGGGATAGGCAAAAGCTACACAGTGCCTCTTTCCTCTCAGCATGTTATCTACCCATTGATCTAAACAGGTTGCAGCTGGAAATTTCTTGGATGACCATGCCAATGCTATAAACATGCAACCATTTCAAATGTTTTCGTTTAACAATGTCATACACATACAATGTATTTTGATCATATTTACCTCAATTATTGCTCGCCCACTTTATCTGTAGCCCTTCCATTTCTCAAGAAGTCACCTTTCTACTTTTATGCCTTTTGTGACTTTCCACTGAGTTTAAATTAGGGTTCCTTGCATGCTCACCAGCACGGGTTTCATTTAGTGGAGCATAGACAACTCATCATTACCCACACCACTAAAGTAAAGTGACTCCCACTCCCCTAGCAGCATTTAGTGCCAATAGATTCCCAGCAATGGATATTGCTTCATGAGCACTTTCCCCATTCAAACTAGAATGATGATGCCCTCACCCTTGTACAAATTTTGTGCAGATCACCTCAGCATTTGCAGTTTCATGAATGTGACAATCATGGGATGGGGCCACAGCACACCTGGCAGCCTCCAAAGTCTTATTAACAGAAGTCTATCTTCTATGCCCCAAGAATTTGCAACACTTGTTATAGGTTCTGTGGCCTAAGAAATGGGACCAGTGAAGCTTTGCATCCCCACTGACTCACAGATAGTAGTCAATAGCTCATGTGTTCTGGTAAGGAACTGGACATTAAATGTGCCTAAGTTTCCCCCACGTGGAAGAAAATTATCCCTATCCATACTTGCCCTTTAGACACATATCTTGGCCTTGTAAATATCACTGCTTTTGGGCATGCCAATCTAAAAACAAAAAATTAAAAAAGGTTTAATGTCAAGAAAAATTACAACAAGTCCCAGATCATAAAATTTTATTTCACTTACAAAATTACTAAGAATATTGCATATATTGCATATATTTGTACATGACATGTGTTAGAGTCAGTTGACTGCATCTTAACATCAGTGTCAGTCCCACTGCTGAAAATCTCTTTAAGTGTAGGGGAATGTTTGACTTTCCCAAATCTGATGTTCAAACACTTCTGTTTTCAAACATTTCAAATAAGGAATACTCAACATGCGGAGAAATGTATTACAAAGAAAATGGTCCACTGTACATTTAGTGGTCTTGTGGACCATATTCAGAAAATCACAATTTTATCTATTTATTTTTGGGTTCTCAATCTAGTTTAGTGAAGTGAAAGTTGTATTTTACATATACACAATGGGTCCTCACTCAGCAACAAATACAGTCAGCATTTACAAGGAAGTGGTTGAAATTGCAATTGATTATAGTAATTAAAATAAGTATAGTAATTAAAATAAGTATAGTAATTAAAATAAGCCAGAGAGAAGGTAAGAAATACAGTTTTTTCCCCCCCAAGGGATCCTAGAAACTTAGAAGTTTTTAACCTGCATGTTTACAATCTTGCCACCAGAGGGCTACATAGCCTTAGCTAAAGTTAACAAAGTTACATAGCTAAAGTTAACGTTATCCGGAAAAAAAAATTAAAAGCTGTTGTTCTATGTATTGGTCACTAGAGGGCAGACGAGGACAATATTTTTTTTTAATTTATTTTTATTTTTTATTGGATATTTTCTTTATTTACATTTCAAATGTTATCCCTTTTCCCGGTTTTCCCCATCCCGGAAACCGTCTATCCCACCCCCCTCCTCAAGCTTCTTTGAGGGTGTTCCTCCAACCACCCACCCACTCCTGCCTCCCCGCCCTTGAATTCCCCTACACTGGGGCATTTATCAAACCTTTATAGGACCAAAGACCTCTCCTCCCATTGATTCCAGACAAGGCCATCCTCTGCTACATATGTGGCTGTAGCTATCGGTCCTCCATGTGCACTCCTTGGTTGGTTTCTTTTTTGTTTTTTTTTTTTGTTTTTATTATTATTATTATTATTATTATGATGATGATGATGATGATGATGATGATGATGATTATTTTAGATGGGGTTTCTTTGTGTAACCCTGGCTGTCCTGGAACTCTGTAGACTAGGCAATCCTTGAACTCATAAGATCCATATACCTTTGCCGGATGGGGGCTGGGATTAAAGGCATGGGCCACTACCTACTGGTGTGTTTCCTAACTTAAAAGCAGTAATTTAAAAAAATTTTTAATATACTTTGTTTACATTTCAAATGTTTCCCCCTTTCCAGATCTCCCCTTTGAAACCTCCTTATACCCTCCACCACACCCTGCCTCTATGGGGGTATTCCCCCACCCACCCACCTACCCACTCTCTTCTTCCCTCCTTGGCATTCTCCTATACTGGGGCATCTAACACCCTCAGGCCGCCTCTGCTCCCACTGATGGCTAACAAGACCCTCCTCTGCCACATGTGTGGCCAGCACCATGGGTCTCTCCATTTATATTCTTTGGTTGGTGATCCAGTCTCTGGGAGCATCGGGAGGTCAGGCCAGTTGCCACTGTTGCTCCCTCCATGGGGCTGCAAACTCCCTCAGCTTCTTCAGTCCCTTCTCCCGCTCCTCCATCTGGGAACTCACACTCAGCCCTACAGTTGCTGTGAAGTGACTCTTGGGTATTCCGAACTTTTGGGCTAATAACCACTTAACAGTGAGGACATACCATGTTCATTCTTTTGTGACTGCGTTACCTCGCTCAGAATGATGTTTTCAAGATCCATCAATCTTCTACATGAAAATCACCAGTTGATGCTGTCTTTTGTCCACTGGATGGTTTTAGCTCCTTTGTCAAAGATCAAGTGTCCATAAGTGTGTGGGTTCATTTCTGGGTCTTCAATTCTATCCCACTGATCTACCTTCCCGTCACTGTACCAATACCATGCAGTTTTTATCACTATTGCTCTGTAGTACAGCTTGAGGTCAGGGAGGCTGATTCCCCCAGAAGTCCTTTTATTGTTGAGAATAGTTTTTGCTATCCTGAGTTTTTTGTTATTCCATATGAATTTGAGAATTGCTTTTTCTAAGTCCATGGAGAATTGAGTTGGAATTTTGATGGAGATTGCATTGAATCTGTATATTACTTTCTGCAGGATGGCCATTTTAACTCTATTAATCCAGCCAATCAATGAGCATGGGAGATATTTCCATCTTCTGAGATCTTCTTTGATTTCTTTCTTCACAGATTTGAAGTTCTTGTCATACAGATCTTTCACTTGTTCACTTAGAGTCACACCAAGATACTTTCTCTTTGTGACTATTATTAAAGGTGTCATTTCCCTAATTTCTTTCTCAGCCTGTTTATCCTTCGAGTATAGGAAGGCTACTGATTTGCTTGAGTTAATTTTGTATTCAGCCACTTTGCTGAAAGTGTTATCAGCAGTAGCAGAACTGTGGTATACTTAAGTATACCATCATATCATCTGCAAATAGTGATATTTTGATTTCCTTTCAAATGTATATCCCTTCGACCTCCTTTTGTTGTCTAATTGCTTTAGCTAGAACTTCAAGTACTATATTGAACAGATAGGGAGAGAGAGGGCAGCCTGATTTTAGTGGGATTGCTCGAGTTTCTCTCCATTTAGTTTGAAAGGACAATCTTAAAACCATAGAAAGACAATGAATTTTGCAGCCAAATTTTAAATGGTTAGGGAGAAGAACACTTTGCTATTTGTTTGTAGGTAGGGAGCCAGATTCCCAAAAACATACTGCAGATTAATGGATCAAAGACGTTAATGTAGTACCTCAAACTCTGAAACTTCTAGAAGATCAAGGCTTCAGTTACTCCGGAAGTAATTGACAATTGAGTCCTCACAAAATTAAGACTGCATTACCACAACAGAGATGATGTAATATGCATTTATATCTGAGTTTCTCTAGGAGCCAAAAATCTAGGAAAATGCCATTGGTGAAAGGGAGCCTCCTTAATGGAGGAAGTCACTAAACTGTAAGTAATATGAGAACAGTGAGAGGGGATACCTGGTAGGGAATATGATGGACAGAGAAAATGAAAGGGCAGAGAAGAGGGTTAAAGAACACAAAGGGGGTTTCAAAAGTTACAAAGAAATCTAGTATCTTGTAAACAAATTAAAATGTATAATTTATATTTTACAAATTTGGAGGAGAGATTCTATGTGTCCTGGCTAGTTTTTTGTCAACATGACACAAGTTAGGATCATTTGGAAAAGTGAGCCATAATTGAGAAAATGCATTGATCAGTAGGGAGGTTTTGGAGGCATTTTTTCAATTAATGATTGGTTTGAGAGGACCCAATCTCCTTCTAGGTGCCAAACCTGGGCAGGTCCTCCTGTGTTGTAGAAGAAATTTGTCTGACAAGTCATGGGGAAAAATCAGTGTTCCTCCATTACCTATGCCACTATGTCTTGCCTTCAATTCCCTGATTTGAGTTCCTGTCCTGACATCCCTACCTCATGGTCTATAAGTTGTAAGATAAAATAAACCCTTTCCTCATCACATTGTGTTTAGTCATCATGTTTACCTTAGAAAGCATAGATAAATAGAAAGATACCATGCCTGAATGGAAAAGGCTGTGTCTAGCAACTGTGGATTCATAAACAATTCTCTACTGCCAGGGTTTTAACACCTACTTATGAGTTGGAGAGAGAATCCCCAGAGACCTCCTCCAAAAAATACAAACTGTTCCATTCCTTTTGATTGCCCACCTAAACAAAATGTTGAGATCCCATTACTAAAGATACTTCATACATAATAAGTTCATGATATAGAGAAATAAAAGGGGAATTGAGCATGTAGCTTCTTTCCTGATGACTACCTTTCCTTTTTTTCTTTCTTTCTTTCTTTTGGGGGGAGGTGTTTGAGGAGGGGTGTTGTTGCTTTGTGGGTTTTTTTGAGACATGGTTTCTTTGTGTAACATCCCTGACTATCCAATAACTCACTTTGAAGACTAGGCTGGCCTCAAACTGTCAGAGATTCACGTGCCTGTACCTGTTGAGTGCTAGGATTAAAGGCAGGTTAAGTCTCATAGTTGTAGAAATATCTATTCATGTCTGCCCAGTTGGGCAGTAATGATATCCCAATTATGGGATAACTAGCCACCTTTTCTCTGGATTTTGAGGCCCACTCTGTATGAGGGAGTTCATGCCTTACCATGTAAACTGGAAACCCATGGAAGAGGAATTTATATACCCTACAAGGAAAAATGAATAATATGTTTATTTAAATTGATATAGAATTAACCTGCTTTCTAAATGTTTGTATACTAAAAGATTAATGTTACTTAATCAGGATAGCCCTTCTTTTCAGTGAACAACAGTGAATACACAGACACATGGTTTTGCAAGATACAGAGAATAAGTGACACATTAGTGACTTTCCCTAAGGAAGGCTATGTTTACCCCCTGTAAATCTTAGGCAACATTTTAGAAGAGCAAGTGGGAGAGCCAGAAGATAGGAAGAAGGGCTGCAGAATGCCATCATCTAGGCCAGATTCAGACATTGTAGTCACTAACTCATACCTGCACAGATACCTGGGTCCATATAAGAATGTGACCACTTAGTAAAATATGGATGGATTTCAGCTCAGGGAACTGTACTTTTCACTGATGAACTTTTATTTTGCTTCTGATTAATTCAGGGAGAGAAGCAGCTCTTTTCTCACCTGCATTTCTACTTGTGACTACACTAGACTCCAGTAGATGAATTCAATACAATGTTTAAACCAGTGAGTCTGTTTAAATTAAGTAGTCAACAAAAGCAATGAAAAAGTCATGAATCTGTGAAAGACACTAGTAGGAAATGGGTTGAGATATATGGGGGGGGGAGTAATCAGAATGAATTATATACATGTATGAAACTGTCAAAAACCCCAACTTATTAATATAAAAAATAAAAATTATAACTGAAAGAAAGAATAGAACCTGGAATTACAGGTTGTCCCAGTTTGTTTTCTATTACTGTGACATGTCCAAAAGCAACTTGGATGAGGAAAGTTTTACTTAACTCACATGTCTTGATCACATCCAGTATTTAAGGTTATCAAATCATGAGCTCAAGTAGGAGCAGAAAAAGGAATCACACAGAAAAATATGCTTCCTGGCAATCTCTTGGGTTTTCTTACATGTTCACCTTTATTACAGCTTTTGGACTACCTTACTGGGGATGGCTGGTCCCTCCTACACCAGTTACCCATCAAGAAAACGTGTACCAACTAACCTAATGGAGGCTTTTCTTCAACTGGGGTTCTCCTATTCAGATGAATCTAGTTTTTATCAAGTTGTCAAAAATTCAACCTGCACATAGATCTTTCCTAATTCCAAGAGAATGTGGAACTCTTTGTGCTTACACACATATGTACTACACTTTTTGAACAGAGAAAGGCCACTCTGTCTACTTTAAGAGATTTACAAAACCAGTATGTCCAGTGCACAAAATTGAGCAAATTGCAAGGTGATGCCTTTCCAAGAACCAAGACCCTGCTCCCTGCTTCCCTCATGTCTTTGGCTCTGAGATTTAAAAAAACTTGGTAGCATCATATTCTGAAATGATAGGCAATTGCTAGCTGTAGCTTATCTGAGGAATTAAGAATGTTGAATAATTTAAGAAACTCATATAACTATTCATTGTAGTAAGAAATGTTACAATTATGTAATATTTTATAATCCATGTGAACAAGATTTTTTGTTTGCTGTGTAATGCTGTGATTTGTTTATTTAAAATGATTTTCCTCCCAAGTTGCCCAATGATTTAACAGGTTTTCTTTTACGTTCATCTCAAACAATCAACACACTTTCTGTATTTTTTAAACCATGTATGCTATTTTAAGATTATATTAACACCAGAATCCAATATGTTGACCAGTGAATAGGACAGATTTTAATTAGATCCTTGGCAGCTATGGTGTCGTTCCCAGATCCTAGAGATTTGGGTGATGGTGGATGCTCCTTCAAGCCCTATCTCCAATCTGCTGCAAGACTTAAGCACCACACACCTCCACCCAAGCATTCTTTGTTGTCTTCAAAAGATAAACTTAAATGTATTTTGTCTCTATGTAAATCCATGAGACTATTCCTCATAATTATCATATACTTTCTTTTGTTTATGTTTCCTGAAGAGCAAAACCTGGTCTTACTCTGTAGCCCAGATGGGCTTCAAAGTCACTCTGAAACCACAGATACCTCAAGTTTGTAATATTCCTCCTGCCTCAGCCTCCCAAGTGCTGATCACAGGCATTAGTCACGTGAATGAGAATTTAAGTGATAACTATCTGTAACAGTGTCACTGACAGATGTTAGAACAAACAAGACTTGATAATGTGGCCTTTCTGTAGATTGACCAAGTATATGTGTAAACACAGCCACATGGACTCACAGCAGTCAAACATTCACACACAAATGCACTACATATCCAGGCTCACATGTGTCAACACACATACATGCACACACACACACAAACCCTACTGTTCTAGCCATCTATATCTTTCTCTATATTTAGGAATTTAGATAAATATATAAATTATATAGATATAGATATATTGATAGATTAATATAGATATAGAGATGATAGATAGATATAAAAATATACTTTATTCTATAGCCATTTTGAGTGACTATGGATGGGAAACACAGATTAAGGTAAGTTCAAATTCCATGTTCAAAAATGGAAACAATTCCATGACATTTTGTTGTTTTACAGAAGAAAGTCGTAAATCAAGGCAAGTTTATAATACATTGTTGTTTACGTCAGAGAGATAGTTATAGCAAGACAATGGAAGATTTTTCTATTGTCTCAAGATGCTATCTGATGACATTCTTAGCTTTATGGTGAATGGAAGCAATCACTCTGACAAGTTAAGATTCCAACACAGAGATGGGCAAGGAAGTCTGTTCCAGGGACTAGATCTACCCCAAGATAAGGTAATTAGCTTTTAGACCTGCAACGTTCCAATCTCTCCACAGTTCTAATCAGTTTCTCCAGACAAAATTTCTTTTCCAAAGGTTTTGTTCACAACTGGTTACAAAGTTTTCCAGATGGAGAATTAACAAGTTCAGGATTTGAGTGCAGTTGAATACCTTGACACAGTTTTGGAGTGTGACTCAGTTTATTCAATTAGAGATAGTAAAGACTCCCCTCTTCTTTTCCCAAACTAAATCACTATCTAACCAGAGTGTTCAGTGAGTTTTTTCTCCAGAGTTTTGAAAATTAACATAATGTTGTCAAGAATTTGGAAATCAGGCAGACACTGGGGGCTGTGCATTGTTCTGTCAATCTCATAAAAATGCTTTGGTGGCTCAGACATGAGAAACTGTCTATAAAGTGACAATTCCCCAACCATCTGCTTTCTCCATGATGTTTCTCTGTGTTTTCCTAAACAATCTTCCCTGCCATGTGTGCCTTGCTTCTATCTTCGCTGTTCCACATTTCTTTATATTATAGGGATTTCGGACCACCAGATGCCCGATTGATTTACCACTTTATTATGCCTGCTGCTCTTTAGTAATGTGGACAGTAGGCCAGGTTGTATGTACTCAGAGGCTACTGGAGAGCCTGTTGAGGAGAACAGGACAGTCTGCTCTCTTTCAGTCAAAAGTTAAAAAAAGAAGAGGAATCCAGCCAGTAATGATAACAGCTAGGGTTTCCTAAGACTCTGAAGCTACACAAAGGCTTCAAAGGGAATCTAGCCCAGCAAATGGCAACTGCTGAATTCTTTCCCTGAGCCCTTGGTCATACTTTCAAAGCCTCTTTTTGTCACTCACAGTGATTGGTGACTTGCCTAGATCTATTATCTTTAAGTGTCAAATCTTCAGGCAAACAAAAGGAGGTGTAGAAGAATTGAAAGACTACAGAGCTCGTCCTGTTTCATCTCTTCCTATATCAATCTGTGGTTATTCTATGTCCTCTGATTAAGAACCTTCAAACCTGGGTAAGGTGGTTCGTTGCTATAATGACTGAGAATCAAGCTATTGATGTGAAACTTCTTGTGGCTTTTTTTTTTTTTAAATGCCATCCATGGATCTGAGTGTGATGTAGACTTTCCAATGAAGGAAGCAACCCTCACAAGACACATCATGGGGGATGTGTTTAGGAAGTAGAAGTGACATAGTTAGTTTCTGGGAATGGTAAGGAGAATAGAGGAAATGAGATAGAAGAGGAATGTTAAGCCTATAGTCCCTAGGGCTGCATTGACAATGGTGAAGCATTTATCATTCAGTACACTTGTTTGGGAACATCAACCAGAAGCTTGTAAACAAGAAAAACACATGGGTTTATTGGGATATTTATGGTTTTAAAACATTTAAATGTTTATTTTAAATTGTAAGGAGAGTAGAGGAAATGAGATATAAGAGGAATGTTGAGCCTATATTCCCCAGGCTCTTCATTGAAAATGGTAACACATTTCTCTTTGACAAGGCTTGTCATGGAAAATCCACCAGAAGCTTGTAAAAAAGAAAACCACATGAGTTTACTGTGATATTTGTTTTAAAAATCCATTGAAATATTTATTTTAAATTGTCTGTGTTTGTCTTTGTGTGAGTGAGCACACATGAGCATAAGTGCCCCAGGAGGCCAGAAATGGGTGTGAGATCCACTGAAGCTGCCCAGCATGTGTCTTGGGAACCAAACAGATATCCTCTGCAAATGGTTTGGTCCTTCAGATAATGATCCAGATTTCTAGCTACATGATACTTTTACTAAAAAATGGCAGTTTAGTTTTCTTTTGGGGGAGAAAAGAAACACATGAAAAAGTAATAACAGTCTTCTGGAAAGATTACTTTACAGTAAACAGAAATACCATACACTTACTTGAATAAATCAAATTTAGGAAAATTATATGTATTATATATTTATGCAGTATTATTTATAAAATATTCAACTTTATCACTAGTGAAACTTAAATTCTCCTAATTTCCAAATGTTTAAATGTCAATATAATATCAAAAATTCTAATGTCTAAAATTCATACTATGCAATATTGATGCCTGGAAACAATTGTTTTATAAGATATATATTAAATATATATTAAAATATGAAATATTTCTGTTCAGTATCATTTCAGATTAAGAATTCTCTATCCATAGTCCAATTAATATGCTATGAAAGCACAGCTAATATACTTGGTTTGAGACACTCACAAAGCGTGCCCAGAAGATTGTGGTACAGAACTTTAGACTCTTCAGTGTGGTTTTTAGTGAGGCATGCATTTATAAATCATTAAAGCGCCATTTGAGATTCCTCTGTCAAGAATTTTCTGTTGAGATATGTACACCACTTTAGTTAGATTATTTGATTTGTTGATGTCTACTTTCTTGAGTTCTTAATATATTTTGGAAATTAGCCCTCTTTCAGATGTGGGGTGAGTGACAATCTTTTTCCATTTTGTAGGCTGTGATTTTGTCCTTTTGACAGTCTTCTTTGCCTTACAGAAGCTTTTCAGTTTCATGAAATACCATTTATTAATTGTCAATCTTAGTCCTTGTGTGATTGGTGTTCTGTTCAGTAAGTTGTTTTCTATGCCAGTGCATCCAAAGCTATTCCCCACTTTCTCTTTCATCAGGTTTAGTATATTTGGTTTTATGTTGAAATGTTACATCTACTTGGACTTGAGTTTTGTCCAGAGTGATGGATATGGATCTATTTGCATTGTTCTATATGTCCACATCCAGTTAGAAAAGCATTTATTAAAGACGCTTTGTATTGTGTAATTTTGGATTCTTTGTCAAAAAACAAAAACAAAAACAAAGAACAACAAAACAAAAAACAAGCGTTCATGGGAGTATAGCTATGCCATGGCTGATTGATATCCATGAGAGGCTTGCCTCCTTATGAAGAAAACCAGAGGAGTGAATGATGCAGAGTCGGTGTGTGTGGGGGAGTGTGCTAGAGGAGAGGGAATGTGGGAGGTAGGGAGAAAAGGAGGGAGGGAAACTGCCCTCAGGATGTAAATGTAGATGAAAGAATGACAGGAAAGAGAGAAAGAAAGAAAGAAAGAAAGAAAGAAAGAAAGAGGGAGGGTGAGAGAGAGAGAGAGAGAAAGGCAGAGACCACACAAATTAGTAGTGATCCAGTTTCATCTTCCAAATGTATATATAATGCAATGTAATTTTATATCATTCAAGAATTAAGGTATTTTTTGGGGGGAGGTGATTCTTCTTTTTTGGGTCTTCTTTTCTATGCCATTCACATTTAGTTTTTATGTTCAGTGTTTCTAACACAGTTTTTATTTTAAAGTACCAAAACTGTAACTCAGGATAGAGGATTGCTTTTTGTTTTGATAATAGTATTATACAATGAATTTATATAAAGTGTGGTTAACTTGATTGTTGACACAAGTTACATGAGTAGCAATGCATTGTGATGTTGATCAAGTAAAAAAAAATAATATCAAAAGCTGCAGTTTAATGTATGGAGGTATGTTGACTTTTTTCCCTTTCCAATTTCATTAAATTTAAAAGGCTATTTCTCTTTGTTGCCACCAGAGGGAGAAATAGGATCTAATTTATAGCTGATTGAAGAGTCTCATGTTTTCAGCTTTGTAATATAAGAATCATTATTGTTTGTTTACTACAAAGTGAAAATGATTCTCAATCATAGCAATAAGCATATGTACAGAATATGTAGTCTTACATTTGACTGCCAATGATATGCATATATAGATCTTAATTCATAAGACAGAAGCTATACATAATTGTTTATAAAAATTGTATGCATAGGGAAAAGTACAGCAAAAGAAAAAAGATGTGGAGTTACTCCCACACTCCACATGTGTGTAGAATATGTCTATGGAACTTTTTGTTCATTGTTCATGTGTTTGTTGTTGTTGTTGTTTAGTATGTATTTTAAGATTTTTTTTGTATGTTCTGGATGCAAGTTCTTCACTGAATACGTGATATACACACATTTTGTATTAATATTGTGATTTTTAAAATTACTTTTGTGTAGTGTGAATCCACTATCAACTCTCTCACTTGTATATGAGCAGATGATTTTTTCTTTTTTAATTAAATTATTTTATTAGTTTACATTCCAAAAGTTGTCCCCTTCCTCGTCCCGTTCCCTGAGTTCGTCACTCTCTGCTCCCTCCCCTCTGTCTCTAAGAGGATGCTCCCCCATCCAGCCCACACCCATCTCACTCTCACCAGCATCCCTCTTCCTTGGGGCATCATGTTTCCACAGGATTAAGCACATCCTCTTCCCCTGAGGCCATACAAGGCAGTCCTCTGCTACACATGTGCCCAGGGCTCATTGGTTTTTGTCTTAGTCTCTGGGAGCTTTGAGGGGTCTCCGTTAGTTGACACTGTTGTTCTTCCTATGGGATTGCAATCCACGTTAGCTCCTTCATTCCTTCCCCTGACTTTTCCATATTGGTCCCCAACTTCAATCCAATATTTGGCTAAAAGTATCTGCATTTGTCTCAGTCAGTTGCTGGTAGAGTCTCTAAGAGAACAGCCACGCTAGACTCCTGTCTGCACACACAATATGATCTCAATAATAAGTGTCAGGATTTGTTGTGCTCACATGCATTCCAAGTTGGACCTGTCACTGTGTGGCCTTTCTTTCAGTCTTGGCTCCATTTTTGTCCTTGTATTTCCTTTAGATAGGAACAATTATGGATCAAAAGTTTTGAAGATGGGTGGGTGGTCCCCTGCCTCAACTGGGGGCCATGTCTTATCTACTGGGGGTGGTCTTTCCCGGTTCTATCTCCCTACTGTTTGGCATTTCAGTGAATGTCATCCCCACTGAGTTCTGGTAGCCTCTCACATCCCAGGTCTCTGGGACTTTCTAGAGGTTTCCTCTGCCCCCTGAGCCCTCTACTGCGTATTTCGATTCATTCTCCTGGCCCTCTGACCATCCCTCCTGTCTCTCCCCATACTTGATCCTGCCCCTCCCTTCCCCCCACCCTTCTCCTCTCACACCAAGTTTCTTCCTTTCCTCTGATTTCCATGATTATTTTGTTACCCTTCTAAGTGAGTTTCAGGTGTCCACACTTGGGCTTTCCTTCTTGTCAACTTTCCTAAGGTCTGTGAGTTGTATCATGGGTATTCTGAAATATTTGGCTAATATCCACTTATCAATGAGTATACCATGCATGTCCTTTTGAGTCTGCGTTACCTCACTCAGGATGATATTATCTAGTTCCATCCATTTGCCTGCAAAATTTATAATGTCCTCATTTTTAATGGCTGAATAGTATTTCATTGTGCAAATGAACTACATTTTCTGTATCCACTCTTCGGTTCAGGAACATCTGGGTTGTTTCCAGCTTCTGGCTATTACAAATAAAGCAAACATATTATTTTCCTACTGTCATTTGTTGCATTCCATGTACTTTTGCCAGAAATAAGATGACACAATTACATCCTATTATTTGTTCTCCACTCTGAATTTCAAATCTCTTTGCTCACTCTTGTCACCTGTGTGGTACAGCTGTAGTTTAGGGAAAAATAATTTTGTTCCCAATCATACTAAGAATTTTAAGCTGGGCATTTTTCACATAAAACTTTTTAAAAGTGACCCCCCATGCTTGCTATCCTAGAAATCTTATACAGCAAAAAAGAACATGGATACACTTATTATATAAGGGGCTAAGAAGCAATTAACTTTTCTACACCAATCCTGGTATGTTAAAATTCAATATTTTACTTTTGAGGCAAGATTTAGAAGTAACTAGAGTACTGAGAAAAACCAAATGGTAAATTTAAATGGTAAGAGATCATTCTTAAAAATTGCAGTGGATTTTCTGTCCTGTGTTTCATATATACAATAGCAAAATAATTATTTTGTGAAGACAGACAGATATGGATCCGATGAGGGTTTTACATAGTAGGATTACCCAATGTCTGGCTTTCTATATGAATGGAACTAATTAAAAGTAGGAGAAATGAGATCCACAGGCAGGCAACAGATTCAATTTCATCTACCCGTTGCCTGCCTGTGAATCCCATTACCCTAACTGAGCCAACTTGTCTGGCCCAGGGGGGAGAGGATGTGCCTAGCCCTGCAATGACTTGATGTGTTATGGAGGTGATACATTGCAGGGGTAGCTCCCCCTCTGAGAGGAGAAAGGGGGAATGGGAAGATCTATGTGAAGAGTGGACTGGGAAAAGTGGGGGGCTGATTTTGGGCTGGAAAGAAAATAAATTAATGAAAACAGAAGAAACATCAAGAGAATTTCATTGATCATTGTAAATTAACACTTCATATAAACTGCATAATTCTGTAAAAAGGGCACTGAATTTTGTATGAACTAATCTCTTATGCCTTTACCTCTTCACATCTGTGCACAAAATTTTTAATTTCAGAATCACAGCTGTACACATTTCTAACCACACATTGATACATAGGGTATTTAATGTACTAAGATCATCTTAAAACACTGTTGCTGTGGAAATCAGGGTTTTCTTTTGTGGGCTCTTGATCTCATTAGAGACAGAATTTAAAGATGGGCTCAGAAGAATCTCCAGGATGATTTAATAAAGTTTTGAGAGAAAAAGCAATTAGGCAGACAAGGAGATGCAGCAGCAGAAGAAAAAGAAGGAGAAGGAGAAGGAGAAGGAGGAGAAGGATGAAGAGAGAGAAAGTGCTCTTTTGGTTGTTGTTGGTATTAGGATTAAAGGAATCCAGCATGCTTAGCAATGGTGGTCATCAAGCAGCTGCATGGCAGAAGGGCATGGTGGCTCCAAAAAACAAGTAAAGCCAAGAGAGATCGGGGAAATGTGTTTAGGCATTGTCCATTGTTTGAAAAATGATAAAATAAATTAAAGGAAGAAGTTTTGATTTGGGGGGCTTAGAGCTCAGAAGAGCAAACAGGCTTATCGGTGCTGCATGTGAAGAGCTCTGTAAGCAGCTGCTGCATGTGAACATTTGCTATGAAGGACCCTTTGATTTATGGCCGTGTGAAAGTGGGTATTTCAACAAGAGGAACACTTTCATTTTTATTTAGATCACTCATGAGATAAACTGTATACATCACTATAAATTTTGTTTATTTTTATTTTTTATGTATGTATATGTATATTTGTGCAAGTTCATGAAGTTGCCCATAGAAATCAGAAGAAGGTCTGATTTCCTAGGCTGTTGGGAGCCACCAGTGCGGGTACTGGGAACTAAACATTGGCCTTCTGTAAGAGCAGCACATTATCTTAACCATTGAGCTGGTTAAGATCCCCCTGCCTCCACCCATCTCTCATATCTTCCCTTCTTCCCTCCCATCACCTATTTCCCTTTCTCCCTCCTGCTTCATCTCTGTCTCTCTGTCTCTCTGTCTCTGTCTCTGTCTCTGTCTCTCTCTCTCTCTCTCTCTCTCTCTCTCTCTGTGTCTGTGAAAGAGCATCTTTCAGGAGCTGGTACTCTCCTTCCATCATGTTGTTCTTGGAAAAAATTCAGGTTAACAGGCCTACAGGCAAGTAACTTTACTCACTGAACCATCTCCCTGGCCCCCAGAAATAAATTTCTTAATCACTCATCAGTCTTGCATTTATGAAAACTGGTATTGGTCTCTTAAATATACTGTCTCTTGTTCCAGAGTGTACTACAGTGACTTAAAATATCTTTTTCTTAAACATCTAGTAAGTCTTGTGGGTAGAGAAAATGCTGAAGGTTGAACATCACTAACATCTGCAATAAAAATAATTTACAGTAATTAATAACATAGACATTATATCTCACTCACAAATGATTTCTCAACATGTAGAGCTCTGGGGGATTTGTACAGAAAACAATATTTCCTTGAGATTGCCAGGGGACATTCCTGAGTGCCAATAAACAAAGCATGAGGAGATTGATAATGGACAATACTTCAAAGAGAAAGGGAAGTACTATTTTTAAAATCTCATAAAATTCAAGGAAGTCCTGCATGATGCATGAGGTACAAGGAAAAACGAAATTGCTCACATTCAGGAAAAGGTAGAAAATGGTTATCAAGTTGGATCCATAGTGGCTTCCTTTTTAAAAGATTCTTTCTAAAGAAGACCTTGTGTGTGTGTGTGTGTGTGTGTGTGTGTGTGTGTGTGTGTATCTATATCTATCTATCTATCTATCTATCTATCTATCTATATAGATTGATAGATATATCACTTTATAATTTTGGTCTGGGGATAATGGAGAATAGGTAATTTTGGTGTAAATTGGGTAGGAGTTATCTTCCCTTAGGGTACTTCTTGGCAGAGTGTCTTATAGTCTTTGTTTACCTTGTTTATTTCAATTTTTGTTTTTCTTAGAGAGAAAAAGAGGAGAGGGAGGGTAAGAGATTGAGGAAGGAAGGGGGGAGAGGGCATGAATTCAATGTGTAGAAGATAGCAAAGATCTGGGAGAAGCTGGTTCAAAACTTATTATATGAAAAAGTTTTAAATAAAACAAATTTTAAATTCAGATTCTGAGTTATTCTTTGGGCTTCCTAGAAGAGGGCTTCCTAGTGTCATTTATAAGTTCTTTCTTAAGGCAATGCTCCTCTGCAAGGCTGTTTTTGACCTCTCAGATGTGCAGTCAGCTGAGGTGGATTATATCCTACTCAGGAACATTAAGAGTCACCTCCTGCTTCAAGATGGATGAAGCATTATGGAGTTTTACAGTGGCTGAAAGGTTATCATCGCTGTTATGTGGTTGTCTGATGAAGGGGCAGAACTATGAAAGTAGAGAACACAGAGAACAGGTAGCCACAGTGATGAGTGTAGGCAGTAATAAAAAGCCATGACAAGACAAGATGGCAACACTGCTGTAACCTGAAAGCTGTATCTAAGAGGAAGAATACTTCCAGGATTTCAGGATGGACAGGCAGAGTGTAGAGATGATCCTGTATCTCTTTGGGTGCTGACAGTCAGTGAGAAGGTGGCAAGGCTTTGTGGGTGCTCCTCCAACTCAGAAACAAATATATGCCATGAGCTACATGTGCAATGGAGTAAGTATTGCTGGGGAAAACGAGGACTCCACCTTTGTATCTAGGAAGCAAATGTTTGTTTAATCACAGTACTGAATTCTAACCTGTATTTGCTAAAACAACTGCCTGATGTATGGCCTTGACAAACAACTTGTCCTTTTCTATATTGCTCCAAGGAACAATGATTTCTGGTAAACTTACTGCAAAATATAGATTGTATTTTAGATAAATATTTGAGTATAAACTCTTCAGTCTGTAATCTCAGGTTTTTATTTCTCTAAACTGGATGTCTTGGGGGTAAATGAAGTTTGATTTCTGAGGAAGTCTAAGGTCTGTTATCAACAACTTTCCATACCATCTTGCCTGTCGCTTCTTGTTTGAGGGTGTGAAACACTAGGTGTCCTCTCTGTCCATCACCATCGCTCCTTGTGAGGAACTATTCACCTACACTACAAATTGTTTCTATTCCATTTGATGACTGCTTTTGTAAATTATTTGTTGGTCGTTAGTGATTCAATCAGTTGAATTGGTTTCAGGGTAAATTGTAGTAATCTATTATAACCTTATTAATATCTGCTGTTCTATGGGACTATTTTGTTCTATGTCAGCTTAATCAATAGAAATGAATACTTATCTAATAGTCCTACCTTTGAATTATAGGGAGATACAAGAGCTCAGCAGTTATTGTTGTTTGTATGTTTTATCCCCAATATGTCACATTTATTTGTTCAGAGGCATTTTATTTTCTTCCATTGTACAGCTAAAAACCTTCTACAGAATTTATCTATATTTTAGTACTCTTGAAAAGTTGGATTTTGATTTTTCCCCACTTTTTTGCACTGTGTTTTCACATGTTTGGCTATTTGCTTTCTGCTTCTTGCTTTCACAGTGTTAGAGGTTCAACTCTTCTGTAGGATATTTGAGTAATATAGTTTTGCATGCATAATGAAAAACGTCTTGTTACTTCTCATGATACAGTCTAACACAAGTTTCCAACCACTAACTATGAGATCAACTACATGATAAGGAAGGGTTTTTTGTTGTTGTTTTTAAACTATAGGTTATATAGGAACATGCTGTGCATGAGATATAGCTTCCAAGCTATATGATTCCAAATTTTAACGTGTGGAAATATTTCTCTAGTACCCATACATAAACAAAACAGATTCTTAGAAAACTATTGAAATGAACATAAAATTGTAAGTTTCCTTAGGTTCATGTGCCAGTTTATAGTCATAGCACACCTGCTATTAGCCAAGACATTACATGATTTTATTTTGCCAAACACTAAAGAATAAGTTACTGGCTTTAGTATCCTCTTATCTTCCAAACTTTAGTGAAGTTTAGAGATACAGTAGATCCTTCATCTGTATCCAGGTAGATGAAGGGTAGTGTAGAGGCCGATTGCCATACACAGTTTACTCGGTAATGGCAGGACACACGTTACCACTTTGTTTGAAGTGGCAGTGTAACAGTACCAAGGGCAGTAATCCTTGAGTAAAGCTTGGGTTGGATATGAGAAGTAGTTTTAACTTAATAACCACATAAAAGGAAAAAATTGCTGGGTACAGACAGAAGTAAAATTATGGGTAAGGTCATGAAGCAAAAATGCAACCTTCTGATTGGGTGTGAACCCTTACAGGAGAGATAATGGTCTCAGAATCAACTGTGCAACAGCTAGTTGGCCAGTAGGTGGCAGAAAAGTTCTATTATTACTGCTGGCCTGCCTTGCCCTCTGCTTTTCAGGAAGAATGGGAAGACATGGGGTTGGATTTCTTGATTCAGACAGAACAAGATGTGGCAAGCAGAAGCCCTCTGTCCCTGTCTAAAAGCTGTGGCCTTCAGCCAGTCTTTTCGTGTGCACTACATTCATATGTGCATGAATTTATTGACTGGAACAGCCAGGCTAGTCAGCCCTTAGCCTCTCTTTGGGTTCCTGTAACTAAAGGGCATTTAGCCACTTTCTTTCAGTAGTTTCTCCTAGGACTGCATATCTCAAGGAAGTGCCCTGCAGTTGCCCAGCCTCCCCTTGCAATGGCCACCTGTAAGATGCAGAATCCTTAATGCCTTAAACCGTGAATTTCTTTTTCCTGGTGGGATCCTGATATTTTAGGGGGAACAGGTTTCCGTTCTGGTATCAGTAGAGTGTGTTGATGGGTTCCACATCTGAGCAACTGGATATTTTCCATGGGACCCAAAAGGATCTTTGGCGTTTTTTGTATGACTACTAAGTCTGCATTTTTATGGTCCTGTGGAAAAGTGTCCTCCTTTTCCAAATACCATTGAGGAGATTTCCTGCCTGGAATTATAATTTTACCCACATGCCATCATATAAGTACTTTAAATTAACCTGTTTGTGTCTTATAGCCTCACCTACGAGCTAGATATAATGTCTAATTTGAACAGTTATTGTAAAAATTAAATCAGAGGGGACACACAGCCTACTCTTAGTTGTGTCTTACTTTTGTAGTTTTACTTTCACTTTAAGGAGATCTCTGGCTTCACCACCCACCATCACTGCATCACTTTTAGGATGAATGGAGTACTCTTCTGGGAAGGTGTCAGCATCTACTATCACTGATAGTAATCTTGGTTTTTGTGTTAGTGCATAGAGCATGTTAAAGTGTGGCTCCCACCACTCTGGTTCAAAATTAGAATAAAAACAAGCACTTTATATTATGTTAAAAGTATATTTATATAGATATAGATCTTTACTTTTCTCCAGACAGTATTTTAATGATAAATCATATTAACATTCAAGAACATTCTGATTTTACAAAAACAAATTGAGACAAATAGACTGTCATTTCATTTCACAAAGGCAGCACAACTCTGATACTATAACATGACAATTAGGACACCAAACAGGGAAACACAGATCTCATTTAAAAAATACAGACACTAAAATACAAAACAATACAGCAGCCAGTTTAAGTCAACATTTCACAAAACTGTACAAAAGCTTTGGCAAATTTAAAAACAGGCTGTAAAACTTACACACAGAGAACAATACCAAAAAACACCAGAAAGCACAATGTCCCCCCACCCTCCCCACTGTCTGTTGCCTTTGGCCTTGGACCTGCAGGTATAAAACCATCTTAGTAACACCTATTAGTGAGGATGGGGACTGCTGGTGGGGTCATGGGAGTCATCATCACTGTCATGAGACTCGTCGTTGTTTGCATTCTTGTATTCTAACTCTGCCAATGAGTCAAGGTACTGGCATGACCATATCTGGGGCTGGTTCTCATAGAGTGCGGCCAAAAACCTCAGGATGTGCACCCTGTTGGTCTCGAGGAATGCCCGGGGTCCCCAGAGAAGCTCATACTCTGCAGGCTCTGTGAACGGGATTTGCCTGTACTCTAGGTACCTGTGTCTCACAAACACACTGGTGATGAGCTTCTTTGTAATTCTGAAGAGACCACTTGTCTCCTGGACATCCAGCCCCAACTGGAACAGAAAACTAAAGAGCAGATTCTCCCTGATACAGTAGCCTTTCATAAAGATGAGGCTCAAGACCACCATCAGGAGGCTGAACTTTGGCCTCTCTAAATAGGATGCCAGCAAATTACACTGAGGGTATGCCATCTTGTTGACGATGATGTAAGTGTGGGTTTTGGTGTCAACTTCCTTCAGTTGACAACCAAAGGTGCACTCCAGCTTAGTGTTGGCACGGTTGATGATGTCTAAGCTGTCGTCTTTATATTCTCGGATGACAACATTTACCATCTCCGAGAGCTGGACAGGCACCTTGGCTTGGTCTTTGACCAAGAGAAACTGCACCAAAGCGTTTGCTCTCTCATCTAAGGGAGACAATGGCTGACTCTCCCTATCGGGGTCCTCCTGAGCAGCACTGGATCCCCGAGAGACACTTGGGACCTCAGGGGCCATCCATGTCTGAGACCCACCCGAGCCACCACACAATCCCTGGTCCCGTGAAGTGCCAGGGCCCTCCAAGCTCCTTGGCATCCTAGAGGTATTGGGGCACCCCCAGTCATTCAGGCCCTGTGGAGTGTAGAGGGATTCCCGGTCCCCCAGGAGCTGCATAGCCCTTTGAATCTCCCAGTCATTCTGACTGGGGTTCTCCCAGGATCGGGGGCCCTGCCAGTCACGTGAGGACATCCTGTGGCCACAGTTGTCTTCTTTGGGCTCCAGATGCTTCTTCTTCCTGGTGGCTTTGCCGGAGCGTCTTGGCGGCTCTGAAGACTTGGAGGCCTCTGTAGCAGTGGCACTTGCCTGGGGGGCAGCTGCTGCCACCATCAGGATGGTGGGCACTGACTTACATGTTGATGAGGCATTCCCATCAGGATATGGAACCCAGGGAACTGCAGGCAGGGCCTCTACACAGGCATAAGGATCCTGCAGAGCAAATGGCAGTGACTTTGGGCTCTCTGAGGTGGCAGATGGGCCTGTAAAGGCATTAGAAGAGGCAGGCTGGAAATGAGAGGTAGATGGAAAGACCCTTGAGGTGGCAGGAAAGGTCTCTGATGTGGCAGGCAAGTTTTTCCAGGCAGTTGGCACATATGCCCTGGAAGCTGATGCGCCTCTTGGAGCACAGAAGGTGGCACCAATGATCATGCGCTCTTTCGGAGGACCCTTTTTGTCCTTTGCAGGTGCCCTACGCTCCCTAGGAGGGCCCCGAGGTTCTACAGAAGAGGGGCCAGGCTCTCCTGATGGAGCCATACGTGATCGAGTGGAGCCTCGGGGAAAATTTGCCCGTGTGGCAGAGGCTCTAGGCTGGGCCTGCAAGATGGGTGGTGGGCCTTGCCAAGAAGGCTGCAGCTGCACTGAAGGCAGTTCTGCCTGCAGGCCTGTGGCTTGGGCCTGGTGGGTAGGCAGCTGAGTTTGCAGTGCCTTGGGGGAGGCTGGAGCTCCCTGAAAGGGCTGCTGCTGCTCCACATGGGCGATCTGAGTGGCCTGCTCCTGGGCCTCCTGGGCAGGCACAGGCTGCCAGAAGTGAGTAGGTACCTTGGGTGCCCGCCAGCCCATTGCCTGGGCCTGCTGTACCTCCTGGAACTCCAATGGCACTGGGAGCTCCTGTGGCACCGGGAGCTCCTGTGGCACCGGGAGCTCCTG
>JADRCH010000016.1:703676-792863 GCA_019843965.1 Rhynchomys soricoides | reverse complement strand
AGAGAGAGAGAGAGAGAGAGAGAGAGAGAGAGAGAGAGAGAGAGAGAAAGAGAGAGGATAGGCAGAAAGAGACAGAACAAATGAGTTGAAATTTGTAGGTGAAGTCTCAGCATGCTTAGGGCCAGGACAACCAATGGTTTATCTCCAAAATTGGTCTGAAGATACAAGGACCTCAAAATTAGATGACGAAATTTCAGTTAGAATTAGGCACACATGAGACCCACTGTGAACTAACATTTAGGCTGAATTTCAGGTATCCTAGCAAGAAGCCTATCAAGCAGAAGACATTCTCTCATCTTAAACAGAAAGGGTGTGTCTTTTTGTCCATTCAGCCTTCATCTGTCTGACTACAACCAATCTGAATGATTTATTCATTCTGCTAAATTAAATGTGACTTTCATCTAAAACACTCTTACTGAAACCCTATGACTATGTTTGATTGAAGATTCAGAAGCCCCATCATCCAGATAAATTAATTTGATGATTTAATTATTATACCCAGGCCCTGAGTTTTAAAAATCTATTCTACTGAGTTCTGCATTTTTCTGGGCTATTTATTTATTAACATTTAGTGTCATCCTTATCAGGAATAAATTAACTGCATTGATTTATTTTTTCAGCATGACATTTGCTTTTATTTCTCAGTTTGAAGTTTATAGAATTTAATTTTTAATTCTGTATTAGCTTTTACATCATCTTCTTTTCATCATGAATACAGTAACATTCACAATACCATCTTTTATTTTCTTTGTTTAGTGTCTTTATACATCAAGGCTAGCTACAATCTTTCCTTACTAAGCCTTTCACAACTGCACCTGTGTCCACTGCCGTTCAGGGCTTGAAATACTCCTCTTTAATTCAATACTGCCTATGTCAAAATTCATGAATAAGGTATTTACAACAGTGTAATTCCAGTTAAACTGCTCATATCCTTTTTGTTCTCATTGTCATGTATTTTCCATCTGAACACGCTAAAATTCTCAGAACACAAAGATCCAGTCAGGAATAGGATGTTCTGGAGTGCCATACACTGTCGAGTGACAGCGGTTAATGATTCGCGGTGTGTAATCACAAAGCTACAATGTGGATTTTGAATGTTTCCATCAAAAAGAGGTGGTATACACTCTAGGAACTAGATTTGCATTATCTGATTATATTAGCTGTGTGCATGTGGAATTATCACAAGGTAATCCTCAAGATAAAAAATTAAAAAGGTGTTCTTTGGTTGTTATCTGTAAATGAGAGCATTCTCATTGCTGTTACACTCTATACAACCTCCTCCATTTTGTAACTTTCTTTGGCTTGTCTTTTTGTATTTTAATCATCATCATCATCATCATCATCATCATAATAATAATATTTTTTATTCTGATTGGGAGAGCAGGTTAATGAATTTCACCATTTTAACAAAATTCTTGCCTATTGCCTCTTTAAATAATTCTGTTATGTTCTTTCTCTTACATCAAATACATGTTTGCATATTCTCTTATGAATATTAAATACATGCTCTCCTCTTTGTTTTCCTACACTTCAGTTTGCATGTCTTTAACAGACCTAGATTTTTTTTTTTGCCGTTGTTGTTCACTGGTCCTTTGTTCTTTTACTATATTCATTTTGCTCTTAGGTCCACTGAATTGACCAGTCATTTCATTATTGTATTTTTCCATTACATATTTCCACTCATCTCTTTGTAATTATTTTATCTGAAATACTTCATTTATTCACATGTGTCATCTTCTTTGTTATGGTATAATGGAACACTATGATTATAGCTATTTAAATTCTTTTGTCCATCATCTATTTTGTGTCTCAATTTCCCTGTAATGAAGATTACCATGCTCATCTATGGATCACACACTCCAACATCTCCTATTTCTTATCTTTTATTGTATGGGAGACAATGTGTGTAAATAATTAGAGGCTAACAAAAACCTTATTTTATCTCAGGGAAAGCTATTTATTTTTCTTCTGCCAGACCACCAAAATGTGGTCTTTGATCTAAAAAATGAGCTCTATCTGGGACTTCTTACAATTATATTTAGATTAGCTTCACTGTGATTGTACAATCTATTTTCCAGGTATAAAAGGATATTTCTTAAAGCAAAACTTCAAATATAAAATCAGAAAGGTGTTAAATATCTCCATGTATTAGACCCAGATGCTTATTTTATGAATATGCAGAATATCCCCTACTCTCTCTCTCTCTGCCCACTACTCTTTCTCTCCTCACAAAGAACAATTTTACATCTTTTGATCAATAAGGAACTTTTCTTTACTCCCTACGTCTGCCTCTGGATATTCCAACCTCAGGAGATGGCTCTTCTGTTTCTTTCCTGTTTCCAGCCTTTGTCAGGCTGAGTCTGCACACTCAATGAAGCTTTTGTGTACCTAGGGGAAAATCGTGCTTGTCCTCTTTCTCAGCACATAACCTCTGCAGGCTGCCGTCTTGCAATCAGGAAGTGTCTGTGCATTACAGAGTGTGTGTTGAGTTCAGTCCTGCGCTAGTCTTCTTTCTGCTCTGGTTTTTAGCTATTAGTGTGTTATTTCATATCATTAGTTAGGAAAGGCCCTGAATGAGAGATTTAGTGGGTGGATTTTTACTTCCTTCAGATGCTTTAGAATTATGGCCCATCAAGCCAGACATCATGAAATCAATAAAAGTCAACTGCTGGTTTGGTTTCTCTTTATAACCTTAAAAGAGAGAATTCACTTTAGATTCTGTGCAATCCCCAGAGATCAAAGCAACAACAGGCCTGTTCTCTTAAGAATTGCTCCCAACTCATGCAATTTAATTAATTTAGGATAATTTAATTAACATAGGATTCTTTATGTCTCCATTTCTCAGTCTTATAATCTCTCTGCATATGTTTCATGTCTAGGTTGAATATTTTGCATCCATCCCTAGAAGTGGAAATTCTTTTCAAACCTATTTGAGCCAACAATTTCCCAAAAGGCCAAGGAGTCCATCATTGTTGATGGATAGAGTTGGAGGCACTCCTACAGTGATCCTGCTTGACACTCAAATTCTTTGGAAATTACATGATTTACATTAAAATTACTTAAAGTATGCTTTCTACTGCAAGGCCAAGGAATTAAAATATATGTGTTTGACTAAAAGTGGTAGTTCTTCAATCTTTTTAACATAAAATAGCATGCTGGATAACCATACCAAAATTCACTATCAGACAGGGATCTATGTATTTAAGCTGTGAGTTGTGAAAGAGTCTAGCCCAGGGAAATGTGTGTCAAAGATCATGTCTGCTGCAGTCACACTCTACCAAAAGAAGGGAGTGGTTAAAAATGCACCAGTATGAGTTGGGAGATGACGTCTACCCTATAAGAGCTTGAATCTGGTGAGGGGAGAGTTACAGTTATACTTCATGAACGGTGAAAGTACAGAGGGTGTAACTAGGCAACTATCCTGAATTGTACAAGATCAAAATCTTGAAGGAACTTTTGATATTACCTAGTTTCCTCATGAAGTAAGACAGTAGCGAGCTTAACGAGTTTGTAGACTGAAGTATTGTTTTGGAGAAGGGAAAAGGAAACAGGAATTGCTAAATATTTCCAGTAGACCATATGTGTGGGCATATGGAATGAAATATTCGTATCAGCAAAGTTTGGGCATTTGTTATGGAGACAGTGCCTAACCTGCCTCCATTTCCTTCATGCCCTCACTATCTCTTCTCTATTACATTGCTAAATGCATACTTGAGTTAAGTCATGAGATGCAAAACTCTTTGTGCCACAAATGTTTTGTCATGAGATCTCCTCTAAAAACTAAGTTCCTACTTTAAGTTTCTAGAAAATGCATCTGACTAGAAGGAAAAATAGAAACAGTCATGAGGTAGCAGAAGAATTAACCCACACTCTTTACAAGTGGCCTTGAGAGACATCAGTATTTTTTTTTAAGCAGGGTAGAGGATTTGGCATTGAAGTTCCACTTATGCTGAAATTTGGAATGTTATTGAACTCCTTCGAGGTTTGAGTTGGATGAAACTCTGGAAAGTATGCCAATGGGACACACTTTCCAAAGACACCCAAGGACATTTCTTTGAGGAAATCTGGATGGGGACAGAGAAATATCTGAAAAACAGTGGATAAAGAAGCACCACTCTCCATAATTATGAAACCAAACAAATAAAAACAGGAGTAAGGACTGAAAAGTATTGGGTATGTTGACAGACTTTCTGAATAAACCATGTGTTTCAGGCAGGGGGCCATATCTCCACCCAGTTTTCCATTACACTCCATCTCCCTCACTGAATCTAATCCACCTGGGCCTCTGTCCTGATTTTAACTCCAGTCTCAATGTTCAGACAGTTTCAGAATCAGTGGCCTCCATTTGGACTCCTGGCCTCATAGACTGAGAAATCTCTGTTGTTCCCTTAAGTTAGTATGGCCGTGCTCCTCAGTTCTTTTCCTTAGAAGGGTTAATCTTCACCACTTACCACTGTCCTCATTTCCTTAGCTTATTTCATACACCTTGTTATTAAAATTTATTTTCCTTGGCACTATTATTATCATTGATATATGTTAGCTTTTTATTTTTTGAAATGGTTCTATATTTAAGAGGTGCTACAAAAATAACATTAGTGCTGCATCTCACTTGCATCCAACTTGTTCCAGTAATAACAATTTATACAGCTACAGTGCTGAAATCAAAATGGCTAAAAAGCTAGTAAATAGACCATTATTATTTTTCCAATTTTTAAAGTTTTGAAATGCGTTCATTTCCTAATGCATTACAGATGTTTGTAAAATTTATCATAGAATTTAATTTTGCAGGCACCAATGCCATCAACATACAGAACTATTCCATCATTTCTAATGGTGAACCTCTGTCAAACATTCCCTCCCAACCCTTTGCCTGTTAAGTGTTGTTACATTTTCGCTATTTCTATAATGCTCCATAAAAATCAATCACAAAATTTTCCATATCTTTCTTTTTTGTTCTCATCCCAGTACTTTTAGCATTTGGTATATTTGCTCTGTATACCAATACTGGTTTCTTCTTGATCTACTTATTTTTATTTTTATGTGTATGAGTTTTGCTTGCATGTATGTATGTGTGTAATGTGCATGCTTGGTGCTTTTGGAGGTCAAAGGGGGTAGGAACTGGTTTCTCTAGAGCTGGGATTAAGGATGATTGTAAATACTGTGTAGGAATTGAAAACTGAGTTAATCTTCTTTTAAGAGCAACACATATTCTTAAATGCTGGGCCATTGCCCCCGTGTTAGTTACTTTTTATTGCTGAATATTATTTTACTTATTTACTATTTTACATATTCAGAAACACATGGAATTTTCCATTTGTGTGAACTAAAACTGCTATAAATATTATCATGCACATTTTAATAGGAAACATGCTTTAAATTCTGTATATATTCATGTTGGGTGATAGACCATTGGGTCTTAGGATCAGTATATGATAATAAAAAATTAAGTTGGTTTGCAGAATAGCTATTGATTTAATATATCCATCAGAGGTAGGTGAGTGCTCCATCTCTTCCACACAATCTCTATTGTATTAAGAGTGTATTTTTATAACCACTCTAATATGTGAATAATGATATTACTTGTAAAACAAAAATAGAGATATGAATGTAGAGAGAAAGCTAGCTGGAAAGAGGAAGGCAATTAGTGGGAGTATAAAAGGAACTAGAATGAGTATCAGTAGGGTGAATATGCTTTAATAAAATCCATTCTTATATATAATTAATATATGCTATTATAAAACATGGAAAGTAATTATATTTCTCCAAAGGTGAACTATGTTACCCATCATTTCAGGTACTTATTTGTTATCTACTCTGCTCCAATACCTATTTTCAGTTTGGTTTGGTTATTATTTTAGAATTTAGAATATGTTGATTAAGGTCATTCTTTGACAATTTCATACATGTATACAATGCATTATGATCATGCTCTCTTTCGCCCTCTTTTATCTCTTTTCTTCTCCTGTCAATACCATATTCTCTCTACCCACCCATTTCCCAAGTTTATGACATTTGCTTTGTCTTGTGACCCATATAGTTTAACCAGGGCCATCTGTGTGACCATTAGATTGGAACTGTCTTTTGGAAACTTATGATGTCAGCAAAAGTACAAAATTGAGACAATGCCTGTCCTTCTCCCCAAATCTGTTGAATGAAATAGTTTCCAGTAAGAGTACAGTTTCCCTGAGTTCTGTGCATTTCTCATATTCTGTAGATTTCCTCTTCAGTTAGTTGAGTGTTCATTATGCTTTTCAGAAGTTTATAGTTTCATGAGGAAAGTTTGATTTTATTTCCTGAGCAATTAGTGTTAGAGGCTATTTTCACATGATAGCACAGTTTTTTATTTTGGGGGGGAGGTTCTGTTTGTTTGTTTTAGACTTCTGGATTTTTTTAGATTAGGTTACACTGTGTAGCCTTAGATAGGCTGGAGTTTAACATGTATGCTAGGCTAGCCTTGAACTCATAGAAATCAACTTGCTTCTATCTCCAAAATACTGGGATTAAAGGTATTAACCTTGGTATGATCACTAGCTTGTTATATTGTAAACATGAGCTTCAGGGAGCAGTATATTTTAATTTTCACATTTCTCAGTTTATTCATCAGTGAGTATGTTTTGAATGTCCTAAGAACACTTCTTCCAATGAACATTGATAGAGATTTTCCCATTTTATTTTAATTTTCGCAGTCCTTATAGGTTGGAGAGAAGGCTCAGAGTGTAAGAGCAGTTATTTCTCTTGTAGAGAGCCAGTATTCAAATTTCAGCACCTATATGGTGGCTCACAACTGTCATTCCAATCATAGGGTATCGTACACTCCCTTTGACTTCTGTAGATATGCACACAATTTGTAGACATACTTAAAATTATATATATATATATATATATAATTATATATACATATATATGTTTATATATGTATATATAAAGTAAAATAAATAAATAGTTTAATTGCAGATATTTAGAGCTATACTAATTTTTAGCTAATTTCTATGTAAGACTTTTATTGTCTTAGGTTTGTGTGAATTTTTCCATACAATATCACTTGTTGAGGTGCTAACTTCCTATTAAATTTTTATGTCATTTTTTTCAAAAATCAGTTGTTAAACTTGTGCACAACTATGATTGATTTCTGTGTTCTTTTGTAGTAACTATGCTTACCACTCTGCCAAAGTCTACATTGTTTTCATTTCTGAGTTGTATAGTCAGCTATGAAGTTGGAGGGCAATTCTTTCAGTTTTGTTTACCTTTTAGACAATTTTAGTCTGATTTTCTTCCTTTCCTTGGATATTTGTGTGTGTGTGTGTTGCTCTGACAAATTTTGCTGTGCCTTAAAAGTAATGCTGGAACAATAAGTCCTTCAGAGATCACCCCAAGTGTTTTCTGTGAAACCATTTCCTTCTGTTTATTTTCATCCTTATCTGTTTCTAAATTATATGGATATTATTTTTGTCAAATACTTTGGAAATATAATTTTATGGCAAGCCAGCCTTTTGATGCCCTTCCTGTGACTGATGGTAATGAGCTGTATCCTCTGAGGACGTCATTCCTTTTACTTCTGTAAACCCAGCAAAACCATTCATGTTTCTGCATCTTTTCCAAAAATTGAAAAGTTATTAAAATACTAATTACAAAAGCCTCAAAATACAGGCAAGCATACATTCCCATTCTTAGCAGGGTTAGGTGGTCTGTGAAATATTTAACAGGTAATATATTTTCCTTTCCTTTGATGAGAAGTTCATAGACTGAATGGAATTTGCCAAATTTACATTGTCACAATCTGCCAATGATGCATATGGATGAGCAATATCTACTTAGGGTTTGAATAAGATATAAATAATCTTTTGTTTTTGGTTTTCTGAGACTTAATTAAAATTTTCATAAAAAACAAGAAGATAATTGGAAATTCTATTTTTTAAATTAAAGTGACTCAGAGGTAGGTGGAAATACGTGTTTTGTTTCCTATTTGATGTATTCCTTGATATATAATAACAAGCATGATTGATGAATAGACCTAGCAGAATCAGCTTCACACTGATGCATCTGCTATCCACAGTTGCTATTTTTTGCCCAGAGGACATTAGTTATGAATTATAAGTCAGGAGATGTAATTTTGCTCAGTTTCTAAAAATTGAAAAAAAAAATAGAGGTGTGCATGTTCTTGTTTACCATTTTATCTAAGTAATCTACTACTGCAGTTTTAAAATAAATGTGGGAATATTTTCATAAGACAAATAGAAACATTTAATATATTTTGAAGAAAGTCATAACTCAGTCCCTGTGGTTACTGCATTAATGCCATGCAATCACAGATTAAAAATATGTGAAAAATGTCTATATTATACATGTAGAGACATTTTTCTTGTTGTTATTAACTAAACAATACACACATTAACTCTTTTCTGGACGTTTTTGTTTATTAGGTACAAAAAATCATGGAGAAATGATGAAGTGTGTGGATGCTTTACCTGTGGTTACAGTGCTGCTTACAGTACTTGAAGGATTGTATAGGTATGGTGGTCCTAGAACAATGCCCCACAGACACTGAGGAGCATTTTTGCATGCATGTTTTATGCTAACTCTGTGAGATTTAGTTTATTTATGGTGGAAAGCTGCAGAAACATACAGAGTCAAGAGGGCATCCACCTGCTAGCCAAAGGTAGGCTTCAGCGGGAGCTTTCTCCTATAGTTCTATAGAAGGAAACAACACTGTTGTCTCCCGGGTGATGTGCTTTCAGCCTTCATTGTGAAGAGATGCATTTTGGTGTAAGCCACCTAGCCTCAGTATATTGCTGTTTAGCCCTGGAAAAGCATTGAGATTGCTTTTCTTTCTCCATTATGCCCAATCAGAAATGTTTTTCCTCTGCTGTACACAATGTTCTGTCTTGTTTACTTACCAATCTCATCCATTTATATGTACCCTCTAGATACCATTAAAATAGCACCATAATTTAGCCTACCAGACTATGCTAGCTTTCACATTATTGCTCTTCTTGTTTTTTCTATTAGAATTCTCGAAACCATGGCCAGTACTCATAACGTTAAAATGTGAAGTAGCACTAAATTGGTAAAAAGCAGAACAGTGAATCTACAGGTAAAGAAGTTTCTGATACTGCTCATGGTCAGAATATGTTATAATTGGCCAAATAAGTCATAAGAGTAGCGATTGTACAATGAAAGATGGTCTAGGTTTTCAGGATGCTCATCACTGTGTTACCTGTGTTCAGAGGAAACAGTCACAGAGGCTTGATAAAGCATCAACTTTCTGTACACATTTGACCACACAAGCCCTTCAGCTGTTTTAAGATTGTGAATAAGTTTTGTAGTTTCCTTCAAACAGATTTACTCATAGATCACACACTACCCATAATCACTACCCAGAAAGTGAGAATTTTTGGTACCAAAAATAGGAAAAATATAAGTATTTGAGTTTTATAGAAATTGCACTAACCCTATAATTTGATTTGTCTCTTTATTCTGTTCTGATTTATAAACATGGGGTTTCTCTTAGTCTTCTTGTATATTTTTTTAGTGCTTTATGCACTTTTCAACACACAGATTCAGAGCATACTTAGTTTGATGTATATTAAAATATTTCTGAGCTAGGATAAATTGTATTGGGTTTTACATTTCTGTTTCCTGTTGTTGCCTCAAAGTAGAAATTTGCCCATTGATCTTGAATCTGGTGTTACTGACAAACACCTTTATTATTCTAAGAATATTTTATTTCTGGTTTTGTAGGGTTATTTGAGACTTTCCAGGTAGACAATAATATCGTACTATATGAATAAGGATGGATTTCCTTTTTTACTTATCTCATTTTCTTTGGACAAGAATTTTGCTGCTAAATTGTAAGGGAAGATTAAGGAGTAAAAATGGATACTTTCCTTTCATATCCAATCTTAGCAGAAATAATTTTATTATTCACTTTTAAATATTAAGGAATGCTAATTATATTGCTTTTATGGTAAACTTTGCTAGCCTGTTGTTTCATTTCTTTTTAATTTTAATTGATATGTGACATTTCTAAATATTGATATAATATGATCATTTGATATGTGTGTACAGTGTGTAATGATCAAATCAGGGTAATTAGCATTTCGATCTGGTCAAACATTTATCATTTCTTTGTGTTGGGAAACATGATCCAGTAATCCCTCTGCTGGGTATACAGCCAAAGGAAATGAGATAGGTTTATCAAAGAGACACTTTTGCCCCCTCAGTTATTGCAGCACTGTTCAAAATAACAAACATATGAAATCAACTAAGATGTCCAGATACATTTTGGATAAGGATCTGTGCTTTATGAACAGTGTAAAATATTTTAGCCAAAAAATAAATTATGTCAGTTTTGCTGAGAAATAGATTAAATTGAATGGGCTCATGTAAAATTAAATAGGCTAGTACTGGAAGTACAAATACTGCACAGTCTCACTCCTTTTTACTTTCTTTTTGGGATTCTAATTTAATTACAAAATTTCTTATTATCCCTTTTCCCCTTAAATATACCTCATATATCATCATCTGCTCTCCTTCTAATTCATGGTCTCTTTTTTCACTAATTGTTATTGCATGTGTATATGTTATATATATGGTATTATTTTTATTATGTTTTGAGGGCTGATCTTGGCACTGAACTGCCATTTGGTGTCATCTTCCTGGAGAGGACTGCATCTTCCATTTCCAGCTTTGCTTGGCTGCCCATCTTTGTACAGTTGGAGGCCTTACATGTTTTTCCTCATTCAGTCTGGCACAATTGTTGATGTCATATTTGTTCAACTCATACAATGGTGGTCATATTGCTGAGAATTTATGGATCTAATTTCTGATGTTACTATGAGACACAATAGCACAAAACAAACAAACAAACAAACAAAAAACAAAACCCACTCTGATCTTCTTCTGAAATGTTCTTGGAGACTTAAGTGCCACAGAGTATTTTGTAGATATATCCATCAGGACTGGGGTCCTTAACTCTGCATTTTGATTGCTTATCATTTTCTATAGTGGTCTCTGTCTGTTAAAAAGACAAATTTCCTTGATGAGAGGTGAGAACTACACTTATCTGTAGGCATAAGGACAAATGCTTATAAAATTTTGTTAGGGATTATGTTGATTTATTAAACTAGTGGTTATATATTCTTCTCCAATGACTGTGACTTAACTAGTTAGTTGAATAGTTAATTGGTTTCCAGTACCAGGCTTGGTATACATCTCATTGAGTGCATTTCAAGCATGGGGGAAATATGAAACAGTTACAAATGAACAATTACTTTTACTGATGTTTCTTTCCAACTCTAATTTACTAATATTTTTTAAAATAGCAGGATTAATAAACTTTCTCAAATGTTTTTTCTGTGTGAATTGATATAATCTTATATATTTTCTTCTTCTGATTATTAATATGGTGAATTATGGCAGTTTACTTTTAAATATTGCAATCTTGGAATAAATGAAAAAAACCACAACAGTATTGTATTACTCTTTTTATATATTAGCAAGTTAAAATCTCTAATAACTACTGGACTTTGCCATGACAGTCTGCTGAGATTAGCTAATTTGGATCAGTGTTCATCGCATTATTTCCTGCCATCTTCTAAGAATATAACACCATTGACGTTTGTGACAGATACAAATAGGCATGCAACTATCAATCATTTTTATCTTCCTGTCTCATCTATACACCACATGTATTCCCAATTCCACTTAAGGCTTGTCACCCTGCTTAGACTGATGGTCCCTTCATCTGCTTAGTGTTAGCTTCTTTCAATCTTCAATCTTCAAGTTGTTTGTGTACATGTACTGCTCAATTATCACTGTGCTAAAACTCAGCTTTTGTTGGAATCAGACTTTTGGTGATTTGCCTAACACTTTTAAAATAGTTTTTTTTTTTTAATAAATAATTTCAGTAGATACTTTTCTGCCTTTTCATTACTTCAGACCCGAGGCATACCCAACCCCGACCCCTATGATTTGCACAACATCTCTAAAACAAATTCTCTAGATTTCACTAGACTATATTTTCTTGATGCTTATTGAATGGTTCTGTCTCTAACTCCAAGATTCATTCCTTTATTTCCAGTCTTTCTTCTGCCACCCCTTCTCTCTTTCTCTAAGTTTCCCAGGTATATCTTTTGTAGAAAGAGAGAGCAGGCATATCTGATGTTAAAGTTTCCCAAACATATCCTTAGAAGGAAGAAGGACCATGCATATCTGATGTGTCCTCAAATGAGCAGTAGATTACATTTCCTGCCTAAGCTGCATGGGAAAAACATATTTATCTTCTCAAATCCCAGCACTATCTCTAAGCAATCTCCTCACCCATGAGTCCATTGGACTGGATTCCACATTTCAACTTTTTCTCTTGTGAATTTTTACTCAGTCAAACTCACATCTGTGTTTGCGTATCTCACACTCATGTCAGAATCAACTTCTTTTCAATGGAATTTATCATCCTCCCACATGAATCTGCTGTGTTTACTTCCTAAATAAACAACTGATACTCAAGAAGCTCAGCATGCCAGGAAGCTGCCCACAGTCCTTCGTTTACCCTGCCCTTCTTATCTCTAGCACTTACTTAACCATTGCTTTTTGTCATTCATCTATTGATATTTTCAAATTTCTTTCATTTATTCCCATCCTCAGTACTCATTCACTGGTTAAGTCCTCAACTGTTGCTCACCTGAGTTATCAGAGTTATTGCCAACCGTGTAATATGTGTCTAAACTTTCTTCTCTAGCCTATTCAACGTAAAACCCCTTTCCAAATTGTTTAAGATACTTCAAGAGCATTTGATACACTTGGCCACTTCCTCTCTCTGAAAATGCTGCTATTTTGATTTCATGACCTTACACTCTGCTGGCTTTCTTTTTGGACTCTTATCCAAGCACTCTTTGTAGTGTCATTGGCAGACATTCCTTCAGAACTTGACAAGGAAATGTTTTAGGTTCTCAGAATACAAGCATAGACACATGTTTTCAGAGTTTCCGCATATAAATGCATTTGTCCACTGCTGAGATATAATATTCTCCCTTGAGCTAGATAAGCTTATTGCATAAGACTTCTATCTTTTAATATATTTAATAGATTTTCAATAGAAACTGCTAGTTTATCTCCATACTTGTTCTTCCCCTACACTGTTCCAATCTCATCAACTAAACCTGACCTTTAACCTGTATTCAAGCTTGAAACCTAAGTCAACACCTGTTTTCATTCCTCACCTTATCCTCCATCACTCAACTTCCAAAATAAAAACAAGGACCAAGCATTGGAGTATGCTATGAAGCAGTCATTGTTACCACTGAAATTTTACTTTGGGAGACATTACTGAATAAAATTAGAATCAATTTGACCACAGATACCTAGACTGTTGATCTAATCACCAAGACAGTTTCTGACCATTAATGTTTTATAAATAGCATATATTATACACTTGTTGAAGCCATGTTTTTAATTTATCAGTATCTTCAAGTTCCTACAAGTTAACCATACAGATGATGCTCAATATTTTTCATTAACCAAATTAATAAATGCATACATCAAACTCCCAAAGCTGTAATATCTTCTCATATTAAGTTACTGGGAAAATAATTTGGCGAAAGTGATTATAATGGAGCAAATTAAGAGATTAAAAATACTTTAGAGAAGTTAAATGGGATTTATTTTCTCTTTTCCTTTATTTCAAGATAATATATAGTATCACAAGTCTGTGTGCTTTCTTACCACAGCCCTTAAGCACAAAGAGATCCTGCTGTCAAATACACCCTTCCCAGTATCAATTTTAAATTGGTAATCACACTTTATACAATACATGCAAATTTATACAATACTTCTTTTGGAAAAACTGAGTTTTATGCATCTGTTTGTCTCCCTCTATCTTCACATTGCTTCTAGGGTGGCATTCTTTATGCTAAACAGTGATTCTTGTTACTCACCTAATTAATGCTTTCTGACCACACAATGATCAGTCTGTTTATTGTTAAATCCTTTACTCCCAACACATCATCTTCTGAACACGGCCTCTCAACACACATGCTAATGAGTACAGAAGGCGACATGTAGCATATGTCCAACAAGGGAAAGGCATGTGGATGCTGATTTTAATTAACTAGTAATAGAGTGGGCTACGCATTCACTTTTATTATATCTTTAGTCACTTATTGTATAAAACCTACCTTGATTTCTTACATTGGCTTTTTTTATTTTCTCACTTGGTATTTTGTTCTCACAGCACTGACTTACTCATGTTCTTTCCATTTCTATGAACATCTTATTGTTTTTTATGTATTCTTCTTTCATACAATATAAACTGACCACAGCCTCATCTCGCTCCTCTTCTCCCAGCCCCAACCATCTCCCTTCTCTCCCAGATCCATTGCTCCTCCCTTTCCTTTTTGAAACGAGCAGACCCTCTTGTTTTTTTTATTAAAATTATATTACTATTTTAATTAAAATCGAATTACCTCATTCCCTTCCTTTCCTCCTTCAAGCCCTGTCTGCCTTCTTGTTTTCTCTATCCATTTACCTAGTAAGAAGTTGTTAATTTATATTTATTTATCTTTTAAGAACTCCTCGAACTATGAGAAACATATTCATATTATTGGGTTTCTAAAAAACCTGTTCTTGCCCCTGTTTCCAATATTTGCTGTATTTATTTCTTTCCTGGTACTGCTTACCACTTTTCTATGTTTCAAGCTAGTTGGATGTGATTATTGTTCTTGTTTTTTCTTTCCTGTTATGAAGGTGTTGTTATTTTCTTTCTTTTTAAAAAATTTTGGATATTTACTTTATATGCATTTCAAATGTTTTCCTTCGAACCCCTTCCCATTCCCCTTCCCCCTGCCTCTATGAGCGTGCTCCCCCACTCACCCACCCACTTCTGTCTTCCCTCCCTAGCATTCCCCTACACTGGGGCATCTAATACTCCCAGGCCCAAGGGCCTCTCCTCCCACTGATGGCCAACAAGGCCCTCCTCTGCCACATATGTGGCCAGCACCATGTATTTTAGGTGTTCAGGTCCTTTGTATATATATTATGGCTTTTAGTTTTGTGTTTTTGTAGAATACCTGAGTATGCAATGGGTCTCTGTACCTATATCTGTTTCTTGTGTCTACACCCCACCCCTTTGGATGTTTCCTTCTTTCTGATTATATTGCCGTATTCTGATGTGTTAGTTTTGTTTTATCTTACTATATTATATTATTATCTCATAGAAATCTGTTTATTTTTTAATGAGAGATAGAAATCGGGTTAATCAGGGAGGGTGGGTGGAGCTGGGAGGAACAAAGGGAGGGAGAAATGTGATCAGGATATTTTATATAAGAAAAGTCAAATTTAAATGAGAGGAAAAAAGAGAAAAGAACGCTCCATTTATTTGCCAAGAACATCCATGGGACAAACCCACGGTAAAGAGACTTTGGTTGTATGATGGGCAGGTTTCAGCCATGACTTTGCCTTCATGTATCTAACAATTCATGAGAGTAACAAAAGGCACTTATTTATAAACGCCATATGTATTCTGAGTAGGCATTTAAATATGGATGCTGTAAACAGTCCCAGGAAGGGGTGTCCTAAGTTGGTCAAGCAATATTATGGTAGTGGTGAGAATACCAGGATATAAAGGAAAGACATAACTTTCCTGGTTCACTTAAAATATCCACTTCCTATTTAATTGTAACTCAGAACCATATATTTTCTCTAAGGTCAGCTTAAAGTGATATTAGAATGTATATTTAAGCTCCAGAAGCTCTTTCTACCTTAGGTGACTTTAAAAATGAAGTCAATTAAAATGAAAAAATGTGAAATAACAGGAAATATTAATGTCATATAGCTGGGAGTAGGGGGATGGAAGAAAAGAGAGGAGGGAATTCTGCAATTCTATTTTGATTAAAACATATTAAAATAAAATATTTTTAATTGAAAAATAACAATTAAAAGCAACAAAAATAAGTCTGTGCTATAAGAGTAAAATATCAAGGTAAAAATGAAGTCACTGTTGATAGATAAAAATGATCAGGGAAATCTCTTCCAGCTAGAGTACCAAATCATCACAGCTATGAACTCTCAAACTGTGAGTCTGCTAAATGTTTCCTGATTGGTTTATCTCAGCATCTTTTCCAAAATACTTAGAGTACTCTCCTATCTTTTAATTTTTGGGCCAATATTAAAATATAAGAAAGTTATTGAGTAATTCCTCTCTATGTCCCCAGGCTGTAGTGTCTACTGAACCAGGCACAATGAATTAAACACTCCATATCTGCAAAGCGTCCTCCTACTCTATGGCAAGCTGTCTCCAAGACAACGCAGTTGGAGAGCAGCCCTGCTCTTGTGCCTGTCTGTAATCAGCGCCTTGTTTCTCACTATCCTATTCCTCAGCAAATGTTTGGCTAGGGTGCCAGTGTCAGTAATCTTGAATCTGTTTTACATGGGTCTGCAAAACTGCTATCTGCAAAACAGAATTTGCCAAACAGATCAATGCAAAACAGATTCAATATTCGTACAGCAGAAAAACCCTAAACATTTTAAATAGGTGTGACAGCTAACCTCAGCTCATCATGAAGAAGCCCGCTGAAAGCCAGGCCACCCACATTAGGGCTACTGTCAGTATCTTCCCACTTTGCATCCTCACTCCTCACTCCAGTGAAAGACGAGGGGCACAGCTAAGTACAATGAGTTCCATTTTAACAGACACAGGGATGTGTACGCATTTACATTCCCTGCGCCATCAGTGAGGTAATGCCACTAAAAGGCAGTTTTGTATGTCAACACACTCTTTCATATTAATATGACTCCCAGTTTACTCTTGAGTATGGTGTGACAGGTATGTCCTCCTTATTCACCTTCCCGGGGAGGGGGGGGGAGGGAGGATTAACTTTTACTAAATGACTTTTCCCACAGAGTCTAAACGATTTCTAATCATATTAAAGCCCTCTCTCTCTCTCTCTCTCTCTCTCTCTCTCTCTCTCTCTCTCTCTCATCTCTCTCTCTCTCTGTCTTTCTCTCTCTCTCTCTCCCGCCAGACCAAAAACTTCCCTAAGGAGATTTTTGCCCGTTTTTTGCTGTTTACAGTGATTCTCATCCCATTTCACCCTTTCTTCACCTACTGTCCACTGTAGCATACTGACTGCTGAGTAGCAAGTTTGACTGCTGCTGGGAGCAAATTCCTAATCCCAACCCCTCCTTTTTTTCATTAGTGTCATGGCTCTTACTGGTACCACTGTCAGAAGAGTTTCATTTGTCTTCATTCCCCTGGAAAGATGAAATTTCACATTTTGCTTTTACCCCTTAGCAAGATAAGGACTTGATTAGGTCTTCAATTCTTTCTGTAATGATTTTCCTAATTTGGACATCCAGAAGCTAATTTTCTGTGAAACTCTTAGAATTAATTAAGAGAAATCAAATCCTTAATGCATGCAGCAGGGAGGCAAGAGTGTTTGTGTGAGTGGTGGCTATGGGGAGCTTAGTGTCAAGACTCCAGGACAGGGTTTTTAGGACAGTTCATTACCAGCTCTCCTTTTATTCGTTTTGCTCTGTGCGGTTACAGTAATTCCTTACTACTTATGGCTGGGGGGAGGGTAAAATAAAGAAGAAAATGAACAATAAGGGTTTATTCTGTTAAAGTGCCCACCAAAGACTACTAACAAGAAAATGGAAAAGGGGCAGTCCCTCCATAATACCTGTTATCACTCCCATGTTATGTGGTAATGACCTTTTGTTGTTGTTGTTATTACACCTTTTATGGGACGAATTGCTTGAAGCACCACAAGTTTCTTCCGAGTCGTCATGTATAGTGGTTTCCCACTCTGTTTGAAGTACACTGTGTTTGCTCATGCTGCACACAGGGAGAATCTTTCTCATCCCCACCCATTCCCATTCCCCCTTTCAACAAATGAAATGCCTCCCCCCAAAGAAATTATTTCACAGTATCTTTAATGCTCATTTTAAAGTTTATTTATGGTGGGGTTGTACACATATTTTGTAAAATGTGCTAAGTGCCTACACTGAGAACAGTCCAGTTCATATCAGTCCATTCCACATGGATGCTTCCTGTGCCAGTTGAAGTCATATGGAGAAGGGCCTAGACCTTTCTCTTGGTCAGGTCTGTGTTGCTGGTAAGTCCTGCTAACTCTCCAGGCCCTTTGTCGATACAGATCATCAGTCCCATACAAAGAACAAGATAAAGAACACCTCAATGTATTTCACAAGTTTAGCACAGCACATCTCTTGTACAAAAATCCACAAAAGCACAAAATTGAAAGTACCAACTTGCTTACTTATAAACACACATGCATCAACCTTAAACACTACACAAATGAATACATTGCATTACAAGGTACAAAAGCACTATATGGAAAACTTAAAAATTGTACATGATATGCTGCACTGTGGATTTGGAATACTCTAATGACTCAACCCCACCCTTATACAGCCCTAGTATGGGTCAGAAACTATCAGTGTGCCCCTGGACCTTTTTAGTCCTCAGAGACACTGCTGCGAGGGGCCTGGGCAGCAAGATTAGCCTCCCGCAGAGCTCTGGCCTGCTCCAGAGCCTCTCTGTATCGGGAAGGCCACGCCTGGGGATCTTTCTTGAAGACTCTGGCCAGGAACTCCATGATCTGCATCTTGGTGATTTCACGGTTAGCTCTGGACCCCCAGAAGAACTCGTACTCGGGAGGTTCGATGTGGGGCACACGCTGGTACTTCAGGTAATTCTGCTGGACGAACTCCTCGGTGATAATCTTCCTCACGTCTCCAAAGGTGGAGTGCTTCTTCCAGGGCCTCAGCCCCAGGATGCGCAGCACATTCCAGACCGCACCCTCTCTGGCTCCGCGGCCCTTCACATAGATGAGGCTCAGGATCATGAGCAGGAGGCCTGTCATGGGCATACGGTTGTTCAGCGCCACCCTGTCTAGCTCTTCTGGGCTGAGTGCTTTGACCAGGGCAAACTCCATGGTATGGAGATTGGTCAGCCTCAGGTGCAGCCCGAACACTCTGGCGAGGATGACGCTGGTGCGCCTGAGGATGCTTCTGCACCATTTCTTGTAGCTGCCCATGACCTCTTTCACCATGTCTGGAAACCAGAGGACCATCCTCTTCTGGTCCTTCACCAACACGTACCACATGAGCTCGTGCGCCTTCTGCACCAGCTGAGCAGGGGCTGGCGGTGCTGGGATCGGCCGGGCTGGGCTCTGTGGCTGGTGGGCGCGGCCCTCCTCTGCGGCCTGCTGCAGGATCTTAGGGTCAATCTCTTCCAACCGTTCTGCGGGCGGTGGTGAGGCCTGTGGGGCTGCCATAGGGCCTTCAGGAGCGCACGGTGGCCCTGCGAGGTTCGCGGCCAGAGAAGCGGGAGCGGGAGGAGGGACCCCCACCGGAACAGCAGCGCTGTCCTGCATCTCAGAGTTGGGGGCCTCGGCTGCAAAGTTAGGGTAGCTCAGGTCCTTACTTTGTTCCGACATGTCTGCGTCTTCAGATCAGAGCAGGACCGAAGCGGCTTGGAGCTCTTGGAGCCGGCACTCCCTCAGTGGAGACTAGCAGAGGAAGTGCGCTTTACTGAGCACTGCGCCTTCCGCAGCAGAGAGCCGGGGCGGAGCAGACGAGATATTGCGCATGCGTGTTGGGAAGCCAGAAGGGTGGTAGGGCTGGATGGAGCGAAGTTGCAAAGCCCAACCACTGGGGTCTAAGGGAGGGTACCACTAGACTTATGAAAAAGATCTCCTGGTCTCCTGTATAGGACAGAGATGGATGATGGTGTGGAAAGAACCAAGTTGAAGGAAAAAAGATGTAGCTGAGATGGTGAAGTAAAGTTCGGACACACTGAGTTTGTGCAAAATCAAGTTAAGTGTGAAGGACCTGGAGAAAGGGGAAGACTAATTCCTGAATTTGTTTTTTTTTACAAAAGAATAAGAGAGACAGAAATGACTTATTTTGGAAAGTCGTAGATGATGATGATGATGATGATGATGATGATGATGATGATGATGATGATGTGTTTAAGATTGGAGTGTTGAGAAATTATTAATAAAGATAAATCCTTACAAATCTGAGTGCATATCAAACAAGAAAGATTGCAAAGTGTAGTTACAGACACTGGAGATCAATCCATGTGAGATTTGAATGTTTTAGAAGTAATAGATTCATATAGCATAATTGATGTGAGTTTAAAATTTTAATTAAAATGGGACTTGGTTCAGTGGGTAAGAGTTTTTGCAGTTCAAGCATGAGAGCCTGAGTTTAAACCTCTAGGTCCCACATGAGAAAGGGAGATTTATAAAAATATTTATATGCATTCATTCATCATTGGATGCTTAGTTTGTTGGTTTACAGTTATTTAAATAACTATAGATTTGGGCTCTCCATTTCTATTAGGTCATTTTTTTTTCAACTATAATTTTCCTTAAGGTCCTAGTGGAAAATAATCATCATATTTATTAATACACATTTTATGGTCATGTATTTTTCATGTTTTCCCAGTGCCCTGTTCCCCTGCTCACTGCCCTGTTACATCTTCTGTGTTTATAAGAAATCTTCTACTTCTCACAGTATGTCATTAACAAATGACTAATTCCATGTTGGGAGCACATCCAAATCTTTCCCAATTTTTTTTAAATGCAGTTCCTTTAGACAATGTCTAACAGTCTCTCATAAATGAGATGCAACATATTGGTGTCCGTAAACAAAAATGTAGTTTGAGAGGAGGTAATCTGAAGCTGATATTTCCTCAATCTCTCCTTTATACAATAATCATTGTAGAAGCTTCCAAAGTCAGAAATCCTTAGATTTAATCATATTTCTTGTTCAGAAATAATGGGATTCCTTAGCCCATCTTTGATTTCCTCTAGTTTAAAACATCTTAAAATTATGCATTCAGATTTATTATCACTTAAAACAGACATATTTAAGATATCATGTTGGTATTTCTAGATTCTACAATGTGTTTATTTAGACAGGACAGATATCTTTTACACAGGATATTTTGTGGCAAGAAGTGTTTCAGAGTTTTCCAGATTTGAGAATATTTGTACATGTACAATAATATGTTATAAGATCCAGTTTAGACATGTTATTAGTTCCCTTTCTGTTCCCATGTTTTAAGGCAACACCATGCAATAGTCCTAGTAGACTTTTGTGATCTACTCCATGAGATCTAATGTGGAATTTTTCACTTGTGGTATCCTGTACATTCTAGAAATGTTTCAGATTGTATAATATTTGCTATTTCAGGTGTTTGGACTAAGAGTGCTCTAGTTATCGTATGCTCATTTCTTAGAACTTGTTTTTCTCCAACTGGGTTGATTTTGAAGAATTTTCTGGTTTAGCTCACTATGTTTACATATACAGTATATTTACCATCTTGCACTTAATGGAATCATGAAAACAAGTAACAAATATGGGGCCAACAATCTTGAAGTTATTTATTGTTCAGGTAAAATGAGCTGTATAATTGAGTTCCTAGCTGGAACTCACTCTTAAGAAGCTGTTAGCAAGATAGTAGGCAGAACCTCTGTTGAAGCTCACAAGACACATTCCTGCTGATAAGAAAGTTGCTTAGTGTTGAACCAGGGACAATAGATTAGGACATTACTAACAGTGCTTCAAGAGTTCAAGCCATAGAATTAATGTTCAATTTAAAAGGAGCCCAGTGTAAACTGTAGTGCTACTTAGCCTCAGAGTTCCAAAGAATCCCTACAGATAACGGTTTCATGTATTCAAAGAAATCCTTCTGAAGAAGATCAACCCACTACCATAAATAAGAAGAAGAGAGTTTGGGATAATGTTTAATCACAGAACACAGATTTTAAGCAGAGAACACATTTATCATGAAAGCTTGGGAGCTGATAATTACACAATACATTGTTTACTCCTATAGAAACTGGACAACATTACAAAAAACAATAAAAAGGAAGTGACATTAGCTAAAGGAAAAGAATCCAGTACTGGTGTGGTGTCCATGACTGCTCTAAACCCAAGGAGATATTGGGACTAGAGTTCTAAAGGTGTCCAAGAATGTTGAGAATAATTTAGACTTGGTGGATATCTTTACATTCAGTTTAACAGGAGATAGAAAATAAGACACTTCACCAGAGTTTTAGAAGAAAAAGAAGGAAACTTACACTAATGGCTCCCAGAAAAGATTCAGGAAGAGATTCAGAAATAGAAAATGGAGACATTATGTCTCCAGATCTTTTGGAAAGGACATTATTTCCAATGGATTACTTCAGACTACAATATGGAACAGATTATACAGCTGTGGAATAGGCTGTTCTTGGCAGACTCCTCTGAAGAGGCCTCTCCTGGCACTGGCTTCCACAGAGAGCTGAGGAAGGGGGTAATCCTGGAGCCTCCTGAGGATACTGTGCATGCTCTCAGGGCAGGGTCCTTGGATGAAACCTGATTTTTTCCTGGCACTTTCCTGTTCACATAGGCAGTGACCTTTCTCTTGAAGCCCCCAAATGGGCCCCACATGCCTTTTCAGGCCAAGAAACTGAAACAGAAAACTCATTTTAATATTTTCAGCAAATATTATTGAGCTGTGTCAGTCCTAGTTTTAAATTTTGCATTTTGAAATGTTGCTCAGTCTTGTACAGAATCATGACATCGGGAGTACTGGGCAGCTAAGCATCTTTTTTGTTACAAAAAAATAGGAATCAAGGACAGAAAATTGCATTCCACAGTCTGAGGAAGGAGGAGGGACCAGCCTCTGACCTGTTATATTCTGCATCTTCTGTATGGGGTGGAACTCAAACTTCTTTCTTTTTGAGCCTAGCAACATTCACCCAAACGATTCAGCTTTGTTCTGTCCAAATTCACATCTTGTTCAACTGATACACAGAGAGTACTAGGATTCAGAGTGTCTCCTAAATGGAGACACAGAATTTAGACTGGAGTTAGTTATAAAGAAGAAATTGGAGGGTGGGGTTCTGAGAAGACAAGACATTTGACACTATTTCAAATATAGTTTGAGTCTTTGCCTGAAATAGAATGCAGAAGGACATATGATAAAAGGGTGAAGGGAAATGGCAAGTAGAAAACAAAATAAGAAAAAATAAAAACAAGTAATAAGGTAGTGATTGTTTTGATGTGTGTTGTAAATAAGCAGCAATTTTTGACATCTAGTCTGGACAAAAATAAAGAATGTTCAGTGGAAATACCAGTGAAAAGGTATTCACCTGTAATGTGAAAGAAGTAGGTCTGAATAAGCATTGCTTTGTGACCACAATATGCAAGAGAATGCAGACAGAAATACCGACTTAACATGCCTGGGATAAACCTGGATAAAGCCAGGAAAGGTGACATTTATCTGAATTCCAGGACTCCATGATGGAGTTTGGATGATCCAGAGTTCAGACTTCAAAAGTGATACAGTGTCACTCCTTCTAACCCCTAAACCCTAAACACCACACACACACACACACACACACACACACACACACACACACACGCACACATTCACACAATGCATAAAATTATCCTACAGATATCTGGGATGAAATGAGATATTTTGGAGATAAAAAGGTAACCACCTTCAACAAATTCTTTTTTTTTTTCATACTTTATTTACATTTCAAATGTTTTCCCCTTTCCAGATCTCCCCTTTTGAACCTCCCCATTCCCTCCCCCTCCCCCTGCCACTATGAGGGTATTCCCCCACCTACCCACCCATCCACTCTCATCTTCCCTCCTTGGCATTCTCCTGTACTGGGAGATCTAACACCCTTAGGCCCAAGGGCCTCTGCTCCCCTTGATGACTAACAAGACCCTCTTCTGACACATATGTGGCCAGCACCATGGGTCCCTCCATGTGTATTCTTTGGTTGGTGATTCAGTCTCCAGGAGCATTGTGAGGTCAGGCCAGTTGCCACTGTTGCCCCCTCTCTGGGGCTGCAAACTCCCTCAGCTCCTTCAGTCCCTTCTCCAAGTCCTCCATCTGGGACCTCACACACAGCCCTACTGTTGCTGTGAAGTGACTCTTGGGTATTTCGAACTTTTGGGCTAATAACCACTTATCAGTGAGTACATACCATGTTCATTTTTTTGTGTGTGTGACTGCGTTACCTCGCTCAGGATGATATTTTCACGTTCCATCCATTTGTGGAACAAATTCTTTATAGTTACTATTCCTATCATAGAAGAAAGATTAATTTTCCTATGCAATACACATCCTAATATCTCACCTCTACCCTCTTGGGAATACCAGAGGGAAGGCAGAAAAATTAAAATTAAACTTATCTCACACTGCAAAACTTTACATGGTTTTCATGGAAGTTGTCACAATTATGTGTGTAGTAGTGCTTGCAGTATTTCCTCGTATGTCCTTTGCCACCAACCAATTCTCATACACTGCTGCATTTTGTCTTCCACCATTGTACTAGAATTACACAAATACCGACACAAGCGATATTCCTCAAGAGACTCCCTAACACCTCTAGATACTTCATAGGGTGCCTGGACATCTGAGAGATTGCCCATGCCTCAAGACTTTGTCTTTTTCTCTAATTGTCCCCTAAAAGTTGAGACTTCTTGTTTCTCTTGGTTTGGGCATCCAGATCCTCAGTTGAGAAGAACTGAAGAGGGGAAAAAATGAGCAAGGAGGAGAGAAGAAAGACAGCCATGTCAGCAGATCCACATGGTTTATACTTCTTTCCAAACTAGCATAACACATTCCTTCCTAGATCTATTTTGGGGCACATGAAAACAAGATTCTGCATTTTAAGCATACGTCTCTAAAACACATTATATAAACCAGGCACTGTCTTCAAGTATGTAGTGTTTGTAGGTTTTGCTATTTAGTATTTTGATGAGAGTTCTCTTAGATATTTTCATCATCTGTGTTTGTTTTTTGCTATATTTTTTGCAAAGTCTTTACCTGGTTTTGATATCAGGTATTATTATAACCTCATAAAGCTGTTCTACTCCACTTTGGTTTATCAAAACAAATTTGAAGCTCTAGATTCACTTCTTTAAATGATGAGTAGCATTTTTTTTTTTCAGTGAAGGCTTCAGTGCTTAGAGATTTCTTTTGCTTTCAGTGTTTTGAGATTTCTTCTTTATTGGTTTGTGACAGCAGATGAAATTTTTAAAAAAATGTGATGTAGGTCTATTTAAATTATCTCTTTCTTGTTGATAGTTCATTGTTTTCATATGAAGGGTCAAAATTATGTTTGTCATAGTGTTTGCAGTGTTTCCTCTTATGCCCTTTGTGATCGATTCATCTACATTGCTACTTTTGGGCTTTCCACTGGTTGTACTGGAAATACACAAATACCTCCACTCAAGTGTCCCCTATCTCCTCTAGATACATCATAGGGTTCCTGGACATCTGAGAGATTGCCCATGCTTAGGATCTTTGGCTGTGTATTTTTTTCTCTAACTGTCCCCTAATGGTTGGGGCTAATTGTTTCTCTGTTATTTGTCTTCATCTATTCTCATCCTGATTCTTCCTGAGCAGTTTTACTACTCAGGGCTTGAAATTTGCATCACTGTCCCAGTGAGATCCAAGTGTGCTCTTTCAACACAACACAGTTTTTCTTTTCTCTATAGCAGTATATTTAGTTACATTGTTCTAACTTAAGCCCAGCGATCAGGATCCAGCTCAAGGGGTGGTCCCAAGGCCTGACACTATTACTGAGGCTATGGAGAGCTCAAAAAAGGAACTTAGCATGACTGCATTCCATAAGACCCAACAAGCAGCTGAAAGGGTCAGATGCAGATATTTGCTCCCAACCAATGGAAAGAAGCTGCTGGCCCCTATAGTTAAATTAGGGAAGTCTGGAAGAAGTTGAGGAGGAGGACAACCCCTGTAAGAGGACCAGCAGTCTCAATTAACCTGGACCCCCGAGACCTCTCAAACACTGGACCACCAAACAGGCAGCATATACCAGCTGATATGAGTGCCCCAACACATATATAGCAGAGGACTGCCGAGTGGGTGTTCAATTAGAGATGATGCACCTAACCCTCAAGAGACTGGAGGCCTCATAGTGTTTAGGGGTCAGGTGGGGTGGGGGCATGAGGAGTGGGGATATCCTGATCGAGACAGGGGTTGGGGAGGAGGTACTGGATGTGCAACAGTCAGAGGGTGGACTGGGGAGGGGGATAAAATCTGGAGTGTAAAAAAAAAATAATTAAAACAAAGAAAGAAAATAGCCTAGGGCTTTCCACTTATTTTCCTACAGAAAAAGTGAGAATAATATGGATTCAACCTTATTTTTAATGTGTGCATGTAGTGTATGTACTGTATGCATGTATATACATTCTCTCTCTCTCTGTCTCCCTCTCTCTGTCTCTCTGTCTCTGTCTCTGTCTCTGTCTCTCTCTCTCTCTCTCTCTCTCTCCCTCTGTGTGTGTGTGTGTGTGTGTGTATGCTCATTTGTTCATTTGTTCATGTGTGTGCTTTCAGAGTCCAGAGGTCCACATCAGATGTCTTCCTCAGTGGCTCTCCATGTTGTTTTATGAGATGAGATCATTCACTGTACCTGGAGCATTTTTGATCAGCTAGAGTGTTTGGCCATCCAGTTTCATAGCTTATCCTGTGTCCACCCTTGCTCTCTCTAGGGCTGGGATTGAAGGCATTCACTATGGCACCCAATTATGACCCTAGTGAAGCATATTGGAGCTCAGGTCTTCATGCTTAATAGGCTCCTCAGTTCTCATTAAGCAATCTCTAGTTCTCACCTTTATCCTTCAGATCTAATTAATATATATTTCTCACTTCCCATATAAAACTTGTCACTCCTCAACTCTCAAGCTGACATAGATAGCCATTGCTTCTTCTCAACTGAATTACTACAGTGTGCTCTTGAAGTACTTACACAAGTGCTTATTTAAGTGAGGGTGTTCTCCACACTGAACCCAGTATGTTCACACACACATACACACATATATAACATTAATTTACTAAACATGCTATCACAAATTCTTTCACAGTGAGTGGCTTCCAAATACAGAAGTATAAACTGACATGGGTCTGGCAGGAGGACTCTGAAATGAAGTGTTGGAATGGATATGTGCCTAACAAAATTTTACAAAAGAATACCTCTTAGCTTTTCTTTGATTTCATTTCATTTTACTATTTTATTTTATGACAGGGTCATGCTGTCTATCCCAGACTGGGCTTAGATTAGTAGCTCTGCTTCTGCAGTCTTTAGGGTGCTAGAATTATAGGTATGTAGTTTCTGGTCCATCTTCCTCACCTATCTAAGTATAGATGGTTCTTGACATTTTCCAGCCTATGGCAGCATGGCTCCTATATATGTCTTTGTCCTCAAATGGCTATCTTACCATTCTTCCATTTATTTGATCTTAACTCTCTCTTGATCTTACTAAGTATATCACTTATTAGACTGAGGGATATCTTAAGTCTAGGACAATATTTTCAAAGGCCTTAACTTAATTACCTCTTTAAAGATACTTTCTTGATTTGCTTGCTTCTTTGTTTTTGTGATTAGGAGCATGACAACTTTTTAAAAGGTTCTAGATATTGTTTACCACTGTGTCCAAACCCAGATTAAGCTAACCTAGACATTGCTTTATGCTGAGAAGTAAAGAATAATCTGAGAGTTTAAAAAAACCAAAACAAATAAACAGAAATTCTCATAAACTCTTTTTCTCCAAAGATTATCTCCTGGAAGAGATGGATAAAAAGAATAAGAGTGGTGAAATAGATCATCAGGTAGGCAGACTTCCTACTAAGCCTGACAGCTTGAGTTCAATTCTCTGCATATAAAAAGTGTACAGAGAGACTGAATCCATGCAGGTTTTAGTGCCATGGTGCGTGCAGAGGTGCACACACACACACAAACACACACACACACACACTCAAACACACAGTTATATATTACCAAATGGTACATTAATAGAACTGGAGCCAAGTAAAATGATTTAAAAAAATCAGTTAACATAGTTTCATGTATTAACAAAAGTTAATGGTTGGAAATCCCTACTAACAGACAGATGTGGTCCTTTTGTAAACTGAGTACTTTAGTGCACACAGGGAAAGTAGAGCCCTGATTTCATAACCGATGAGTATGCTTATACTAAAACTGAGTGTCAGAAAGCTTGGTATTAATTTATCAATAGAAGGGTGGTATACAAATCTATTATCTATAAATTCTAAAGTTTGCAATTGAACCCTTAGTAAGTGATTAACAAGAACCCCAGGTACATACAATACTAGGCCATTGAAGTTTCTATAGTGTTAATAATGTTCTTGATTCTTAATTATCCACTGAGCCCTAAATTACTTTTGTCAGTCTAATAAGGAAACTCCTGTAACTGAAGAATATTACAAGGAATTTTGGAATCAGATGCAAATACCAAACATTTGTATGTAGGGTCTAGCCTTTCATATAACACCAAATTAATCTTCACCCTTTCTGGTATTACAATTTTGTCCATGTGATGTCTATTGTACTTTATATTTTGTACTTAAATGTCTCCATTCTAGGAAAAGCTGCAATGAGAGCTGCAGGCCAATGGGTTGGAATCATGGGCCTCTCCTTGGGCATATGCTATCTCCTCATCTTGGAGCAGTAGGAAGAAGGTGTTGCTATTGTCAGATATATGGCTTTGGGTATCTTTGCTTCCCGCATCTTGATTTATATACACTTTTCATTTACATAGACAAAGTACTACAGCTTTACACTTTTTATTAAGATTCCCCTGATGATTCCCCCATATTGATAGTATACAATTTGTCTGTCCTTGACATGTGTATCCGTGTATCCATTACCACTATATAATACATGCCCTCATCACCTTCTCTTTTATGTCCTTTTATAATTGTTCTCTTGTGCACTCCATTTTGTCTCCTCAGTTTAGCAGTGATCTGATTTCTGACTCAGTAAAGTAGTCTACAATTTCTATAATGGTTATAAATGGAATTTATCCTTTACTTTTTTATCTTATCATTTTTGGATGGTTGTATCATGTATTAAGTCATTATTTACCTTTTAAAAGTTAAATTGAAGTTTTAGCATTTCAAATTTTAGATATTTTCATGTAAATATATCAGTGTCATTGATTCATAATTGTATGTTCCTAATGATTAGTGATGCTCAGCATTTATCTTTTCTTGTGCTTTCTTTTATCTACATGCTATCTTTGGTAATTATATAAATCTCTCTCTCTCTCTCTCACATACACACACACACACACACACACTCACACATACACCATACACATACTCTACTCTTCTCCTTACTTATAGCTAAAGTTGGAGGTTGCCTGAAACTCATTTTCTGGGATTATGGGCGTAGACCACTACAGTTGGCTCCTTGTCATTATCTAATATATATTTTTGGAGTAGAATATTTTTATCTTCATTATATACAATTGAATTTTTTACTTTGAAGATTTATTTTTGTTGTGTGAATAAGTGTGTGTCTATATGTCCAGACATGTGAGCAAAGGTTCCCATTCATCAGAAGTGTGGTCTGAGCACCTGGAGCTTGAGCTTTCTGATATTATATTTGGAACCAAACTTCAGTCATCTACATGAGAAGCAAACAGTCTTAGTCACTGAGTCACCTTTCTAGTCCTGAAAAAACTTATTCTCAGTGAATAAGCATTTGCATGTTAAAACTGAGAAATATTGTGCTAAATTGAATATACACTATTTTCTTCCAGAAAAACTGAAATTTTAGGTATAATATTTGCATCATTTTTTACCACAAATGTTACTTTTTATAGTAGCCTATTTTCATTCTAGAAAGTACTACCTATCTGTTGAGCTTATTAGGTTGGAAGACAAGATTGTTTGGCAATGTTATGGCTTTGGAATTTATCACCTGTACACCTACACATCTGTGCTTCTATACCAGGACTGGCCATCTTGTTCTGCTGATCGTCCTTCTTTATTCCAAAGGAGAGAAATCATATACAGTCTTAACCAGGGATTGTATCTATAAATCACACCAATTACCATGATACCTTGGTGACCTGCGAGTATAGCTCATTGGCAAAACACATGCATAACAGGTACAGGTCTCTGAAATGCTACACTCAATCAGACCTAGGCCACCACAGCAATACTTGTCTTCATAGATAAAATGATGACACTGAATGTAAATTAAACTACAAAATTAGAGTGTGACTGGTTATTTCATTTCCCTTCAATTTTGTTTTTCAATGTACTTATGGAAATATGTATCAGAATTTTTTCTTATCCCACTGAATTGGAAGAACATTATTTTGTTTTTAGTAGTTAATGGAAATTGTATTTCCATTTACTTTTCATATTTTAAACATTGCTTCTATACACACTAATACAAAATCTGTGTGGAAATGCATTTTTATTTTTCATAGATGAAAATAGTTGAATCATATGTTTACTGTGTTTAATCATTGTATAACATACCATTTTTGCAAAGTGTATGCACACTTTTGCACTCTCATGGACTGCACACAAATTTTCCAATTACACTACAAGTTATGAAAATGTCCTTCATTTAGGTTTATATTGTATTGCATTGCATCTTATTGTATTGTATTGATTGTATTAGTGACACTAGCTGGCTACAATAATGCTTATTATACTTTTGAACTTCATATTCCTAATAAGAAACAACATTAAACATTTTTAACAATTAAAACAATCTGTATGTATTAATCTGTGTGTGCAGTATGTATAAATATGTGCATATGTGTAAATGTATGTATATGTAAATATTTATGTGTGTATGAATGTGCATGTGTGTATAAATCTGTGAACATATGTATAATGTGAATTTCTGCCCATATATGTATATATACATGTGTTTATGTCTATGCATGTGTGTGTGCATGTGCATTTATGAGTGTATTGTGTATTCATGTGTGCATGTAAGATTATATTTTATCTATTTTAAGTTTATGTGTTTATATGTATATATGATTATGTTTATGTGAGTGTTCACATGTATAATATGTATGTGTGTGTAAGGCATGCTTATGGTTGCATATGTATGTGAGCTTGTGTTTGTGTGTGCCTGTATATGTATATGTTTAAGTAGTAAATACCTACATGTAAATGTGTGTATATGTGTATGCATTAATGTGTATATGTGAATGTGTGTTTAAGTTTATGCATACATGTGCGATTCTTCTGTGGTTTATGTGTGCATTCATGTTTATGTATGTGTGCATGTATGTACATGTTAAAATGCATATGTATTATGTGTGTATGATCAAGCTCATGTGTATATGTGTGTTTGTGTTTATATGTGCATGTGAATGGGTATGCATGTGTGGGTTTACATATATGTTTATATGAATTTAAGTGTATGTATATTCATGCATGTGTATATGTCTTAGTGTTTGTGTTTGTGTATTTGTATAAGTAAGAAGGTGTTTAAGTCTATATGCATATGTATGTTTATGTGTAAATGTATGCATGTATAATTATATATACTACTATATCTGTAAATGTATGTAGGTATATATATTTATGCATATTTATGCTTGCATGTGGATATGTGTTAATAGAGCCATAAGTTTCTGTATGTCTGTATATGTGTGTGATTTTATGTATGTGTGTATGTGTATGTATATTTTTTAAGTTTTCAAGTGCATTTGTGTTTATATGTGTATATGTTCTTATATATGTGTGTTTTTTGTTTTGTTTATGCATGTATGTGCATATGTATGTATGTATGTATGAATATTTGGGTGACAATGATAGTACAGCATACTTGTACCACAGCATACTTGTGAACGTTAGAGGAAAACCTTGGGTATTAATTCTCATTTTCCACTTCATTTGAGACAAGATCTGTTGATTGTCACTGAGTTTGTAAGGTTAGTTGACCTAGAATATCCAGGGATTTCTACTGTGTCTGGTTTGCATATCATTGTAGGAATGCTGGGGTTTACAGAATCAGACTGTCCCAGTCTGCATTTTGTGTATGCTCTGGGTATCAAAACTCAGGTCCTTACAGTTGTGTGGCAAGCAGTTTACCCAGTGATCCATCTCTCTAACTCATATTAAAGTACTTCTATATTTATTGCACATTTACAAATATGTATTCATATTTAAAAGCTCCATTATTTGAGCATTAGTAGTTCCATATTTATTATATGATTTCAGATATTAGTCCTTAGGTAAATTATTTTCTTCTAATATAAGTGCAAAATATTTCAAAAGATAAGCAAGTTGCCTGCAATAGTACATGGAAATATTACATACAATGACATAGTATAAATATAAAACATATTTCAAGTATGGGAGGCTTCTTCTAGTTGAAGAGCCAATTAATAAAACACATTGCTGTGTTAGCAAGCCAATGAAAAAGTGTTGTCTCTTTGTACATTGCTATGTTACCATTATGAGTTCAATTATTGACCATTTAGATCACCTATTGCTAAAAATACAGAGTATATCATTTTGGTTTTTTGCTTCCCTTCATATATTTCTCAATATTATCTTCCACTGCATGTTTCTTCCATGAGTTGTTTCCTGCCACAAGTCTAATAGCAGCCAATCATAAACTAAAGTTTCTGACACTGTGAGCAGAAAGACAACTTTTCCCTTTTAGAGGTTATTATTTAAAGATCTCTGTCAAAAATAGAAAGTTAACTAACATACTCAGCTTCAAGCTTGCAATTCCTTTTCTATTTTTTTAATTCAGTTATGTTCAGTATACAGATGAGCTCATTATAGTCAGCCTTCATTTTTCCTACATTGCTTTTGATGAGCAGTATTTTCACCTCCTTCATGTAGGTACTCGTTTCTGTTCATGTTGCCCATCTGTTTTATATGAGATTTTTTTTTAAAGTCAGAGCTCAGCATAATTTTCAATTATTTCAAATTAGTTGTTTGTTAATTAAGATGTTTGTATTTCATCAGAGTCTGCTTTTTATAATTAAGTGTAGCTTCATGTCTTCATATTGGGTGTCTTTTGCTTTGAATATTTTGTGGAAAGTAAGGCTTTTTGTATTCAATAATTGGAATTGAGGTTAATTGCTATTTATGGGTAATTTTCTATTAATATGAATAAGAATTGAACTTTAATTAATGTTCCCTAGCATTTGATGTCAATATACTCAAATCCTTCTCGTATCTGTGCTGGTACCTCCCGTTTCTCTTGATCATTTCTAAAGCTTCTTGTTAGAGTCTGCATCTTTCAGCCATTGCTTATGTGCTAAGGTAAAAGAGGAAAAAAGATATGCTATAATCTTACTAAATTTCATCTTTAGAAGACCTGAATTCTTGAGGTTTAAGCTGTATAGTATTTCTGACCCATCCATCCTTCTAGGTAAGATAGAGTATAGAAAAGGAGAGTTAGAGAAATGTCCTCACCCCAGGATTGAGCAAAATTTTTGCTTAGGAAGTTTTGGCTAGAGAACTGAGCAATAATATGATTGCTATTTTGCCTTAGCATTTAAAAACCGTTCCTTTAGGTTTGAGCAACAATTCCAAAAGACACAGATGTGAATACTATAATCACAATTGTCAAAATCCTCAAAGAATAAAGATTTTTTGAAATTTAATACTACAACCCCAAGGATGTATAGTTCTAAAAATTTAAATATAATGGTTCTATGTTGTTTTTTTTTTTTAAAGATAAGATTTGAACACTTATATTTTTGCTTGTGAGCCTAGCCTTTAATGGCTGAGCCATTGTACAGCAGAGGACTGCCAGATCTGGATTTAGTCAGAGAAGATGCACCTAACTCTCCAGAGACTGGAAGACCCAAGGAGTTTAGAGGTCTGGTGGGGTGGGGAGTGGAGGTAGGGGCATCCTTGTGGAGACAGGGTGTGGAGAGGAGGTATGGGTTGTGGAACAGTCAAAGGGTGGATGGGGAGGGGTATAAAGTCTGGAGTTTTAAGTAAATAAGCAAACAAACAAACAGACAAACAAATAAATAAAGATAACATTTGACACTAAGGCCTAGATTGTCCTGGTTATTACATACCATAGGATGACCTTTATTCTACATCACTTCTTTTTTACTTCAGCCAGCCAATAATTTCTAAAAATCTCCACATGTGGGTGGTTTTGCTTTGTTTTGTTTTGTTTTGTTTTTGAGACAGGGTTTTTCTGTATAGCCCTGGCTGTCCTGGAACTCACTCTGTAAACCAAGCTGGCTTCAAACTCAGAAATCTGCCTGCCTCTGCCTCCCAAGTGCTGGGATTAAAGGCGTGCGCCACCACTGGATGGCTACCCCATGTGTTTTTGAAGGTGTATAAGCATATGTTGTGCATGTGTGTACCTATGGTAATTATTGTGAGTACATATATTAGGAGGTACATGTGCATGTTTGAGTACATATGTGCATAGTCTAGTAGGCCAGAGATTGGTTGTCTCCCTTTCCATCTTACATATTGAAAAAGATATTCTCAATGGAACTCAGATCTTTCTGGGTTAGCAAGGTTAGCTAAGCAGCTTGTATTTAGCTAGCCATCTTGCTCTGTAGAGCCTATATCTGTGCATTAGGAATGCTGTGACTATGGGCAATCTGCCATGCTCACTCATCATATAAATGGGTGTTGGGACTCTGAACTCTAGTGCTCATCATTTGGTCTCTAGCACTTTGTTTACAGAGTCACCTCCCAAACCCTAAATAAATATATTTATTTTATTTAATTATTAATTATTTCATAATTTTATATATCAGAGTCAAATGAAAAATGTTCATTTAGTACACTGCAAAGAGGAATTGGGCATCACAATAGGAGAAGAGCATTAATTATTTTGTGAAAGTAGGTTGATTTGAGAAATGTATTTGTATGTCAGGATACTTCATAGACAACTGGATATCACATGAGCAAAAGTGTTAATAACAAGTAGTTATGAAAGAATAAACACTGATGTTTATTAATTATAGTAACATAGTTACATTAATTAGGTAGACAAACCATAAATTTGTATCAAATAGTCTAAAACTCAGGTGCACATACTTAGAGCAGGCAATGTGTCCAGAAGTATAAAAAAGCACATATTTAATCTGAGGATAGTGTTATAGTTTTAAGCTGAAGTTCAATCCTTGCTGAACTATGTTGTCAATCCAATACTTTAAATTCTTTTACCATATTCATTGATATGAATAAAAAAATGACAGTTATAATGAAGTTCTTCATTCACTGTAACTTCAGCTCCACTTTAATAATTCATTTTGGCTTGTAGAATCAAGTAAAATTTCCTCTTTCTGACAATTGTACATCTTTAATAAATTTTAAAAAAAATGTTTACTTCCTGTTTCTTCAAAAAATAGCATTGACCTCATGCAGGTGCAAGGATAAACAAACAATAAGCTCTTTAAAACAAAAATCACAGTTATGATGATTCCCAACCATGAGTCAATGTGAGGTTTCTGCTTTTTATCTATGTTTGCGGTAGATGGAATTATCAAGTCCATAGTAAAAGAATAGTTTAAAATAGTTTAACTTGAATGTGTTTTTTGACTCAATGATCACTGCTACCAGCAAACATGTTCAGTACAGAAGGTGTCTGGCTTTTCAACGTTTATTTATTTTTTGATGAAGGCTAATAAGTCAATAGCTAGAGAAACAACCTTATGATGCACTCATGTTGTACAGATTTAAAGCCTCACCCATTCATTTATCAGGTTTTAGGTTTGTAGTTTCTTTTCCAATGCTATCATCCACATAGGGATCTTAGTTATTAAGATTCTGACCCTCAGAGTTTTAGTCTTTTTTTTATACCTAATTTTTTCAAAACAACATATTTTGAATTCTCTTCACCTCATTCCCTACCCAACTTCACACTTCATTGCTTCATTCTCTCTCTCTCTCTCTCTCTCTCTCTCTCTCTCTCTCTTTCTCTCTCTCTCTCCATCTTGTCTGTCTTTTCAAAAATAAAAGAAAAATGAAGAAAATTAAGAAAAAAGTAAGAATAATACTACTAATAAGAAACAAGATGTTCCCTCTCCGGAAACCTTCCAAGAACAAGAGCAAAATTATGGAATATGTTTTATGTTGGATAACTATTCAAAGTTATGAAGCCTGCTTTTGAGTATGGTTGATATACCCAGTGACACTCTATTGAAAAGAACTATTTTTTTTTCTTAGCTGGTATCAAGTACAAATATTTTTTTGATTATGGCTGGAACTTTACTTCCCCTTCCGCTTATCAGGGCTGAGATTTTGTCTGATTTGAACCTACTTGGGTCTTGTGTATGCTAATACATTCTCTGTGAATTTATGTGCCCAAAGTTTTTTTTCTATTACCTGTGGCTCTTACCATCTTTCCACTGTATTTTGAGCAATCATCCCTGGGTCATGGGATTAGGAGGTGTCACACAGATGTCCCATTGAAAGTTGTGCATTCCATACATGGCAGATGTACAGCTTGTTCTGCATGTGGGCCTCAATAACTGGATCAAGGGCTGTCCCTGACTCTGTTTGCCTACCTATGGATCCTGTTCCCCCAACTGGGCTGTATTATTGGGCCTCAGTGTGGAAGGATGTGCCTAATCCTGCAGTGACTTGATATACCAGGGTCAGTTGGTACCCTGTGGAGCCTCCCCCTTCTCAGAGGAGAATTGGAGGGGAGATGAAGGGAGGGCCTGTGTTAGGTGAGACTTGAAGGAGATGAGGGAATGTGATCAGGATGTAAAGTGAATGAATAAATGAATGAATGAATAAATGAATAAATAAATAAATAAATAAATAAATAAATAAATAAATAAAGGTGTGCTCATTCTGTGTATACTAACCAGTGTTGTGGGGTTATGTCTTAATATACATCCACTGCCAAAGGAAATGTCTCTGATGAGGTTGAGAAAATAAAATAATATATGGGTATAAAAATAATCAATATTATTTACACCTGAATAGTATTCCATCGTGTATATGTCCCACTTTTCTTTGCAATTAAACGAATGGAATTAGGAAAGATCATACTGAATGACTTGGTAACCCAGACTGAGAATGACACACATCTTGTGCTCTCTTTCATCTGCTGCTGCTAATTCCAAATCTTCAGAGTTGAGCACACAAGCTGGAGTAACTGCAAAAACCAGGAATGTAGAAAAGACCATTGTTGGTATACAAGTAGGGTAGTGAGGGTTAGAGAGGGGAATATCAGTGTGATCTAATGGAGTAAATGAGAAAAATACAGGATGTTAATTATGAAGGGGAAGAAAGATAAGTACAAAAGGGTAAAATAACAATATGAATATTTGAAAAACCAACAAGGTATCATACTACTAAGTACAATCTAAAAATAACTATAATTCATATATATATATATATGTATATATGTACACATATATGTGTGTGTGTGTGTGTGTGTGTGTGTGTGTTTACAGTTTCAATGAAAACGTTCATTCTGCTGGCTATCCTTCCTCCAGAAGCCAAAGCCCATTATATAAAAATATTAATACCAGGCACGAGAACACTATTTTGAGAGATTAGGGTTGTCTATGAGATTTGCAAAACATTGTAGGTTATTGGTTTTGATTAGCCATCTGAGGTGGAAGATAACTCTCTATTGCTGAAGAGCTTCATTCAATGCTACTGAGTTTACGTTCTCATTTGTGGATTGGACCTGAACTACAATCATCAACTGAACATTTGAAAATTTATATACTGGATTTTATTGGGTTATAAGAGAAAAGAGCCATGAACCAGCTCCTGTATGTTCTTTGGTTCTTTGGTCTCTGGTCCATGTTAGTTGATACTGTTGGTGTTCTTATGGGGTTGCTATCCACTTAACCTCCTTCAGTCCTTCCCCAACTCTCCCATAGGAGACACCAACTTCAGTCCAATAGTTGGCTGTAAATACCTGCATCTGTCTCAGTCAGCTGCTGATAGAGCCTCTCAGAGGACAGCCATACTCAGCTCCTGTCTTCAAGCATAACATGGAATCATTAATAGTGACAGAATTTGATGCTTACCCATGGGTTGGATCCCAAGCTGGTTGGTCAATGGATGGCCTTTCCTCCAATCTCTGCTCCGTTTTAGTCCTTGTATTTCTTATAGATAGGAGAAATTCTGGCTCAAAAATTTTGAAGGTAGGTTGGTGACCTTATCTTCACTATGGGGACCCTGTCTATCTACTGGAGATGGTCCGTTCAGGTTCCATGTCCTCATTGTTGGGCATTTTGCATGAGGTCATGCACGTTGAGTTCTGGGAGCCTTTCACATCCCAGGTCTCTGGGAATTTCTAGAAGTCCCCCCACCCCAAATCTATTAGCTGAATATTCCCATTCATTCTCCTGATCCTCTGGGCTTCTCTCTTATCTCACCCCATACCTGACCTTGCCTCCCTTTACCCTCCCCCTCTCTACTTCCACCATGCTCCCTTTCTCCCTTCCTCTGCCTCCCATGATTATTATGTTCAAACATCCTCACTTGGGCATTCTTTCTTGGTAAAGTTCTTAAGGTCTGTTGGCTATACCATGGGTATTCTGCAAGTTTTGGCTAATATCCACTTATCAGTGATTACATACCATGCATGTCATTTTGGGTCTAGATTACCTCACTCAGGATGGTATTTTGTAATTCTATCCATTTGCCTGTAAAAGTCATCATGTCCTCATTTTAAATAGCTGAATAGTATTTCACTGTGTAAATGAACCATATTTCTGTATCTATTCTTCAGTTGAGGGACATATGGGCTGTTTCCAGCTTATGTCTATTATGAATAAGGCTGCTATGAACATAGTGGAACATGTGTCCTTGTGGTATGGTGGAGTGTCTTTTAGGTATATGCCCAGGAGTGGCATTGTATGGTCTTTAGGTAGAACTATTTTCAATTTTCTGAGGAACCAACAGATTGATTTCCAGAGTGGTTATATGGATTTGCAATCCCATCAGCAGTGGAGGAGTGTTCCTCTTTTACATTCTCACCAGCATTTGCTGTTACTTGAGTTTTTGATTTTAGCCATTCTGATTGGTATAAGGTAGAATCTCAGGGTCATTTTAATTTACATTTCCCTGATGACTATGAATGTTGAAGATTCTTTAAGTGCTTCTTGGCCATTCATGTTTCCTCTGTAGTGAATTCTCTGTTTAGCTCTGTATCCCATTTTAATTTTTTGTTGTTGTTGTTATTGTTGTCAAGTCTAACTTCTTGAGGCATATATATATATATATATATATATATATATATATATATATATATATAGTATTAGCACTCTATTGAATGCAGGGATAGTGAAGATCTTTTCCAAATCTGTAGGTTGCCATTTTGTCCTACTGACAGTGTCCATTGCCTTACAGAAGATTTTCAGTTTCATAAGGTTGCATTTATCACTTAAGGATCTTAGAGCTTGAGCCATTTATGTTCTGTTCAGAAAATTTCCCCTATGCCAATGCATTTGAGGCTATTTTACTCTTTATCTTCCCTTAGATTCAGCATATTTGGTGTTATATTGAGCTCCTTGATCCACTTGGACCTGAGCTTTGTACAAGGTGATAAATATGGAATCAATTTGCATTCCTCTACAAGCAAACCACCAGGTATACCAACACCATTTTTGAAGATGCTTTCTATTCCAATACGGAGTCAGAACTTGATTAGGGTTTTAAAATATGGGCCAATCTATTTAAATCTTTGATATAATAATTACAGCAGTTATAATATATTTTTCTTAATACAATGTCTGTTTTCTTCAGAATGTGGCTTTCATTAACTCTTCCACTTTTGTTGTGGTTTAACACAGGGCATATATTTGCACAATTTTTTTTATAGGCTTTACTGGTTCAAGTATTTATGGTACAGAGTAGAAGAAGCTCTGCTTTCAGTTTCTAGCCTGTGCTTCTAGATCCTGTTGGATTTCTGAATTTGGGGTTCTCTACAGGGCTTACTCCATGAGCATCTTGGTTTGCACTGCATGTCTATCCATGACTTTGATATGCTATGTGCATTCTTCTTATATAAGAATTCATCCTTTCCAGATTTCCCATTCTACTACACTTTGTCATTTTTAGTGTGCTTGTTATCTGGTCCAAGGGAGGTTCTGCATATGCCAACTTAGGGAATATTGTATTTGTGCATGCCATTGAATAATTATTTTGTTACTAGGAGTAAATATTTAATATATTTTGTATGTTAATATATGAATGATGATTCACATTTATAGAATATATATGAAGTTGATCTCTCTTTTTTCTGTATGTGTGTTTATTTTGGACATATTAGAGTAATATATTTCATAGATCAATCACCACTACCATTTTGTGTCTAGTTTTGCTTGTTTTGAAAGCAATATTTTGATATAAAATGAATTTTAATGAATGGCATTAACCCCCTGTGAAAAAGAGACTTTTAATTGAAACTGAAGATCATAGATAAAGATGGTTGGCCAGTGAGTTCTGTGGCTATACCTGTCTTCATCTGCTCAATGCTTGTATTACAGATCTTTCACCATTCCCAGCATTTCACACATATGCTAGGGATCCAAACTCAGGTCCTCATACTTGCTTAGTTTGCTAAGCAATTTAATCACTTAACCATGTCCTTAAAATTCTATTGAAGTCATACTGTCAGATTGACTGTTGTGTGTGAATACATTTATATGTGGATGATGCCTATTCCATGGTGGGTGAATGGAGCAGCCCAGAAGACAACTTGCTGGGACTGGTTATCTCCTTTCTCCTTTTTTGAGTACTAGGGATTAAGCTCAGGTCACTAGGTTTGTTTGGCATATTGAAGTAACTGCTAATTCATTTTTCTGGCTCCTAAGTGGAGTTCATAAATTGATTTTCCTTTTTGTGACATGTGACATTTATACCATTTTTTGATGTTATTATGTGATATTACCATTCTTTCATTAAACAATTGTCCCAGTTTGTCATCTGTTTGTCTACACTTGTCATCTGTACCTTGCTGCTTGTCTGTTTCTATTTTGTCTTTAATTTCTCTTTCTTTTTAAATTAATCGTGTACTTTTATAAATTATTTTATTTCTAACTTTTAATATGATTTTATATGTTGACAAGTTCCCTCTGCTTTCCTTTGTCTGGGAAAGTATTTATTTTTCCATCATATATGACATGAATTTATTCAGATATAGGTAAAGGTATAGAATTTCAGTCCTGGAAATGTGTAATATTGTATGAATTTTATTCTTCCTAAAATTTTTGCATAACTATCCAACTGTTCTACATTCCCCCATCAGTTTTTAAATGTGCCTTTCCATGTTTCGATTAATGCATAATGATCTTAATGGATAATAATATCCAGTTAGTGGAAAGTTGAATATTGTAGTTTTGATGTTCACTTCTCTAAGTGGTATACATTTGAAACATTATTTAATGTGCTTATTTGGTATTTGTGTAGACTACTAGAAAAACTCTCCGATAATTTTTTTTTTTTTTTTTACTGAGCTGTAGGGGATTATTTAAGCAGTCTGAATTTCTTTTTACCTTATAAATTTATATGTTGAAATTCTAACCTCTAAACTGATATATCAGGAGGGGCTAATGGTGCATCATTATTACCTTTGTGAAGAGCATCTTGACTAGTATTAGTGACCTTGATATAGAGGGCTTTCTGTCCTGCTTCCTGTTTACAGGATGAGGAACAGCTGAAAGCCATACTTTTAAAATCAAACAGCGAATCCAAGGATACCCTAGTTTTTGATTCCCAGTCTTCAGAAACAGCAGAAGTAAATTTCTGTTGTTTATTCATTACCTGATCTATGATGTCTTTTTTCAGCAGCCCAACAAAGAGTTTTACAATTAATTTAATTTGCTTGATCCTTATCAGAATTATGACTTACAAATACTTTTGCCCACCTTAAAAGAAATATGACATTTTTGGTGTACCTCTAGTGTTTGCTATGATCATTGATCTTTACTACCAACTCAATTGAACTGAGTATATTTCAGAGTATGTCTGTGAGGGAATTTACAGAAATGACTAGCTAATTAGGAAGGCTTGAGTCAAATTGGCAATGTCCCACCCTGTTTGGTGAGGTTACAGATGAAACAAAGCAGAAAAAGAAAGAAAGCACAGTGCAGGTATTCTATTTCTGCTTTCTGCCTACCATAAGGTGAGCTGTTATGTTACCTCTTTGACACCATGGGTGCAACCCTCGGGAGCTTCTGGCATAATATTTCCTCACTTACATTGCTGTATCAGGCATTCATTTACAGTAAAGGAAATTGGACTAGTACACATGCCTAAGTATTCTCAGTGATGTAAAATGAATGTTAACTCATTATGTTCATAATACTTGTGCTTTGAAAACAAGTTTTTCAGTTAGACATATTGATGTGGGATATCATGATGTGACTCTGAGCCTTTCACTATTAGAAATATCAAACTTTATACTGTTCATATTTATATTTTGAATTATATCTGTGTTTGTCTATCTGTAAAAGCATTTCTTTCTTTTTTTAATTAAACAATTTTTTTGAAGGACTAAGACACTAATTTCTATTTAAACCCATTAGGGTAGCATAACATTTATAGTGAAGATTTTCCATTAAATTCCTCTGTATCATCATTATCACCACCATCATCAATTTTTATTAATCTACGTATATGTATGGATAGTATATATGTCGAGTGTATGTGCACGTGTGTGGGCATTAGTGTGCATTTGTGTGCCTACAAGGAGGCCAAAGGAGGATGCTGGATATCTGTATCTATGACTCTCAAACAGTGTCCCCCGCAGAACCTGGCACTAGGCTGGAAGCCAGAAGCCCTCTGCAATTTTCCTGTCACTCTGCTCACCTGGAGTTACAAGCATACTTTCAGCCATTTCCAGCCGTTTTACATTGCTGCTTTTATCTCTTTTCATATAAGCATTGCTTAGGTTTATTTATTTTCTAACAATGGTGTCCATTTGCACATTTGGTGGGAACATGATAGTCATGCATTTAAATAGGGGTTTACCTCACTTCAAATTGAAGTCATTTTCATTCCAGTTTCTTCTGCACTTTAAGGAATATTTGCTACTCTAACATATAAATGAGGCATTGATTCTTGAAATCATTATTTTATTAATTTATATTCAAGAGTTTTTTCCAAAATTTGCTTGCATAAATTGCCAAATACTTTGTGTTTGTGTGTGTGTGTGTGTGTGTGTGTGTATAATTGTTCTGTTAGATGATATAATTGTACTTTGTCTATTTGTCTTCCTAGATATTTTGATGGTCAGCCTACCAATATGAATTTCTCATTGCACACACTCTGTTTACTAACAACTAATCCTTTAGGTATACATGCATTCAAGGACGAGTAAAGTTGTTCATCTTGAAACGGAAAATGTCTCTCTGACCTAATTTGCTTATTCTAATTACTTTAAGATGGCAGCTAACTGTCTTGTACATGTCTTTTATATTGCTAGTATAAGAACAATAAGTATTTATTTACCACATTTGAGGCAAATCTTTCACTTTAAAAATTGTTACCTGCTAATCGTATTGCTATTTCTGCAGATAAAAAGGCATCTATCAATAGACTCTGACAGGTTTATGATTGGTTTTACAGTTTTATGTGTAGTTGACCCTTTCTACACTATCAATTCAGAAAAGCTATAGATTTAAACAAGTTACACACAGCTTGAACAATGATTCTGACATATAGATCATTAGGGTAAGGATGAGAGTTAGTGAATTGTGAGGTCCCCAGTGTAAGTGGAGATCAAAATGGTACTATGAAATATTTTCCAAGGAAAGTCCATGTAGCAGAGCATCAGAATCCACTAATTTTAATTTATTTTATATAGCATATGTGCTATTATGTAACTGGGGAACTATGAAAAACAAAACACTGTTATTGTTCCATGGTTGTGAGCTGATAATATTGCTCTTTGGAGAATTTTCATTTCTGCATTGTCTACTTTTGTGTGCTGTAGTGCCTATTTCTCTTTTCTTTCCTCAGTGACTTCTCAGTATCCACTTATCACTGCAGCAGGGATCCTGTGTCTTGTACTCATATAGTATATTTTTTAACAGTACAATCTTCTGGATTTCTTTCTCACTTCTGCCAATCTCTACCTAAGGATAGACAGCAGTGTTTCAAAGACATGATTTTAACTCTGTGTGGAGAAATGATCTGAAACGACCTGTGGGTGTTCCTTTGGACCTAACACAATTTCCTCTAACTTTTCAATTCCAACTGTCCATGCCTAACAGACTCTCAAAGGGAGATCCTGGCTTCTTTTTTCTTCTTTAATTGAAAGGCCCACAAACCTGAATGATGGTTTATTAACTATTTTTATGCCACAGAGGGACAAATGATGAAAATCATGCCCCCCAGAAATATGAAACAATGTGAATTACATTATTTTAGAAATATATTTACCAGAAAGACAAAGGAAGGAAAGAAAGTGAAGAAAATGAAGAAAGGCAGTCCAAAAGGGAATGGTGAGAAATGTACAGAGAATTTCAGGTTCACTCAGGTCTGTGAATCTTATCACTCTGGTCTAGGTATTGGACATGTTCTTTAGAACAAAATAAACTCCCCTTCTGTATAAGAAATTCTAATAGTTCCTGCTGTTCCTTCTCTTAGATAATGTGGAAAGAGACACTTAACCTCAGTCACCTCTTTAAATTGAGAATATGGATTAAAACAAGCACATGTGCTGCATAAAAAGATGACAAGATGAAATGCCTGGCACTGATTAAGCAATTAACTAATAGTACCCACCATTATTTTCAAATTATTTACAAGCAATGTGTAATATTATTATTCCAAATGATTATAATAGAAATCCCAGGTGATATTTACTTTCAGTGTTTTTGTTATTACTTTTCCACGAAGAAAATAACCTACATTTTTCTTATAATGGTTTTTCTTTAAAATATATAATAACCTCAATTTTCTTTTTTCCCTTTATCCTCACAGCCTCTGCCTTGGTTTAGAATTTCATCATCTCTCATTTACGCAATTTCAGGAGCCTAGTAACCCGTCTCCCTGGCAACAGTTTCCACTCTACTCATTGCCTAAGGACTGATTTCCTCCCCTCTCCTCCCCTCCCATCCCCTCCTATTCTTCTATCTTCTCGATCAAATGAATTTCAGAGCCACACATATAATGTGGCATAATATTGTTTGTGTGTCTGGCCAGATTTTTTGCATATGAATACACATTTCTGAGTAGTTGAAATGGTAGCTGCATACAATTTATATTCTGATTTTCACCTAACAGTAATTTTACAAGCACTTTCCAGGCTGCAATTATTTTTTTCTTTTTTTTTTTTTAGCAACATGAGGGTCTATCAGGGAAAAAGATCGTCATTCAATTAATTATTGCATACTGTGGTTGAAATGAAGGTTGCCTCCAATTTTCCAAGGTTGTTTAAATTATGTTATTTTAGAGGTCAGTATGTACAATGATATTTTCCTCAATTTTGAATACTTTCTTCATTAAAAAAATATGCAGGTGTAATGTCCATGTGGCAAGGGTTGGGAATATTTTGCAGCAGTTGATCACAATGCCAGTTGATTTCCAAATGTGGTGGCTCAATGTTGGCGGGTCCTTGTGTATATTGCATCAGTTTCTAAAAACATAAGAATTGTATTTTATCACTTAGCCTAGTTTTACATTTAAGGAATGAAAAATTTCTTAATTTTACAGTGACAAATTATAACCTTTGCATTAGTTTAATGATTAGCCAAGTTCAGATTACAAAAGCTTTTAATTGTGTGTAAATTTGTGTGTGGGAAGGTCATTCTCCTGTAGCTAGTCACATCCCCAGGTCACATATATCTATTTGATTTTGTTTGTTTGTTTCTTGTTTCACAATGAGCATGAGCCCTGCATTAGCAGAGTAACAGCACCTGCAGTATTTCTCCAAATGTTTTTTTTTTTATTTTGATGTTTTGTTAATTTTAATGAGGGAAGTAGCATTTTCTTTTCTTTTGTTCCCTTATTGGTTTTAATACTATGCACTATCCTCAGATTTGTTTGATATTCTTTTCCTATAAAAGCTTACATAACATCTTTGATTCCATCAATTAGAAAATTAAAAAGTAAAAACAATAACCTATGTTCACGACTTCCAAGATTCTTTGTAGGGAAGCCACTCCCTCCAGTCTGCACAGAGTGAGGGGCCCACCAAAGGAACCAAGTCTTTGTGTCTGCCAGACAAGTGGAGTAATACCAATGGACTAATCTAATCACTCTGAGGCTCCCTGAAGAAGTGGAGGTACAGAGCCACGCACAGCCTACAGCAGCAATGTGTATCACCTCTAGGTTCTATTTTCTCTTTCTTGTACCTTCTCTTTCATGTATTATGTGTATGTCATTGAAATTCATTTGATCAAGACATAGAGAAATTGGAGGGGATGGGAAAAGATCGAAGAAAATCAGTCCTCAGGCGATGGTTAGATTGGAAATGGTTGAAAAGGAGACAGGCTATTGGGATCTTTTAAGTTTCACCTAAGTTTACTGAGACAGGCCTATTGTAATTGGAGGTCTTCTAAGCAAATAGAGCATCCTCAATAGTGTGGATGCCTAGAGGACACATGGTGCATTTTATTTATCTGTTTATCTTTATCATTTATGTTTCAAAGAAAGACATTTAAAATCTATATTGAAATGAAAGGACAGAATATTATGCTTTGGGGTACAGTGATTTCAGAAAGTAAATGACTGTGGGGATGTTGTTTCCAAATAAGTGTGGGGATTTATGCCCTTGAATGTGCTCTATGGCCCTTAGAAAGGGATTCTGTTGAGAGAAAATTGCAGTGTTGGATGAACAAGCCCCTAGAAATGCATTAGATATAAGAGAATAAATTAGAGGAAATAGGCTTCAGGGAAATAGGTTCTACTAAGCATTCTTCCTTCTTCTATTAGTCAGAAGTGGACTGTATCAAGAGTCCTAAACAGATTGTCAACATGAATGTTCTGTTTGACCAACAAGGATAGAATTATTATCATTGTTAGTAAGATGTTTTTGTTTATAACATTCTTTTATCTTTATATTGTATTTTAAGATATTATTAAATGCTTTGTATTTATTATTTTGATTTTTTTCATTGCTAGATTATTAGAATACAGAATTTTAGTCTACTTCTGAGATAGTCGTATATTTGCAGAATAGTATGAAAAGTGGTGCAGAAAGCTGGTTATGGCTATCTCACACTCACTCAGCATTTGGATGCACAGTTGCAGCAAGTGTGAATCCACCTTGGTCGCTGCTGTCCATTCTGCTATACATAGCGAGATATTTCCTCCAAACAGTCAACTTAAGACATGACAGAGTGTTCTTTTGCACTCTTTCAACTCATTTTAGTGCTAGCATCTTCTAAACCCAGAATGCAGGCACAAGCAGAGTGTGAGCACTGACACACTCAAGATCCAGGCTTCCTTCTTCTTTTTCTCCTCCCTGCCTTTCTTCCTTCTGCTGGACATAATAATATATCATATTTTTAACATGGTTATTTTACTCTCACATAATATTGATCATCTCACATGTACTTACTGTTTGTAATTCTCTTCAGTGGCATGATAATTAGCTTTTCTTATCTATTTAATGAATGTCTTGTTTTTAAAAATATTCTTGATATTGGATATTTCTTTATATATTTTAAAATTATACTTCTACATTTAAAACATTGTTTAGGAATATTTTTACCCAGACTTTCATAAATTTTAGTGAAAAAAATCACAATAGCAATAATAATTTTATTGAGCTTATCACATTCTCTTTTACATAATTTACTTCTTGGTTTGAGAACTATTTGAATATCCTGAAAATAGTCTATTTCTACAAAATTTTGTTTATTCATTTTCCATTTACATATGGGGTGCATTTGGAGCAACATATGGACAGAGTGAGAGTTAGGTTAATGCTCTGTATTGATCTGTTGATATTCACTTGATTTGTTGAAATGACATATATCTCCACTTATCTGCCCCTGTGATGAGTGTACATTTTAATGTTTTCTTTTTGTTTTGTCAGTCACTGTCTACATCAATGCCACTCTTACATACAAATTTTTTGGTATATAAGTACTCAAATTCTATGAAATATCAGTTTAAACAGTAAAGTACAGTGAGATTTAGAATATTCACACTTTTGCAATCATTACAAATGTCTTGTACCATCGAATTTCATCATCCCTGAGACACATGTTCATTTAAAGATTTCACACCAATGCTTTATATTTCTCAGGATCATAAATAAATCAAACAGTATGTAGGCTTCGATGCTTACTGTTTTGTACACCTGTGTATCCATTCAGTGACACTTTTGAAGGATTCTTTGTTCCTCACATTCACTTAAGTGCTTTTTCTCTTTAGACTATGGTGAATAGTGCTGCCATTCAGGCACCCTTCATTTTTTCTCTGTTGATGTAATTATGCAATTATGTTGTACAATCATCATATACGTATGTGGGTTTGGTTTTATAGTATTTTGTTAAGCATTTCTAAATCTACACTTCTAATGGGTGTCTGTTTACGGTTTTCATTTTGTTTTATATCTGCTCAGTTTTTCCTAGGCAAAACAGAGTATTTTAAAGACAGTTTCATTTTCCATTCATTGAAAAAAATTGTGAAGGATTTCTGGTAATTTTAAATATTTGTATTATTCTACTTGAAGACATCTTTGGTTATCAGCTTTTAATTAAAATATTATTTAAAATTCTTATGAAAATTATTGCTTGCTATTAATTTGTTCCAGTTTTCTAAATTTTAGCAAGTTTCAGAGCTTATGTCTTATTACAAAAATTTTCCTTTAACCAAGGTTTAGTTACTTGTGCATGTCATGTCTGTATATGTTTTATATGTATTTATGCTTTAGGAGTCAGTACTTATGTTCTTTTTCATGTTATTTTATTATGACTAATGGTTCAATTTTATGAAATATCAAACTCTGGCTAGTTTGATAAATACAGAATTTCTATTTTTTATTTGTGTGTTCTAATTTTTAATTTTTTTGCACACTTTGTCATTAGTTTCCTATTTTTTACTTTTGCTTTCTGAAATGCCTGAGAATCATTTATTTAGTATCTTAATTTTCTAAGTAAATAAGCATATGCAGGATCTACGTACTGTACTGTAGTATACCTATGCAAAACTCTGTTTTAGCATTGCTTAAATTTTGGCACTGTGCGCTTTCATTATCATTCATCACAGAGCATTTTCTAATTCTCATTTTGTTTTCTTATTTTACATCAATTAAGAGTGTGTCATTTAATTCCTTCTGCATTTGTGATTCCCCTTTGCCTGATTTTTTTTGTTTCCTTGATTTCTAATTTTATGGCATTTTGTTTGGAGGATAATACTGTGTATGATTAAAATCCTTTTGAATTGATTGAAGCTCATTTTGCCCTGACATATGGTGCCCCTGGACAATGTTTTTGTGTTCATCATGGACAGAATGTGTGCTCTGCTGCTTCTGGGTAGAGCGCTTCACATTTGTCTATTATGTGTAATTGGTGTGTTGTGCTGTAGGAGTACTCTATTTCAATGCTAATTCTCTGTGCCGTTGTTCATCCATTATTGAAAGTAGGTTATTGAAAAATTCAACAATTATGTTGAATTGCTTATTCTCCCTTGAATTCTGTATTGCTTCACCTATTTGGATGTCTATTGTTAGATGAATTTGCAACTATTTTGTGTATGTGGTAGATGGGACATTTGTTATTGTACAATATCCATCTTTTTCTTCAATAGTAATTTTTATCTTAAAGGTTAATATTTTTAATATTGGTATAGGTTATGTTTTCCTGATTCTTTTATGAAAACTGTTTTCTTCACCTGACATATTTATATCACATCTATAAAGCATATAATTATTATTCTAATAGTTCCTCCTTTTCTGTTTTACAATTGACTTCCATTTAGTTAAATAACCGATAATACATCGTTCACCACTGCTATGTAGCTAGTTTCCCTATATTTTATACCACCAATACCTTCTGTAAGTGTAAAATTTCTTGTGAAATAAATGAATATTTTCTGCTGTATGATTTTAATTTCCTTGCTCTTTCTTTGATGGTATATTTTGTTATTTTCTTAGTGGAGCTTTTAAACATTATAATTAGCAGCTTAATTTATAACAATCTAGAGAAAATTAAAAGCAACTTAATTGAATAGTATACAAGAATCATGCCCCTTTATAGCTGTATCGCCTCCCTCTAATTTGTCTTGTTATTGTCAGACAAATTACCCCTTTGTACATTTTAATCCCATCAGCACAGACTTATAATCATTCCTTTATGCAGTTGCCATTAAATTAGATAGGATTAAAACATAGTTACGAACAACAAATCTCTTTCTATTGACTTTTCTATTTTAGCGCAGTAGTTACTGCCACTAAAGCTCTTTATGTTTAATTTTCTTTTCATTCATTTTAATAATCCCTGGTGCTTGCTGCTTGAAGCATGGGTTTATTGAAAAATTCAATTTGTCCTTTGTGGTTTTTTGTTATTGTTATTTTATGTCAAAGGATATCCTGCTTTCTTCTTTCTGTTTTAAACATGCATTTTCTCAATATAAGCAGCATTAATTGACAGCTGTTTTTCTTCCATCATTCTCATTGTGAACTTTTACAATCCTTTGTTCTTCTGTGGTTTAAGTAGGCACCTGTTCATAATGCGGATGAACTGTGTATGTAGTGGTACTCCACTCTTGCAGCTTTCAGTATTTTTCGTTGTCCTTGGTTTTGACATTTTGGTTATTAGGAGGTTTAGAGATTGATGTCTCTGTGTTAAACTTAGTTGAAGTTTATTATAGAGTCTAGATGGATATATTAATGTTTTTCATCAAGATCAGAGATATTGTTTCTTTGAATATTCTTTTTGCCTCTCTCCACCTCTTGGTCTCCTGACACTCATTATATACATGTCGTAGTACTTTATGCTATTCTGCAGGTAAATAAAGCTCTTCTCATCATTCTGAATGTTTTTATTTTCATTTTCAGAATATTTATCTTTTAACTTGTTCACTATTTATTCTGCAATTTTTAATGCTTCCACCTTCAATCTTTTTATGCCCTAAATTTTAATTTTAAATTTAAATTACTGTCAGTTTTTTATTGCAAAGCCTGTTTTTAAAGAAACCAACCAGTTTATTGTAACTTACCTTTGAGATACTGTGCATATATCTAGCATTCTTCAGACACGATTTCTTTATTTCCCTTACATTTTTGATGCTGGTTTGATATTTAATTTGGTGAAAGATTGACTTCATCTTCTGGATGTCTATCTTCCTCAGGATAAGTTTCTAAAGATTGCTTTCATTTTTTCCTGAGTCTGTGAATCATAAAGTCTTATATTTTTATATGCTTCCTAGGTTATGTTCACAATTGGCATTTTAAACAGTCATGAGTTCACACTGTGGTAATCTCATCACAAAGTGAATGCAAGTGACTGAGTAGTTCAAGGCTAACACGGGCTGCATATCAAAACACACTCCTCAACCATTTGTAAATTTGTATTCAGTACCTCTCTTCTTCACAGAGGTAGTAATATTATTATATCTGGTATACTTTTCATTAATGTTTTCATGATTTCCAAACTATTTTAACATGTGTATGTTTTGAGATTAGGTCTCACTGTGCTGTGTTAGTTATTCAAGATTGTTTTATACTTCAGAATTCAGGCTGTGCTTTTCTCCCAGGCTCAGATTTTGTGGAGTACTTACAAATGCAGTCCTAAGATGCCATTTCCTTTCATCAGTGCACACAGAAACACGAAGACTTGATTAGTGTAGTGGGCACTTAACATGCTCACTATCATCAAGGCTTCCAATGACCACTCAGTTTCTGTTCTTTAGCTATTTTAATCAATTTTTAAATAATTTTATAAGTATTGAACGGGATATGTGTCCCCCCCAAAAATTCTACTTGGTTTTCTTGTTTGATTTATTGTTGAATAAGGAAATCTAATACTTCTTTGGGTGTTTTTTTTTTTTTTTTTGCCTCTTGTTCATTCTGTAAATTGCTCCATAGCAATTTGCAGCTTATTACTTTATGCTATCTTCTGTTTCCGTTTAGTGGTTATAAGTTTCATGAGCTGAGTTGGGAGAAAGTCTTTCCCTCTTGAAAAATAGGATAAACTTGAAGCTCATTATTTTAAAATTTAGGAGTATTATGCTGTGCAATTGTCCAGATGTCGAGAATTCGTTGGGGGAAATTTTTAAATCATACATTTTATTTTGTTTCCATTATAGGAATAATCAAATCTTATAATACATGCTGAGTGAGTTGTAGTAATTTGTGGTATTTCCTGTCTTGGTTAATTTCAAGTAAGTTTTAAATCATTGTTGAACTATTTATAGTTTTTTGTCATTAACCTCAGGGGCCATTTTACCAAGTCTCATTTCACTCTTGTTCAAAATTTGCATCTTTCCTTTCTCTTTTTAGCCTTACAGATATTTGTCAGTTTCCCTGATGATCTGACAGTCTGTCGGTTGGCTTCTCTGATTTTTGCAGTTTTTTAAAAACTTGAACTTTATCTTTTGGCTGTTTAATTACCATCCCTGTGCTTTATTTAGATTTATTTTGCTCATGATTTTAGGTTCTTTAGGTATAATGCGAGTTACTACTTTGATTAGTTTCATATTTCTAACTAATCTTGTAGATCATAAACCTCTTTTAAACGATGCTTTGTCTATTTTGTTGCACTTTCATTTTCATTCACTTATGTGTGCTTTATTTTTTAAAGATTGGAAATTTAGATAATAAGTAAAGCCCTTGCCTGCAAAGCACAGGACCTCTAGCTTGAAAATATTAATAAAGAGGTTTTCATAGGCCCTTGGAAACTTCTGTTTTGGTCAATAAGTTATTCCGAACTGAATTGTATTTAATGTGTTTGGAAACTCTGATATGACGTTTAATTTTTGCACTGCTTAAGTAGTAGTTTAAATATTGCCTAGAGGATTCTAAGTTTATGATTGTGTTTTCTTACATTGCCAAGTTTATGTTTGTACACAACTCAGATGAGTCAAATCTCACAGCTGAATAAATAAAAACTATTGGATTTACTTTCATTCTTTAAATTTTATTTTAATCACAGTGATTATATTTGAATGGGTTTTTATAAAGCCATTCTGATATAAGAGCATTTTAAAAATCTGTTCTGAGAAACTGCTCTATAAATTTGATGGCATTTACCTAATTTTTGCTTAAACTAACCATGGATTCATTAGCACTTATGCTACCTTTATATGATTTTTGTTTGTTTGTGCATTTCTATTTCTTGCTATGTTTTTAACTTTTTTCCTGTAATGTTATTGATTTTTTCTGAAATTCTGTTATGATATAGCTAAAAACACATGTGAAACAATGTATCATTCATTACATATCAGTTTGGATAGGATCTCACAACAATTCTATCTCAGCACCCAAGTGCTAGAATTGTAGATGTGAGCCACAAAGTCTGGCTTCTTGAAGATATTTAATGTATATTTATTTACTTTCACCACTTGTGATTTTCTGATTAAGTATGTGTGTACACAGTTTGCCATAAGTTATCGAGGCTGTAATTTTGCTAGTTCAAATGAAGTATGGAAAATTTAATATGGTTTTTCTCCTTCATGTTATATTGAATATTACACGGATACCTCAGTAAGAACTTACTGTATTTTTTTTCTGCTAGCATTAAACATATTCTAAGATACTCAATGAGAAAAGAAATATTTAATAAATGCACACATATTTTTCATTTTATTCTTTCTTCCTCTGTCCCCCTTCCTCCACCTCTCTTTTTTTTCAATTCTTTCCTTTTCCTTTTTTCCTTTTCTTTACTTTCTTCAGAAATTATTTCTTGTCCTGGTTTCTGCTATAGCTCACCCGAAGGTGATAGGTGTTAGATAAATTATTTTCATTTTAACCTGAAATGCCTTGATTTTTCTGCATTTATAGATATATATTTCTAGTAGACAGAGCTCCCGAGGTGGCTGTTCTTCCCATTCAGAACTTGAAAATTGTTATTTTATCTCTCTCTGTCCCCTGTGGCTTCTAATGAGAATGCCACTGTTTTTCAAATTGCTTTTATCCCATAGGCAAGGTGTTGTTTCTATCAGCTGCATTCAATTTTTTTTTTCTTTGAGCTTTGCTGTTCCAAGTTGAGTATGGTGTATCTTGATGTCTACCTGTTTGAACTTTTTTTCTGATGAAACATCTTTCTGCTTCTCAAAGTGAGTTCACAGCTGTTGAAAGTATGGATTCAAAACAATTAAAACTTTCTTTGAAGTTGCAGTTGCCCAGCCCTATTCTTTTTCCTTCCCTCCCTAGAAGTCCTCAATATGTTTAGTTCTGGCCTTCAGAACTAAACATATTGCTATCATGAATATTTGTTGATCTTAAATAAACTCCAATCCACTTCTTACCATCCATGGTTACATATAACTGCAAATTCATGAGGTCTAAGTTGCTCCTCTGGTCTCTGGCCACATGAGCACTCAAGCACGTGCATACACACACACACACACTCTCACAGACAAACACACACACATGAATACACACAAACAGTCATGAACATAAATAAAATATAAAAATTTTTATAGTTTAGGAATTTACTACAGTGCCACAAGGTCAGGAACTATTCATTTGTACTTTTCTACTTTTACACTCACTGTGAACATTGTTGGTTTTGTCATTTCTAACAAAAGTTACACAATCACAAGAAAATAGGTAAGTCAAGTAATTCCATTACAATAAGGTTGCAAGAAGGGAAACTATTTGTAGAATCTATGGGAAGAGAAAGATGCCTTTATCCATAGAAAAGATGATCATCTATACAGATGTGTAAAAAAGTTCATAAGAAAATTAATATATGACACTGTAGAACTGAAGGTTTTATAGGATAGATCCAACAAATGATTCAATGAAGCTTCAGGAAGTCTTAAAGCCATGCAATAGAATCTCAAGGATTTTTGTGACTATATAAGAGATTTAAATTTTACACTGTAAGAGTTACTGGAAGAAAGAAGAGAGTAAGATTGACAGCTTCAAAGAAAGAAAGAAAGGATGAAAGTGTCTAGACTTGCAAGAGATATGAACATGCTTATTGGAGAAGTAGAAGGATGCTTCAGCAGAGAATTCAGACAAGTAGAAAGTAAGATATGCCATAGTCAACTTAGAACACCAGAGCTCAAAGAAAAAGTATTGGATGCCTCTGAGAAGAAACACCTTGCCTGCAGGGTAAAAGCAATTTGAAAATCAGTGGCATTCTCATCAAAAGCCATAGGGGACAAAGGGAGGTGGAACAACAATTTTCAAGTTCAGAATGGAAAGTACAGCCACCTAGGAGCTCTGTCTACTGAAAAATACATAAAAATGACTTTTCAGGTGACAGAAAACTGTAATAATACGTCATCAACTGATGCATTATAGAATTGGTAAAAGAAAAAAAATGTCATGCTAAAGGAACAGAATAAAAGTTAAGTTTGAAAAAGTTTTGAGGGTTAGGTGTGAACTCAGTGCTCTCTCTTTCTTTCATGCAGTTCATTTTATTGTCTTTGATTGCCACAATGGTTTAAAATTTTCTTGCTATTTTTATCATTAAACATTAACTGTACCACTTCCTTCATGTACAGTTAGATATATTTTAAACCCTACATAAATGGTAAAGCAAAGATTGTGTTTCATCGCTATGCGGCATCACTTTTGAAAAGATAATACATACACTGCTGTATTAATTGGGATCCTGTCAAAAATTAGCTGGTCAAATATGTGTTTGGGTATGTTAATTTTTTCTAATCTATTGATATATGAATCTATCTTTTTGCTCTCCAACAAATGATTTGAGTTATGATAGCTTCATAATATTTCAGAAATATTTAACTGTTGTTAGAGTTACTATTTGCTCATAAATTTTAGAATAAATTGAGCAATGTGTACCATAAAACATTTATTATTTCTTTGTACTTATTGATCCATTTCCAATAACTTTAATCTTTTCCCTTAAATCATGTGCTCTTCAACTGTCACAGAATTGAGTTTTCCAGTTTATAGACTTATTTCTGACATCTTAAATTATGTCAACAGGATGGTGTAGTTGTTAGTGTGGTGTTCTTTTAAATGCTTTCTTTAATATGTTTGTAAATACTTGTAACAATTGCTTAATGTCATATAAATGTATTTTTCAATTATTCTTTTATGTTGGTAGTATATAGATATTAAATCTACATTTCTATATGGTGAGTAATATACCCATGTTGAACACGTTCATTAATCACACATATTTCCTAGAAAAATAGTCCTCTGTAGAAGTATTTTATTTATATACAAGGTCAGTTAACTTGTCTTAAAATATTTTACATGAGAACATATTTTATTTACACTGACTTATTACATACTCTTTGATAATTCGGTACACATTTAAAGTATACAAAGCAAGAAAATTGATGTCTCTTTCTTTTTAAGTATTTAATTTTTTTGTTAACAGATGTAAAACTGCATTATTTCATGGCATTGCAACACTGGAGTATGTATTTTGTGTGTGTGTGTGTGTGTGTGTGTGTGTGTGTGTGTATGTGACTAGGAAGAGTTCTTACCATTTTAATTCCCAAATATTACCTTATGTAAGATACTACTTAGTTAATCTTATGGCTATTAATAAAACCATAATAATTTATTATAAAATGTCATTTCCACAGCTTTTGAGGAAAAATAGAATACATTGTATATAAGTGATATCTCTTAGGTTTCTAATAGAAGTAACATATTCATAAGATAGAAATGTAATTCAAAAAATAATTCAGTATTTTCTTTTTTATTCAATATGATCATGTTGTTCTAGCAGATATAATAAGGTTGGAAGAGACAGTCATATCAGAGAATATCTAACTTTGTACTATATTCCTTTTTCTATAGTTTTTCAGGCTCTAGCAATTACAATATACATTCTTCTGTATGTGGTTATTCTTTTGAGTCAGGGATTTGATTAAATTCCTTAATCTGGCTGCAAGTTTCTGAGCCCTAGAGATCCCCTGAATCAGTCCCTTAAGTAATTGTGCATATAAGCATGTGCCACTGTGCCCAGTATACTTTTCTTAGAAATGGAAAATTTTGTTTTTCCTATTTCAAAAATAAATTACTACATGGACATAAAATCAGGATATCAAAAATCTATATAAAATATTATTTACACTGCTAACTAGTATAGTTCATAGAAATTCATCTTTTTTCTATTGATTTAAACATATTATTGTTCCTATTATTATTATTTTGACAAAGAATCTGAGTGTGTTACCCAGGATGTCAATATAAAAAGATAACATTTTTAGTGGAAGAATATTGTTGGATGTAGTGTTACGTACCATAGCTAGCATTCTGAAACTTATAGTCATTTTCCATGAGCCACTAAGTTCCTCAGTCTGGGATACTGATGGAGGGCTGCCACACACATCCCCACTACAGTAAGGCTAGTTTGCACCATTTTGACAGACTCAAAGCCAAGAGTGAGCTGACTTTAATAAGGTCTGGATTTGTGGTGTATCCATTGCCTATCCATCAGCAACAGTGGATTATGAACAATGAATAACTGATGGGATTAAGTTTACAGATTGTCTGAAAGTAGTTTTATCTTCTTTATCTAATACTGTCACCTTTGGAGTTGTGTGTGACTTGAAGAACAATTATGGTCTCCAGTCTCTATGGCACAGAAGCCATGGAAGTACTTTTCATGTCCACCATAAATAAGACTAAAGGAGGTATTGAAACCAGTATAAATTTTTAGCTAGACAAATTCAGATATTAGACTCAGTGATAGTCATCTAAAAGTTTTCATTTTCAAAGAAAATATTTTAATTTGTTTATTTTTACTACTAGGCATTTAACTTGCATGTATCAAGCTCCTGATCTATAATGTTGCTCTACCCCTGAGTTCCAATTTATTTTTAAAAAATACACTACTTATATGTGTGAATTTATGTATATGTTGTGTAAATCTTAAATAATTTTAAACATTGTTTCTTTGTGTTGAAAATCGTATAAATCCTTCTACTTTCGAAGTGTATGTTGCTTTATAGTGTTCTATAGTTGTCCTACTGAGAGAGCATTTGGTTCCATGTTTGTCATGCACATGGTAACTATTTTTATATATAAGTATAACTTTTTATGCATTGATCATCTTTTCCCACCTTGAATATCCCATGGTAACTGCAATCAATGTCTTCTATGAGAATAATACTTTGGATTCCACATATGATTGAGAACACCAGGTGGTTGTGTTTCTTTGTCTGGTTTATTTCACTTAAGCTGATGATCTCCAATTCTGTCCATGTTGTTACAAATGACAGGATTGATTTTTGTAAATGATTTTTTCTCATGACTAATTTGAGAAAAAAAGTCAAACTGAGCTTGTCTTCAAGTGAAAAAGATCCAATTTACACTTGTATTGCCACAGAAATAGTCAGCTTTTTATATTTACTTCCATAATTTGTTTGGAAGAGATTTTGGACCTGTTACAGATCCTGTATGTTATAATAAATTACTGGACTATATCTAAAATGAAGAAGCTGTGCCTGATTTAAATTTAGTGGTCACACAAATGGCCATTTAAAGGTATTAAAAATCCAGCTGGTCATATCCATGCAAGCAATACAAATCAACAACAACAACAGTTCTCTGTCATACTTGACAAAAAACATGAAGCAGAACATCTGGTTAGGATGTTTAGATTTTAGATGATGCATGTTCTAATGTAAGAACAGCATGAAAAAAAAGTTAAATCTGGCCAAAAGTCCAGACAATGGTAGAATTTTGATGGCTTAAATAATGGCAGTATAACACAATTTCAGAACTATTTTGGAAATAAGTACATTTATGCATATTTAGATTATTGAAAAATCTGTTAGGTATCATTCAAAAGTGAATAGGATTTTGGACTAGAAAAGGCCAGATGAAGTTACATATCAAAAATCATTTTAAAAGAGTGTTTTTTATTAATCATTTTGTTTTAAATGATATTTCCCTTCCCGATTTCACCTCCAACACTCCCCATTATATGCCACCTCCATTTTACCTCTATGCTCCTCCACCCACTCACTCACTCACTCTCACTTCTACCTCACTGCTCTAGCATCCTCCTATGATGGGGTATCGAACCTCCATGAGAATAAGGGCCTCCCTTCCCTTTGATGCCAGATAAGACCATCCTCTGCTACATATGTAGCTGGAGCAATGGATCCCACCATGTATACTCTTTGGTTGGTGGTTTAGTCCCTGGGAGCTCTGTGTGGTCCAGTTAGTTGATATTGTTCTTCTTATGGGATTGTAATCCCCTTTAGCTTCTTCACTCCTTCCCTTAGTTCTTACATTGGCTTGTAATGCTGTTATTGTGTTGTTTCAACTATGTTTCTAAGCATAACTTGAAATCTGAGATGAAGGGTCTTTTAAAAATTATTTTGGATTTTTTTTAATATCCTGGGTCTTTTATGTTTCCCTATGAAATTTAGAATTACTTTTAAAATTTGTGCATCCTGCTATATTTTTAATCCTTCTTTATTCACAACTACTTGTTTGTTTGTTTGTTTCTTTCTTTTTCCTTTTTTCTCTCTCATCTATCTATCTATCTATCTATCTATCATCTATCTATCATCTATCTATTTATCTATCATCTTGTGTTTTAATACATCCTGATCTCAGTTATCCCTACCTCACTCCTCTCAGGTAACTTCCCACCTCCCTAGTACCACATATCCACTCTTCTCTTGTGTGCCTTCAGAAAAGAGCAGGCCTTCCAGAGATAACCACAAAACCCCACATAAAAGGTTAAATAAGGCTAGGCAAAACTCCCCATAGCAAGGATGGATGATGCGATCCAGTAGGACAAAAAGTGTCTCAAGAGCAGATGAAAGAGTCTGAGACAACCTCATTCCCAGTTTTTTTTAAAATTTATTTTTATTTTTGGATATTTACTTTATTTACATTTCAAATGTTTTCCTCTTTGGAAACCCCCTATTCCATTCCCCCTGCCTCTATGAGGGTGCTCCCCCACCCACCTACCTACTCCCATCTTCCCTCCCTACCATTCCCCTACACTGGGGCATCTAACCCCCTCAGGCCCAAAGGCCTCTCCTCCCTTTGGTGGCCAACAAGGCCCTCCTCTGCCACATATGTGGCAGCATCATGGGTACCTCCATGTGTATTCTTTGGTTGGTGGTCCATTCTCTGAGAGCTCTGGGGGGTCTGGCCAGTTGACACCGTTGCTCCTCCCATGGGGTTGCAAACCCCCTTAGCTCCTTCAGTCCCTTCTCCAACTCTTCAATCCAGGACCCCACACTCAGTCCAAAGGTTGGCTGTGCTCACTCCCACTCTTATGAGTCCCAGAAAAATACTATTCTAAACCACAACATATATGCAGAGTACCTAGCACAGATTCATACAGGCTCTGTCATTGCCACTTTAGTATCTATAAGCCTCTGCAAGTCTTCCTTGGTTGATGTCTGTAGACCCAGTTTTCCTGGTCTCCACCCCTCTGGCTCCTACAGTTATTCCTCTGTCGTCCACGAGATTCCCAGAACTCTAAGGGGTAAAAATCCTTTAGATATTTCTAGTTCAGGCTCTCTCTCCCCATAATGTTTGCCTGAGGGTCTCTGCCACTGCTTTTATCAGCTGTTTACCAAACCCTCTTTGATGACAATTGGAGTAGGCAGCAATCATGAAGGGATGATTGATTTGTATGCTTTATCAATGCTGGGTAGTTTTCATACTACATAAAGGAGCTACACACACTTCCAGGGGGAAATTTAATCATGACTATTATCCAGTTGTAAATCCTGTAACCCATAATAATTACCAGCCTGGCAAGAGATGCCAGGTACTGGTACAATAGTGATATATATATATATATATATATATATATATATATATATATATATATATGAAATTGTTTTATGTATTTACATTACAAATGTTGTCCCCTTCCTGTACCCCCTCCAAGAGTTTACCCCATCCCCCCTTGCCTTCACACCTAAGAGGGTGCTCACCCACCCACTCACTCACTCCCACCTCACCCTCTAGCTCAAATCCCCTTCTCTGGGGCATCAAGTCTTCACAGGACCAAGGGTATCCCCTCTGACTGAGGTCAGGCAAGGGAGTTCTCTGCTACATATATAGCATGAGGGGGGCACAGAAAAACCCACATATGCTCTTTGGTTGATGGCTTAGTTCCTGGGAGTTCCCCGGGGTCTGGTTAGTTGATACTGTTTCTTGCTATGGGGTTGCAAACCTCTTCAGCTCCTCTAGTTCTTCCCATAACTCTTCCATAGTGGTCTGTGAGATAAGTCCTATGGTTGGCTATTAAGTATCTGCATCTGACTCAGGTGCTAGTAGAACCTCTCAGAGGACAGCCATGCTAGGCTCCTGTCTGCAAGCACATCTTGTCATCAGCAATAATGTCAGGGTTTGATGTCTATGCATGCAATGAATCCCAAGGAGGGGTGATCTCAAGATAGCTTTTCCTTCAGTCCCTGCTCTACTTTTTGTCCCTGCATTTCTTTTAGACAGAAACAATTTTGAATCAAGATTTTTGAGATGGGAGTGTGGCCCCATTTCTCAACTGGGGGGCCATGTCTATTTACTAGAGGTAGTCTCTTCAGGGGCCATTTCCCTACTGTTGAGCATTTTTGCTAATGTCATCATCATTCTGTCCTGAAATCCTCCCACATCCAGGGTGTCTGGGACTTTCTAGTGGTTCTCCTTTTCTTCACCCCACACTGCTACAAATTTCTATTCATTCTCTTGGCCCTCTGGGCTTCTCTCTCCTGTCTCCTTCTTCCCGATCCTTCCCCCGTTCCCCTGACCCTCCAATCTCTCACCCAGGTCCCTCCCTCCATCTGCTTTCCATGATTATTTTTCCCCCTTCTAAGGGGGATTGAAGCATCCACACTTTGGCTTTGTTTCTTGATAAGCTTCATATGGTCTGTGAGTTATATCATGGGTATTCTTAACGTTTTGGCTAATATCCACCTATCAGGGAGCACATACCATAAATGTTCTTTTCTTTTAGCACAACTTTCATTGTGTATCATAAGTTTTGGTATGTTACACCTTCAGAATTCTTATGCAATTTTAGTAGGTTTGTTTTAATGTGTTCTTTGTCTCTTTTTTTGCAGTTTTTAGTATTCTTAGTTCTGTATGTTTAATGTTTTGATTATTATGTGACAAAGGAAATGTCTGTTATTGTCCAATCTACATGGTGTTCTGTATGCTTACATTTATACACTTCTTTTTCTTTAAGTTAAGAACATTTTTTTTTCTATGACTTTGTTGAAAATATTCTGGGCCTTTGAGACAGTACACGTCTCATTTTTTTTTTTTTTTTTATGTTTCATAGTTTTGGTGTCCAGATTTTGTGAATGTTTAGTGTCAGGAATTTTTAGACTTAACACTTTCTTTGATTGATGTACCTAGTTTTTCAATTGTATCATCAATGGCTGAGATTCTTTCTTTCATTGTTTATATTCTGTTAGTTATGCTTGTGTCTGTATTTCCTGTTCATTTGCTATGGTTTTTGTTTCCAGAGTTTCCTTTGTTTGTGTTTTCTTTATTGCTTCTATTTCTATTTTCAGTTCTTGATCAGTTTTACTCATTTCCTTCAACTGTCTGTTTAACTTTTCTTCAATTTTGTGGCATTCTTTCACATTTTTACTCATTTCCTTTAATTGTTTTTCTTTTGCTTGATTTATTTAACTGATTTATTCATTTCCACTTTAAAGACTTCAATCATCTTCAAAAAGTTGGTTTAGAGGTTTTTTTTTGGGGGGGTGTTTGGTTCAGATATGTTGGAATATTCAAGGCTTCCTGTAGTAGCTGGTCTCTGGTGATAACATATTGCCTTGACTGTTGTTCATTGTGATCTTATGCTGACCTTTAAGTATCTGGGCTTGAGATGATTGTAGATGTAGGAGCTAATTACTGAGCTTATTTTTGTTGAATGGTTTTATTGTTCCTTGCTTTGTATGTCTTCTATGGTCTTCTCATCAGTGTAGCTCGAACTTCTTGCCAAGTATGGTCTGTTGTAGAACATTAAATCATAATTTCTGTAAAACACTGTGTTGGAATTTTGGTTGGGATTGTAGTTAATCTGTAAATTCCTTCTGGGAGGATGATAATTTTCAATGTATTAATCATACAAATCTATGTGTATGGGAGTAGTTTTGTCATCACTTATCTTCTTATATTTCCTTTTTAAGTGTTTTAATATTTTCATTGCATGAGTCTTTAATTTTATGGTTAGAGTTATTCCAAAATCAAATTTATTAATTTATATATGTTGAAAAATCCCCACATCTCTAAGATGAAATCAACCTGATCATAGTATATGATCTTTTTGAAATAATCCTGAATAGAAGATTCATATCTGTGTTCAGCCGACTATAACCACCTAATATTTGACAAAATTGCCAACAATATTCTTCAAAGAAGAGATAGCATAATCAATAAGCAGTGTGAAACAAACCAGATAGCTATACATAGAAGAATAAAAATTGATCATTATCTCTCACACTGAACAAAAATCAGTTTAGAATAGATCAAGGACATTGGCATAAGTCCTGTCACCCTGAAACTGATGGATAAGAAATGAGGGAATGCACTTGAACTCATTGTCAGAGGAAAGGACTTTTTGAACAAGATCCTTATAGTGCAGGCATTAAGAAAAACAACAGCAATCCATTAATGAATGGCATTTTATGAAACTAGAAAGTCTTCTGTAGAGCAAAAACCCAACATAGCACCAGTGAAGACATAACCTACAGAATGGGAAATGTGGAGGCTTTGAATTCCCAGTGCAGCACTGCTGCTGGTGCAAAATTAATAGATATTCATTGAAAAATAAAGATTGAATTATGATATGATTCCAGAAATCCACTTACTATGCAAACTCAAAGGAATTAAATCCAGAAATTGATAAGAATTTTTATATCCATATCCTCAACAGTATTGTAACTGGTAACTGACACAAGAAAACACCAGATACCCTCGAGTAGATGAATAAATAAAATGTGTAACAGGGAGGCCATTAAATATTATTTGTTCATTTAAAAAGACATTTTTGTGGGACTAAGAGATAGACTATTTATAATTCCATTTCAATGAAATAGTGCTTTATCTATTCCTTAGTGTTTAGAATCACAGAACTGCATGTCAGTGAGGGCTGTGGGAAGGGAGTGGAGAGCTTTAAATCTACACAAGAATAGTGGTTGCTTTAGAAAATAAAAATCCCCTGGGCTGTCTCCCTTTGTGATTTCTTTATTGTTTCTGTTTCCGTTTTTAGATCCTGGATGGTTTTGTTCAATTCCTTCACCTGTTTGGTTGTGTTTTCCTGTAATTCTTTAAGGGATTTATGTGTTTCCTCTTTAAGGGTTTCTGCTGTTTACCTGTGTTCTCCTGTATTTCCTTAAGGGAGTTATGTCCATTTTAAAGTCTGCTGTCATCATCATGAGAAGTGATTTGAGATCTGAATCTTGCTTTTCCAGTGTGATTGTGTATCCAGGACTTGCTGTGGTGGGAGAACTGGATTCTGATGATGCCAGGTAACCTTGGTTTCTGTTGCTTATGTTCTTACACTTGCATCCTGCCATCTGGTTATCTCTAGTGCTACCTGCCCTCCCTTTATCTGACTGGAGCCTGTCCTTCCTGTGATTCTGGTTGTGTCAGAACTCCTCAGAGACGAGTTGTCTCTGGTATCCTGTGATTCTGGGATCCTGTGTTCCTGGGATCCTGGGTGTGACCAAACTCCTGGGACTCAAGCTTCCTCTTTGACCTAGATATCCTGGTGTGACCAAGCTCCTGTGTTCCTATGATCCTGTGATCCTGTGCATGTTAGATCACTTGGGAGTTGAGCTTTGTCTTAGTCAGGGTTTCTATTCCTGCATAAAGATCTTGACCAAGAAGCAAATTGGGTAGGAAAGTGTTTATTCAGCTTACACTTCCAATTGCTGTTTATCATGAAAGGAAGTCAGGAATGGAACTCAAGCAGATCAAGGATCAGGAGCTGATGCAGAGACCATGGAGGAATGCTGCTTATTGGCTTGCTCAGCTGGCTTTCTTATAGAACCCAAGACTACCATCCCACAGATGGTATCAAGCACAAGAGGCCCTCCTCCCTTGATCACTAATTGAGAAAATGCCTTACAGCTGGATCTCATGGAGGCATTTCCTCACCTGAAACTCCTTTCTCTGTGACAACTCCAGCTTGTGTCAAGTTGACACAAAACCAGCCAGTATAAGCTTCCTCTGATCTTTGTGGGACTGGAGAGGAGTTCACACCCAAGGTCTGCTCAGGGCACTGACCCAGACCAAAAGGAGACTGTGACACTGGTCTGGTGGGTTCCTGAATCCTGCTGGTTCCAGTTACTCCTGGTGTTGGGACAGATGTTGTGTCCTCCTCACCTCTGATTCTATGATTGTGGGTGTGTTACAGCACCTGGGAGTGGAGCTTCCTCTGGGTATTGTGGGACTCCCCAATTCAATTTCAGCAAGTGTTATAGATATCTGATGAATCTCAGTGTGATGGCCTTGGGAAACAAAAAGGAATGTTGCTCTTTGCTCAGAGTGAAGCTTACATATCTTCAAGGGAGAACATTGTAGCTATTTGAATTTTATGTTCACATTAGGGAGGTGAGTCCTATATATTTTAGAAGACTAATATTTATTTTCTCTGAATTTAGTCAGGAGTTGTCAATTTATTTCCAGTTGAGTGTGACAGTAGGAAGGTTTTCAAAACCTTATTGAAAACAAGTAATATTAAAAGTGTAATTCTTGAGATTAGGTTGTGTGCTATTTTGACTGAAGTCAACTTTCCTTTGTCATTTCAAAGGAGAAAAATAAATGAATGGCCTATAAAACTGTAAGAGTTGATCTATCAGAAATAATTTCCAATTACATAATGTTTTTACAAAGTGATTTAATTTATTTTAATCATATTTATAATGTGAAATTATAAGATGATGATAATATTGGCTTCGAAAGTTTTAGCTTAGCAAATAGCATTTTAATTATTATAGAAATATCTACAAGTAATTTCATAATTTATTACTTCTGTATTTAATTTTGACATGTTTCTCATAATTTACCATTGTATATAATACTGTGATTGATATCCCAAAGTACATACATATTTTTGTCAACATAAATTCCTAGACATAAGTTTACTAGATAAAATTTTATGCACAATTAAAAATAAAGAAAATAAAAGTCATCTGAAGATGGAGGTTTCTGACAATTAAACACAAATGCCAATACACTTACTACCCATGAACTGCATATTTTAAACTGGCTAATATAATAAACTGTTTTTGTCCTGCGTATTTGACCATAATAAGAGGAAACTATTCAGATTTTTCTATGTTGAACATTTCCTTCACACATATTCGTTTCTCAGAGCAGAGTAGAAAGCACACTGGACTATGGTATTACTTAGCAATGTGTTCACTTGAAGGGTGTGTACAATGTAGGAAAAGCAACACTAGAAATATATAAAGGATAATAAAAATTAAAATTCAGTAATGTGTTCAAACACTTTTGTAGCCCCACCTAGGTGGAGGGGTCAGAAAGAAATGTCAGGTAACTCAGAAGCTTGAAACCAGCTTGGACAACAGTTCAATATCCCATATAAAAATCTTGGTGGGGCAGTCAAAATATTATACAAAAGTCAAGAAATGCTTTATATTGATTTTCCTGAGAATGCAAACTCAGAATACTGATGGGGACTGTAACATATATATTTAACATTTAACATATATAGATATTGGTGAGGGCTAAATACTACTTAACATATTTTTGCTTTCTATCCAGCTTTAGAACTGTTGCCTACATATCATAAAGAAAACTTAATGGTATGGATCTTATAATTGGTTTGAAAGACCAGATGTATTTTTGGTGAAACATTGTACCTGTGGGAAATAAAGAATTCCTGGAGCCTCCATACATTTCTATGTGCACTAGGTTCATAACAAAATGGGTAAGCATTTCCCTAGATCATCACATGCTTGTTTTTCCTATTTACATATAGATTCTGTTCTGAGTAGCATTGTTTCTGATTTTTTCCTCTTTAGTTTAGATATATTAAGACTGGGTCTTGCTATACTGTCCAAGATTTTCATAAAAGACCCCCTTAGTCTTCCATATACTGGTATTACAGATGTGCAATATGACAGCTGACTGATAACTGTTTTTTGTTTTTTGTTTTTGTTTTTTTGGTGTCTCATTGATTAGTCCAGGCTTATTGTTTCTCCTCAAGCATGCATTTCTATCACTGAATGACCTCCCCATGTTTAGACATCTGTGAAACATTTATCTCTTTGTCTCCCCTTACCATACCAATGGGGGTGTGTTTAGAGAATGATTAGCCCATAGGGCTGTGACTAAAACTTGGTTAAGAGCTTGTCACTGTGAAAACACTTCACAGTGGCTGAAGAAAGTAATCATGCAGCATTTCTATGGCCTCATAAAATTTTCTTTCATCTTCACGTTGTATTATTTACTGCTACGGTGCTAGAAAAGTGGACAGAATGAACATTTTGTCTTGTGGCCAGGTGCAAGGCAATGGCATTTGAAATCAAGCCTATCCAAGAGAACCTTGATATAATTGTTCATTTTATATAGGCTTTATTTCTGAAGACAAAGCAAGTCTGTGACAGAAATGGAAAATAGACTTGAAGATAGGAAAGAGACACAAAAAGGGGCCCTTTGTGTTCAGGAGATTCAGGGAGGCACAGTAGTGTTTCCTTTGTCTCTGCCCTCCTTGAAGAAGAGGAGTGGAACACAGAGAGGGGGGCATGGATAAATGGTGGATACATAAAACTGGGGCCTCAGGGAGGTGGAATGGGTAAAAAGTTTGTGTGCAGAGCTGTAAAAAATTAGTGGTAGGGACACAGAGAGGTGGCATCACAGGTGGGATCATAGAATGAAGGGGTCATGGATTGGTAAGGTCATAGAAATTTTGGAGTATGGAAAGATGTGGCAGTTTTTATACCTTCTTACATCTATACACTGTTCTTTCTTTCTGGATGTGGTGTTGTTAGTTTGTATGTTTTGGGGTGCTTCACTAAAGCATATCCATTAGACTTCTCCAACCGATACCTCTGGGTGTTTTTGTGGGTGCTGAACTCCAGGGTAGTTAATTGTGGCCCATCTGTATAAGATGATTTGAAACTGAGAGTGAGATGGAAAAGGTTTAATTAAGCAAACTGCAATAATGGTACAGAGGGCCAAACAGTATCCAAAATGGAACAAAAATTCCAAATTGAGTGCAGAACACAAGATTGGAAAAATTACTATCATTTCATAAATGGCTACTATCTTCCCATTAGCTTCATTTACACTCCAGTACTAAAGAAAATGATTATGTGTGATTCAAAAGATTTCCCATGTGGGTAAAAATGCTGTAGAATGCTCAGCATTAAGGTACTTCAGAAATTATGGAGATTCATTGTAAGTGTAGACAGGCTAGCTGTATGTGAGAGCCAACAGGAAGCAGTGTAGTCAAGGGAAAAAGCAGAGTTCCTTTGTGCATTAAGGGGGTCTTCACATTGAGCTTTGTAGACTAAGGGAGCTTCTTTGTGTCTGTCTCTCTTTATCTCTTGCAGGGGGGAGGTGGGTTGGGGGCTGGGCAGGCTCCTTCTCTATTCTAACCTCAGCCTATTCATCTCCCTGGGCTCAAGAGCACTAATCATCTGTTTTATATTCTATAACTGCTCAGACTTAAATGGCCTCCACTTAAGTTACTTTAATTTGCTGATCTTCTGCAGCAAGGTCTAAAGGGATCTTTGGTTCGTGTGCAGAATATAAGTGTAACAAAAACTACAATGCCTATAGATTCGCAGGGGGATTTGTTAGAAGCTGAGGCTAGAGAGTATCAGTTGAGACTATGAAGAATTTGCAGAGAATATGAATGAGTATATTATGTAGTTTTAGGATTTCTGAAATACTGACAGCCATGTCTGCCATTCCCATTCCCCACCATGCCTTGTTGCCCTTGCTCCTTATCCATTGTGTAGCAGGATCAGTAAAGAATATGAGGCTGAACTCATTCTCTGGAAATGTATTTGGTGGTCGGTGTCTGCAAAAGCTTTGTTTTGAAAGCAAATGTGTAGGTCAACAGCAGAAAGGGGAAGTGTGCAGTAGGGAGGGAAAGGCAAGCCATGAGCCCTCCCATTGTGAGGAGGGGGCTTCTGGCCTTGCACTCTCTTCTTTGATGCCTGGAAAATTTATCATTGCTCTTGTGCCTCCTTTAGGGTTAAGGCAGAAGCAGGGGTGGGAACAGTAGTAAGATGAATGAGACTAAAGCTATGCAGACCCTCTTAAACCACCATTCTTCCCTTTGGGCTGACAGTCTCTCAGCAGCCATTTTCCCTATCACTGTGAAGTCTCTCAGCAGCCTTCCATGGCTCCAAATATACTGACGTTCTGATCTCCTGCTCCACCTCCAGTATAACTGTGGGTATGGACATTTGGGATGAAATGTTGGGGACTTCACTTCAGGTACAGATGGATGGTGAAGTTATCTGTGGTTTAAGATTTGAAGTTTAAAAGACAGATGGAACTCGACTAGAGGTTCAGAAACTGATGAGCTAAGAACAGCTCCCAAATAAAATAAAAACAAAGAGTGAAAACATGAAACTTAGTAGTCTCTGATAACAAAAGTACAGATTATGTTCAGTGGGTTTTTCTGCTACCTTTTCACTCTACCGCAGAAACATATATCTCTTAGGACTGCAACAGTGTGCCAAAATACCCTACAGATCAACCCACACAGAGGTCACTAGATTTGAGACTGGATTCTATACACTGACATAAATATGCAGGGTTTTGTTTGGTTTTGTATTTGTGATTGTTGTCATTATTTTGTTTTGTACTTCTGTTTAAAAAATGATTATAGCCCTCTGGACAGTTTTCTTTTTAAACATTGGTCATAGTCTTCTGTGTAGCAAGGCTTGAGTGTTTGAAATTAGAATCCTTGAGGTTAGCTGATTTCTGGACCATCAGTAATGGGTTGCCTTGGAGAACAAAGCTTGTCACGAGTCACTTGTGCTCAGAACTATAGAGGAGGAGGGGAGGGCCCTAGTGTCTGTGTCTTGGGAGGAATCTTCTCCAAGTCTGTGCACTGATCTTTCACATATATATAGGTGGGGGATCCATAGGCTGCTTCTACACTGGGCATTTGATGGTGGGCAGACTGGCTGGGAGGGAGGCTGTATGCTCCCTGTCTCCCTGCACCCCATCCATTCTTGTGACGTTGTGATTATTAATAAACTATTTCCCACTATTGCTGAAGATATAAACACTTCACTAGATTTGCACAGCTCTTGCGTGCCCAGTCCTATTGACGTAAATGGCAGTCGGGGATTTGAGATAAGTATCCCAAATTTAGATGTGAAATATAATTACAATGTCTGATCACTGATAGTTGTGATGTAGAATAAAAGGGCAAGAGCTGTTTCAAGAGACATAATTAAAGGCTTGAAGGGTTGGAACAAATCTAACCACTTCCTGCCCTGCTCTGTTAACCCTGTGATATGCTTTAGTCCTGAGTGTGGGAATGAGGCGCTGGAGCACTAGAAAAATTCAAGTTTTCACTCTGGGCCTCTTTCAACTTATCCATGCTTGTTTCTTTTTGGAAAAGATCGATGTTGGCGACAGAAGGAAAGGTTTCTATTAAGGAGTGGGTTCACAAAGAGACTTCACATTTTTACAGAGCAATCTCTGTGATGTTACAAAGGACCTGCAGCCAGTGCATGTATTCTCTTTCCTTTATTGATAGTCTGAATGTGGGGTGGAATTTTCATGTGCACTTCTGCACTTTAACAATTAGGGTTAGGTACAGTTTACTATTATAATTATCATACACCACAGTTCATGGTCCCTAAAAGGATTCATCTGTTCTAGGTTCTATGTCTTTAAAGCCCTGGCACCAACAATGTTTTGCCTTTCCAACAGTGTTACATAAAGGAAATTACACATAAAGTAGTCCTTTAGAATGTATGTATGTATGTATGTGTGTGTATGTAAGCTTGCATGTTTGTATGAAATACGAACATGTATATATATCCTCCTTAGTTATATATGTTTTGGACATTCTATTTTATGGTTAAATAGTATTCAGTTTACATGAATGTGGCAGTTTATCCTTTCCTCTATCCCTTGTGGAAAGAAATCTTGGTTGTTAAAGTGTTTACTGATTATGAGTAAAAGTTTTGTAACTATTCTCATGTACAATATGTGTGTGGACACGAGTTTTCAGATCAGTTGGTTAATAACTAGGAGTGTGAGTACTGGATCATATGGCAATGTTGTGTTTAGCATTGACAGACTGCCAAACTGTCTTCCAAAGTGACTGTGTTGCTTCAAATCCCAGTCAGCAATGAGTTAGTATTCCTGTTTCCCAGATGCTCACCATAAGTGTACTGTCAGCTTCTTTGTCTTTTGGAGTTGAGCCACTCCAAGGAACACTACGGAATCTGGCTCTAGTTTTCACTTCCATGATGACAAACTGCACATCTTTTCACACAGATTTATATTTGTGTGTCTTCTTTGATGAGATGTCTGTTCATATTTGGCTTTTCATTAAATTATCAGATTTCTTCTTTGGTAAGTTTTAAGAGATCCTTATACATTTTGAAATTATGTATTTGCAAACACTCCTGCTAGTCTGTAGTTTTCTTCTCCCTGATTTAGTTGTGTCTCTTGCAAAGAAATCATCAATTTTAATAAAGTCCAACTTATTCTTCATTTTGTTTTCATATTAAAGTTTTAAAAATTGAAATATATTTACGATCATTCCTGTGTCATCTCCAACCCTTTCCATGTTTTCTTCTCAAGCCCATCCAATATCTTCCTCACAGATTGAAGACATCTTTTGGTTATTATTTGTATGTATATGTCTAAATACCTATATATATAGATACAACTTTCTAAGTCCATTTAGTGTGGCTTTTTGGATGACCATTTTGTACTGGATATCTAATTAGGGGTATCATCTGTGGGAAAGACTAATTCTCCTTTATTCAGACATTATTATGGAAAAGACACCTTTGAAATTTTCCCTTCTCACATTAGGATGTCTATAGATATTGCCATTGTTCATGTCTTATGTAGGCAGCCAATGTATTGAGGTATGGTGGGTAGAGTTTCCCGGTCATTTCTAGGAAACACAACCTCACAGCAGATGTCCTGGTACTTTGGCTCTTATGTTTTTTTTCTGACTTCTTATGTGCTATGATCCTTGAGACTTAAATGTAGAAGTTCTGATGTTGATGTATCTGTTGGGGCTGGGCACACAAAATATGTTTGTGTCTGTTCTAAGACCTGTTATGGTTTTCAATAATAATTTCTGTTTGTTACAAAACAAAGATTATTGATTAAAGCTAATAGTTCATGTGGGTATAAGGATAAGTTTTAGAATAAAGTTAGGAGTTATGCTGGTCTAGTAATTTAACATTAGTAAATTCTCTTCTAGAATATAGCACCTCACAAGTCTTGAGTAGTTGACCAGTTTTCTAGTGCTAGCTATAATTTCTCTCCCAATGAGTGAGCTGTAAGTCCAACTGTAGAGTTATTGGCTAGCTTTAGGATATGGATGCCACTCTTGCATCTTTAGGGATGTCTTTCAATATTTTAATTGTTATAGTTCATAGGTATCACAGCTATATAGAACTTTTGCTTTCTGCCCACCCTACATAGCTTACATAGTACCTTCTAGTACCCAGAAAGCTAGACCACTGGAAGAAGAATTTCAGTTTAGATCTAGCTTTAATTTTTAGAATCTGAAATGTGTGGTATCTTTAGCAATAGAGAATTAACTTTAACCTCTAGAGGCCACAAAGGTCAACTGCAATAGCATATAAAGAATGTCATTACCTGAGAACAGAAAATTTTTCCCATGCACTTGAGAGTCTCTGTTCTCTGGTTAAGGGACTTACTGCTTGAGTGTTTGTTTATCTCTGGTAAGCTGCATATATAAGATTGGCATACTTACTTGACACAATATATTTCATAACTGACAGAAAAAAAGGTTAATTTTTGTGTCTGGGCAGTTCTCTCTCTCTCTCTCTCTCTCTCTCTCTCTCTCTCTCTCTCTGTGTGTGTGTGTGTATGTGTGTGTGTATGTGTATGTATGAAAACAGAACTGGTAAAGAGTTAGCTATGTAATGTAGCAAGTACACAGCTATCCTCTGTGTCCTATACTTCCCTCAATACCTGAAGACAAATAGAGAGTAGAGAGCACCAATATGGACTTGCATGTCTGTTCTTGCCAAACATTTCTTTCTTTGAGCTCAGGAACTAATGGGACAGGTTTAAAATGTCATCCCCCCCCCAAAAAAAAAACCTATCATAAAGATGACTTCCCACAATCATCCATCCTTCTGCCAGTAAAACAAGTCTAACTGTATGATGATAAAAATTGGAGTCTCTAATTCTGGATGAGAACAAATCTGATGTTTCATGAGCTATGACTCAGAATGAATGGGCAGCTAGTTTAATTTAATAAATGGTACTTTTCAATCTGGCAGATTGATGAGAGAACAGGGAGGAAGGAGGACCAAGGTCATAAATCTCAGCTCCTCTTCCTGTCAGCCCTAGCACTCATTTTCATCCCTAAATTACTCTGTAAACAGAGCACCCAGTATAGGTTTCAAGACCAGAAAGCAAACATCCAAAGGTTTTCTTTGTGATTGCTTTATGGATAAGATGTCTGCCTGCTGTGGTTGCTTGGCAATATGAGCCTGAGAAGGGTACTTGTGGGTTTTAAAAACTCTTTCATATACTCACACACTACTACAGGGGCTCTTTGCTAATTTCTTAGGATCATCACAATTCAATATCGTTGACATTCAAGATTAATTTCATGTATAGAGCAAGAACTTTAGAGGAAAATAATTAACAGGATTTCTCTAGCATGTTAAATTGTTCTAATTAATCAGATATTGAATAAAAGCTGAAATCAGACTCACTGAGACACCAACATCAGTTTAAAGATAAAATGCAGGAAGGAACTGGGCATTGTGGTGCATTCTAATCATTATGGCATTCAGGAATTAGGGTCAGGAGTCTTTGGATATCACAGTCCTCCTGGATTATTTTAGATTTCTGTTCAGCAAAACCCAGTCACCTCCAACAAAACAAACAAACAAGCAACAATGACAACAAAACAGAAAAGCTGATTAAGGTTAATTGTCTAAGTCAAAGGAAGGTGAAGATACATGGGTAAAGACAGTCTAGTTGGTCTACATATATGCCTCTTTGTGATTGTAAAGGGGAAGGGAAGCATGGATGGGAAGTTAGTGTCTGCTTGTCTGTCTCATTTCTGACTGATCCCCTGACTTTCTGGACCCATATCTACCTGTGTGGTGTTTCCAAAACACCTCATAGACAGAGCCCTAAATCTGCCTTTGTATTTTCACATATACATAAAATTTAAAAATTTCAGCTATTGTTTTTAATGTAGGACTCAGATATAGGACATGAAAATTTCCTTTGATAATCTGTGAAAAGTGGTGTGTTGTATTAGGCAGCTCCATGATAGAAAAAGGTACTTTAAGGTACTTGTAGATGAAATTTCAGAGGAGTTGAATAGAGTGATCTCTTCTGGGTTATGAAAGCCAATATATAAATCAGTATTCTGCTCCCCAATGACCCCATTACTCACATGCTGCCTCTGACCACATATTTTTGCAAAGCTTAAACAGAGATGATGGGATGCTGACATGGTGTGTGTGTGACTCATCTGCCACTAGAGCAGGATGTTTGAAATTGGATATGTGATGTGCTAAATTGTCACTCTTTGGAAGAGCCCCTTTCCACAGCCATCTCTGAATGTGTAATCACATAAGTTTTACAGGCTCAAGAAACTGCAGTGCAGTATGGACACCTGTTTGCTGACCTGCAGGGTATGCCAGTCAGCCAAGCCTGAGGAAGCTCAGCTATGAAATATCTATGGAAGACTTTGCTTCAACTTAATCCAACAAATTCTCAGAATCCTTGCTCAACAAATGGTAGGGATGGAGTGCTGGCAACTGGCTGCTTGAGTCAGGATAGCAAGAGAGGCTTTGAACTTGGTTCACTAGTGTAATTAGATATAAAAATATTTCCAGAGAAACTGTATTAAAGTATTCTCAATTTTCACTAAGGAGAGTGTATATCAAGCAGATTTTATCCTCAGCATTGGCATTTCCCACATACTTGCTAGTGACTTTCTTTCTTTCTTTCTTTCTTCCTTGGGGGATGAGCTACAGAGTACTTTTTACTGACTTTGTCTGCTCATGTAAAACCAGTGAAGCAGTGTTGACAACATTGCAATGTGTTTACTAAAGCTATGTTGTATTGATGGACCTTTTATATATATTTAATTTTGTCCAGGAAGTAACAGTGAAATCAGGATCATGTAATTTTTTGCTTCTCTTGAATGTAAGAATATTTCAGTATTTGATAACCTTGGCAGTTTTACAATTTCTAGTCAGGTATCTTATATATCTGAGATTTTATTTCTTATATATTGCTTGTTTTTCATGATTAGACTTAAATTAGAGAAAGAAGGACATCAGGATCACTTGTTATTTCTATCCCTTCATTCAAGACTGAAGACTTCACAGGCCAAACATTACTGTATCTATTAGCACTGTTGAGCTGAAAGAGTGGATGCCCATTGCATGACCATTCAAAAGAAGGCACTGTGTGCAACCCATACTGTGTGGAGTGAAAATCATGCTTTCCCTCATTGGTGTTGAAGAACCCAGGTAAATTACATAGAATTCTCATGAAAATGTGCTTTTGTTTGAGCAATGATACTCAGAACTTTCTGAATGTCCAAGAGAGGCAATAATACACTAATACAGATCAAGACATTTAAATAGAAGCTAATCACATAATTTTGTTGTCTCTGTTCATATTTGTTTGAAAGTGTTGTTTTTCTCTTCCCCAAAAAGAATCTAGTCTCTCAAATAGCATTTGGAGATCAGAAGTAGGATCAGCTTTATTCAGAGCACAGCCACTAACTGTAGACTCAGAAGGCTTTCCTAAGTTCCCAATTCTTGGCCTTAAAACTTTAGGGGGGTTGGAAAAGAAAAGTATCATTTGGGTGTTGATAAAAGATGGTAGGTTGCTAGGTGTTTAAAGAGAAGATTCAACATAGGAAAATAGAAGATGACTCTGTTGAAGTACATCCTTCAATTTGAAATTGGGGTTTAATATATACAATGACTTAATGTGTGGATTATGAGCAAGCAGTTTCTCTTAGTTGATATTCTCTTCTCTTTGTTTTTTATCTTTCTGGTTTCTGGCACCAGTGTTGACTCCTTCTGCTTCATTGGCTCTTATTCCGGATAAGGCTATTCATTCATCTCAGGGAAAGTCATGGAAGATTTCTTTCTTCTATATAAGGTTTAAACAACAACAACAAAAAATACAAGAAATTTAAATTTGTATATTTATGGCAAAATGAAATTTTAATGTGGAAAACAATAATCCTCTATTCTCAGATTTTTCTTCTGGCATAATTGGAAGTATGATAAATTGTTAGTTGGCTTTTAATAAAGTGTCGTGCTACAATTAAACACTCTCCAATCTCATCATCTGTGATCATGAACATTTGTTTACTGCTCACATATGTAAGAAGCAGTTGATTACAGTTTCATGTGATGTAGCTCTAGTATCTAGGCAGAAATTACATCACATTCTTATAGATGAAATTAATGCAATCACTCTTCCTTTAATGACTTTTTGTAAAACAAGCCTGGATGCTCCTACTCATATTTAAAGGCAGTATGAGCTGAGGGTCAAGATCTGTGGAATGTAGAATGAGTGTGTCAAATAAAAACAACGAAATCTATTATAATCAAACATCTTACATGTACTTTTTCTTGTAAGCACAGTCATTTGCTACCTTTTTTGAATGAAAATATCAAAGGATCATCTAATTATCAAATCACATCAGCAGACTGTAGTATTTTACAGTCTCTTGTATGATGTCTTATATCCTAATTATCTATAGATGTAAATGTAAATTGTCTTTTATTCATCTGTCAACATATGACACAGGGCCAGAATCTTCTCAAATACTTTTAATTAAAATGAGAAAACAGGATTGTTGGAGTATTCAGCTCTGTAGCTTTGTGGAAAATCTGAAATCTTGCAGACAGACATTGTGACTAATCACCTAGTTATCCGATCATCTTTTTTTTCAGTGCTATCAGTACTCTCTCCAGCAGGCATCTCTGGTTCTCAGCTCTACCTTTTTGGGTATCTCTCATTCTTTATCATCTTTCTTGGCCACAATAAAATAGACCATGAAAGAACAGTGACTCTCTGAAGGGTGAAGAAAATACTATTGGCTCAAAGATAATTTTAAGTCTCAAATATTGATAGGAAATTCTGTCAATAAAACTCACTCAAAATGTAGTTAGATTTTATTCCAGGTGATTCTAATATTTGAACAGTAACTCTATAATTGCTTTTAAGTTATGCACTACTTGTGTGATGATGAACCACATTGTACATCAAGTTAAGTTTTATTGCCTGGGGCTCAAAGAATTAGACACACATTGGTTCTTTTGTACTGTGGGGTTTTTATGCGAGAAACAATGACTGGATTCTCTTGTACTATGTAGTTTATATCTCAAACTTCACCCTCCAAAAAACCTATGTGTTAGAAGCTTGGTCCCTACTACATAATTCATTGGGTCAGGATGCAGAGAGTAGAAGTTTGTCATGGGAGGAAGTTTCAGTGACAGAGAGAATATATTTAAGGGTATTTTGGAACCACTTTATTTTTCACTCTTGGATATTTCTATGGTAAATGACTGTAGCTAAACATGCTAGTTATTACCAGTTTCCAATACCTTTATCTTTTCACAATTAGTACAAATCACTATGTACAAACATCTTAGCAGATATTGTTCTCAATAAAATTTGGGATCTCTGCATTTTTCTGGAGCCAATCAAAGTTCTAGTACTGTTTAGTTTTCTGAGGACTTGAGAAGAGTATTTTAATATTTTATTTGGGTGGTGCCTCATAATGGATAGAGCTTTCCTTTTCTTTTTTAGTTCCTATTTCACCGATTTAATGCTATAGTAAGATGAAGCACCAAAATATCACATAATTGTAAATATTACTTTCTTGTTTGTTATGCCTCTGATAAAGGCTCATTACAGTTCCTTGAATTTTCTTCATTCCATGATCCAGGTTGAAAGGCATGTCGTTATTCTGACAACAGGAACAAAAGCAATCCCAGAAGCATATGTGCCTCTACAGCTTATGTTCAAGTGTGACATTTGCCACTGCTCCTCATATTTCATTGCCAAAAGCATGGCACATGCCTAGGCATTGAATGGAGCAATAAAATCTAATAAAATGAGAGCTAACCATTTGTACAGAAAATGTAATTATTGCCATATGAAAGAAATATGAGAAGGAAGTTCTTCATCATGTCTTTGTATAGTATATGTAATATTATTTGCATAATGTATTCACATACTGTGTTCTACAATTTTAAATTATATTTTTTATAAGAGAAGCTAAAGAAATTAAGCTGTGGAATACATGGAAAGGAGGAACCATTTTGCTGGCTTTTTGCCTCCTTGCTGGAAGCAATATATCTTAATAGAACTTCTTCTGTCCTGTTGCTATGGAGATAGAACAAAATACTGCTCAACATTTACTCACTGTTACCCACCTGTTTCCCTGTTGACAAGCACTATAGTCACTGGAGTTTGAAATGAATTAAGGTGATCCCTAATGAAGGTTTCTATAATGTATGCACAAATGTACTTATAATCAGTGATTTTAAATAATTTATAAGGCATGAGATTTCAAGAGAAGAAAGTGAATGACAGACAAAGAAGCACTTAGCATGTTTCTGTGAACTAATACAAAAGCATATCTGATGCAGCAGTGTTAGCTAGCTGTATTGTTGGTCTCTCCTTACAATGCCTGTATCCTTTCCTAGAAGCATTTTTTGGCTTCGAGAACACAGCTGTTGATGACATGCTATGTGATTTGTACTGCTACAAGCAGAAACGTGTAAAACTAGACCAGGGAATTTTAAAGTAGTTCTGCAACACAAAGAAGCTTGCATGTCTGTTCATATTGACCTATCAAGAATAAAGTTTGAAGTCAGACACATGGCAAGACATGTTAAGAAAGAGAAAGAGACTTCACTGGGATTAAAATATTATAATTTTATTTTTGGTGTTATTACAACAGTACAGTTCTTTCTGCCCAATCTTGCCTTTACTTAGAAAGGCATGATGTTGTTTTCCAGACAATATTATCTGGTAAGTAACCATCATCTTGAGATAATTGTTTCATCATATTCATTTTTACATGGTCAATTTAGAATTATGCTAATGTGAAATCATTTACATAAAATTTCTGGGAACAAAAGTATTTCTCTTTATATTTATACATATAATATAGTGCCTCAGCTAAATTTCACACATAGATTACTATTATTTGTATCAAAATGCAATCTAATATAATTTTCTCATTAACTATTATAACTACTATCGATAGTTTTATTTTATGTGTAAAGGTCTGAAGTAATTAAATAGACATAGCAGTTTCTCCTTGTGTTCTAGAAAACCAGGTAAGTTGACAGTATCATTTCAAATATTTATTAATAATTTCACAAATTAGAAGAAAAATACACCGAAGAGGTAGGATAAGTTTACAAATGCTGATGTATAAAATACCAAATTTAATTACAGCATTAAAGATATACTAACTAAAATTAAGAACTCTGTATAAACCAGAAGCTTCTGTAACTGAGTAAGAAATAAGAAGGTGTTTAAACAGTAAATATCTAAAATAATTAGAGAAAAATAAACAATCACATTTGAGATATCTAGGACACAGTGAAAATATTAAACATTAGAAATAAAAATATGAAAAAGTAAAGTGAATAAATGCTACATACTTTTGAAGAAATATTGTGTGTGTAAATTTTCTAAAATTGATTCAGACCTAAACAAAAACACTGAAGAAGTCCAGTGAAATCATGACAGGGTAATTGAAAAGCTTTACTGCAAATGTTGGAAACCAGGAGTAATGAGAACAACCTTGAAAGAAGCCAGAAAAATAAGACACATTTTGTTTCAATGAGCAACAATAAGACTGACATATTTCTAAACAGAAATAATTGAATCCAGAAAGCAATGGGATTGCCTTTTTGTAAGCAAGAAGATAATTGAGTTATCATGATTTCTGCATTCAGTGTGAATAATCTTTAAAACAAAAGTAGAATAAATATGTTTTCAGAAAAAATTTACAATTTATCAGAGACAAAATATAAAGAAAATCAGGAAGGCTTTTGATTTGATCAATGCGTAGTTTTTTCCCTTCAAATTAACATTTTAAATACTTAAACTCTGTGTGAGAGCGGGCCTGGAACTTGACTACAATGTGATATTGGAACTACATAGTAATATCAGTGATAGTTTTAGAATAAACCAGAGAGCCATCTAATTCAATTTTGATAAGATAAACGAGAAAATGTCTCTCTACAAATTGGAGTAGGTATAAGTAGGATCAACCATAGTAGCACCTAGCTCTTAGAATGCAGAGTGCAGATCTATAAAGAATAGGTTTATAGTGCTTAAAGCAAGCTAATATATATTATAGCCCTGTGATTTAGCAATCTGTGATGTTAAGGCACCTACAGAGGCAGAAGTTGGTTCCAAGAAATGAAGATCCATAATGAATATTTACATGCATTGGGCTAGTTTTGGAATGAAACAATTATTGACATTATACAAGTTTAGAGTTCCGTGCTAGAAGAATAAAAGTTTTCCATAACGAATTTTTAAAGGTGATTCTCATGAGGGAATAGAAAGGAAAAAAGAGCTCTAGGGAGGAATACCCCCATTTCATTGTAGATATGGTCCTAAAAGTATTGGTGGGAACATAGTTTCTAAATACCATGTTAAGATGAAGTTTCAGAAGTAAGGAAGTGTGTTCCTATGAAAGATATTCCTGGTTTCTGTAGATAGTGACAAAACACTGGCTGAACAGCATGGATTAATGCTGCATAATAAAGCAGATATGGTGAACCAGAGAATTACATATGAATTATTTGGTATTTATCAGTAAAATGTTGAAGGAGTGGCTTTGTTCCTCCTGATGGGCAGTAACAACAGTCAGAAACAACAGAAAATTACCTCAAAGATGGAATCATGAAGCAAAATGCAAATTAAATATTTAGAAAATGTTTTGGATATGTACATAGAAGTAACATTTGATGTTTGTGGGAGGACACTACAAACATGGACAAGCGAACATGAAGGAAAGGTCAGTGTGGCATGAATATTTTTTATGACCTTTTATGAATAACATTAAAAAAAGTGCGAATCTAATCTACATTTCTTCTTGATATCAAAAACAAGTCAAGTATGGATAAAGAAAGGCTATCTGACTTATTAAATTTACAGAAAAATTCAGATACTTTTGTGATTAGAAAGGATAAGGACTATCCCTTCAATGGACCCACAGGGTTTTGAAAGGAAGTAGGTTGTTCCAAAGTGTTTCTAGACCTGGAGATCACTTGCTTTAGATGATTCCTTTTCATACATGTGATATTTCTCCCCTATGAAAAAGGAATGAAAAGCCATGCTATTTTAGCACCATCTGACCTGTTTAATTCTCAGGCTCATAGTTGCAGAGGAATTTTACTTTAAAGTGAGTTATTATTCAAGTTTAAGCCATATGTAATATAGATGATGCTTTGATAATAATTTAAATTTTAAGTTTTCCAAGTGATTCTGAAATGATTTAAGAATTTTACGAGACTAAACATGGTGACATATCTCTGTAACCCAAGAGAGCACTCAGGAAGCTGAACTAATCAGATTGTAAATTCAAGGCCATCTTGAGCTATAAAGCAAGATCCTAAATGGGTAAACAAAGGCTAGGGGTGGGTATTTATGGGAGAATTAGTGCTCTTCATACTTGTCCTTATGATTTGATTCTCAACACTGCAAATGCGATTTTTTCAGGCTGTCTGCATGAATTGACTGTATTTTCCATGTGAGGACACTTATATTGAGAGGCTAGAGGCAGAAAGAAATGAAGCAGTTGTTTGTTTTCTTGTCAGTTTTCAAATGTTGAAGCCACGGCTCTAATATTATGAGATTTAGAGGTAGATCCTCTGGGAAATAACTATGTGATAAAGAATGTACATTTATTCATGTCACTTGTGTCATGTAGAAAGAGTCCAGAGAGTTTCTACCAGAAGTTTGCATAACCAGATATTAGGACTTTATAAAAAAAAAAAAAAGAAGAAAAAACAAAACAAAACAAAGAAATGAAGAAACAAAGAAAAATAAGAAAGGCAGAGCCAGGATATGGAAATGATTTGGTGTTAGATCAAGTATTAGCCACACCAAAAAGTCAGTGATTTAAGGGCTCAATATAAGATTCCTAATGTTCCATTTGATTATTAATGATAATAAGTTTAAATCCAATTTAACACTTGATTTCATATTATCAAATTGGGAAACTTTGTTTCATTTTTCATGAATCTTCTGGTCTTTTGTTTGCATTACGTTCTGAACCCAGACATCTGTGTATTTAACCTTTGACCTACCCTACAAACCAAAAGTACTATGAATTTTGAGAATCCAATCCACTTCCACAGTCTTCACCAGATACCAGTTTTTTGCAACACTCTTGAGTTGAATACTATTTTCATGATTTTGTACACTCAGTTCATTCAAAAAGCACTAGATTTCCATGAAATTGGTTAAGTATGCTTTTTTTTCACTTTGCAAATAGAGAATACAGCATAGAGAAGTAACATAATTTACAAAAAGTCAGAGAGCTAGTGAAAATCAGAATAAGGTAGAAAATTAATCAACTGTGAGGTGTACTGTTCTGGTTCTATTTTCTAGCCTTTCAATTTTTCAAAGTATCTAAAATAAAGCCAGAAATAAAGGTTGGCAAGGGACAAAGAAACATGTAAAGTGAAATGACAAGACCAGCTGTCATGATATATTTAAGACAAGGAGTGGAAAATCCTGTGAAAGTTGACCAGGGTGAGGTAAGAGATCAGAGAGCCAGAGGAGCCCTTGTTAGTCTAATAGCAAGCAAGAAGGCACCCAAGGAATGACTGTAGTGCACTCAGAAACATGAGATATACCCTCACCAGCTGTTGTTCTACCCAAGGCTCAGAGAAGTGCCTCAGACTGCAAGAGGAACATAAAGGGAAATCATGATGCATATGATTGTGCTAAAGCCACAGTTGAGAAATAAATGCCTCGGGAGATGGGTTTATTGAAACCTGAATCATATTGAGACTTCTGGGGACAGATCTTGTGGTGATGTCTAACAAGGTGATGGTACATGCTGGGTCCGAACAGCTAGTAGCTTAAAATAGGCTATTCCTGATCATTAGCAATTAAAGATTTTTCTTTGCCTTCCTATGTTTTTTTCATCTTAACCTGTGCATTTTTTGTGAGTCACAGCATGGAGAGTAAGGAGCTTTTCCATTTGCACTCTTCCCCCACATGTTCTCCAAACACATGGTTTCTGGAGAATGTTTCTGTTTTGTGGGTCTTTGAACTGTTGGGCTTATTTTTATCTGGTTTGTTCCACCATGGTTTTACAGACACATACCTTCCTGTCCTAGGATGTTGAGGATTGTTCTGAATATCATATGTATGGACATAAAGTAAATAAACATCCAATTTTTTAAGTCATATTGAATTTTTCGTATTTACTTTCTATTTTTTTTTGAGAGACAGAAGAAAGAACAAAGGGAAAGGGAGAGGGAGAGGAAGAGGAGAGGGAAAGGCAGAGAGAGAGAGAGAGAGAGAGAGAGAGAGAGAGAGAGAGAGAGAATGAAAACTCAGGTGGGTAGAGAGGTGGGAAATTTTTGGGAGGTGTTGGAAGAAGAGAAAACATGATTAAACTATATTTTTAAAATATAAAACCAAAATTTGGACCTTGATTTTTTAAGATATCTTTTTTCTATAAAGACACCCTTCTTTAAAATAAATATCAGATGTTTTTGCTGGTACCAAAAATACATAGTAGAGCTGAAATACATTGTAATGTCATAAAGTAATAAATGAAGGTTAGGAGAGAAGGCAGGTGCAGAAGACACAGAATAGATCCAGGGTGTGCCTTGTTTCCAAAGTAATACACTTTGAGTGAAACAATTAAGAATAGTTTCGGAATATAATCCCAAGTAAAAATTAAAAAATACTTGACTCTCTAAAAATTCAATACACAAAACGAGATATAATTTACACAGATTCTTCATCATATAATTTTTAAATAATTAAATGTATGTGTACAAACACACATCACACACACACACACACACACACACACACACACACCTCTCTTAGGAAGTACAGATTCATTCTCTTTCATCTGAGTGTGAGTTCCTTAGAAGCTTGATTCCAGCTAACACGGAATGTTGTTATAGAGAATCCTACCAAATGGAACCATGAGTGCTCAAGGGTTTCATTGATAGCAATAGTTCATATTAGTGTCATGAATACCTAGAGGCTAGATCGTAAGAATGATTCCTCCTGTCTCTGACACTCCACCACAATTCCTATAGTGAACCTGTGTTAATTTGTTGTTTGCTAAGATAATTGAAAAGTAGAAAAGAACGTATGAGATTCCATCAAATGCATGCATCTTTCTTGTAAATCTAACATGATTTCTAGTCACCTTTTAAAGAGTCTACAGAGCAACTAAAAAGAACAGACTTAGAGACAAATCTGAAAATTTCTAAAGCGATTGATTAAAGAAGATAGACTAATAATTTTATGCTGTGCATAGTTTTGTCCACATAAGCTTCACAAACATGAAAGCTAATATAAAATGAATACAAATATATAAATATATTTCTGATGATGTAATTGTGAAGAGATTATTACAGTTACATGGTGAGAATTTCCTAATTACATATATATTAGAATACTCACCAAATTATCAAACTATCAGATCAGATATGTGCAGGTTCGGTGTTATATTTATTCTAATAAAACATGAGTGAATAGGTGCCTAACAAAAGAAGCATATATGCATGGATTTACTGAGGAAAGGTGTTCTTTCTAGTGTTAGAGTAATAATGACAAAATACATCATAGAGGCAGAGAATAATTACCTCTCACCCACTTTCTAGTAACTAATATATGCAGATCATCAGGCGAATTATGTATTGAAAGGGACTTGGATATCTCTAAACATCACAGTGGAAAATACATCTATTTTCTATTATGTGCTAAAATGAAACTTATCCAAACACAGCATCAAAGGGAAAGGCAACCCACTGCCCTGGACAAAAGGGTAATCATTATATGTGTACACCTGAATCAAATCCCCTGATTGTAGGACTGAGGATATATATTAATATGTCTCAGTTGAATTCCCTTTGAAAATATAATGCCATCATATTTGTGCAGTAATAAAGCAAATATGTGAAGATGGATTGTCGGTGGATAAATAGGGGTGGAGGTGGATGGATAAATAGTGGGCAAGAATGCTAATCTGCCAAATTGTAAATAATTGGTGAATTTAGGTGAAGCTATTAGAGAAGATTACTTTATTATCCTTTCAACATTTCCGTGGGTTTGAAAATTTTTAAAATAAGTACATAGGAGAAGAAAGAGGAAAATAGCATGACAAAAGGAGCTTTGTTTTGTTCTGGGTTGGGCAAATGATCCATCTTTACTGCATTCTGTCCTGTATAGGTCGCTGACCCTTAAAAGCCTCTTCTGGTCAGGCTCAGGGATTGGATGTTGTGAAATGGCCATATTGTCACCAGACTATTTGGAGTTTTTCTTTTTCTTTCATTCTTTCTTTTCTTTTCTTTTCTTTTCTTTTTTTTTTTACCCAGAAAGGTGCTGTATCCAGGCTAATGGGGAAAAACAGGATGGAGGGAGGAAAGCGAATGAGTCAGTTGCCATAGCACCGAGCAGTGAAGGGCCTCTCTCGCCTGGGTTTGACGCCTGTTTATAATCCCGAGAGGTAATGGGGGTGGGGAAAAAGAGGAAAAAAGATGGGGGCTTAATTTGCTCTCACAGATTCCGGCTGCCCACGGGGCTTATTATCCTTGATTGCCTGTTTTCTGCTTTTTGTCACCATGGAGACAAGTGAAAACGTGATTCTACCCAGATTCACTCACTTTGTTTGATGAATGCCTGGCCCTGCTGGCCCTGCTGGGCCTCTGTGGTAGGACAGGGTCCCTGCAGAATGTGTGGGTGTAAAGCTCTGAGATTAGAAGGGTGGCAACCATGAGGAGTGCTGTGACCCTGTGGGTAGGGGTGTTAAGATGTCCTTAGGGTGTTTGCTGGAACAAAGTTGCCTCATTTCCTGGTCAGTAGATCTCAGTCAGTCTTGTTTTCAAGGCTGTGGTTTGAAAGCACCTTCTGTATCACTGAAGGCATACTATGTGTGTATGTGCTTGAGGAGTCTATTCTGTATCTGCAAGACATTCTGTAGTTTTATCCCTCTCCACACTTTCTGTTGAATGTTTTTGTCATATACACAGATTCTATTCATTAGAATAGATCAGGTGGCAATGGCCTGGTGATAAAATGGAAAATTTGTAGTGGAGAGGCAAGCATTTGGTAGACAAGGGTACCACAGTTTTCAGCATAAGGGGATCCTGTGTGAACATGACTTGTTAAGTCCTGAAATGAATGTGATGATCCATTCTCCAGGTATTTGCAATAAATGACATGGAAAGGTAGACTTTCCTAGCTATCAACCTTTTGAAAAGCACAAGAGTCTTTGCAAGTATCATCATCCACTTCATGGTTCCATAAGCAGAAACAGTTTTGGCTCTTCTTTAGCTTTTTGTCTCCCAAAATGATGAGTTGGCCACATTAACAAAGGATAGACAAACACTTAATTTATAAAGACTTAAACATTCATTATCTAGGAAAGGATATTATTCAAGAGTCAATGAAATAAAAATATCTATTCTACCCAAAGTGATATAAATATTTAAAATAATCAGTATCAAATGTGCATTACTATTTTTCACAGAAACAAAACAGATGGGACTAGGAAATGTCCCAAATAGCCAAGACAATCTTCAAGAAAAGAATGAATCTCAAAATACCATGTGATATAATTTCAAATATATTACAAGATTAGTAAGCAAAACATTATAATACAACCATAAAATAGACACTTTAACAAATAGTATAAAATAAAGAACATTCTTATGGTCAGTTGGCTCTTAACTCTGGTATCCTGAACACAACAATGAGAAAGAGATATATTCTTCAACAAACAGCATAGATAAGTGATCATAAATATTGGCAAAATATATGCAGAAAAGTAAATCATTAAGTTTTAAAATGTTACGTACTAAAGGCACATGCACAATATGTACAGTGCATTCGTCAAGAGTCAAAAGACAATTTAGCAGATTGAGCTCATGCTTTCCACCTTATGTGGTCCCTGGGGATGGAACTCAGCTAGTTTGTTAGTTCAGAAAAGGAAACTTTATACTTTTGTCATCAGGATTCTGAGTTGAGGCAGCAAATTATAGATAATAGTACAGTATCTTCTCAAAAGGCTGAAAAGAGACATCACACGTCTCAACAATCTCAATTGGTGATTTATCCTAATGGAATATCAGAATCTCAGGAAGATTTTTGAAACTTGTTCATTACAGCATTGCTCACAATGAAAGGATGTTTATGCTATCCAGGTTCCTGCCAGTGAAGGACAAAGAAGATAATGGGCTTTATAATCATGGTGCTCTATTCAGACTTTAAACAACAAAAGTGTGCTTGGAGCTGGAAGACATTATGCTTAAGTAAGGTAGGTACCGAAAGATCAACACTCTGATACATGAAACATCTAAAATGAAAATTCTTGTAAACTAATGAAGAATGATGGTTACCTGTAGCTGACAAAGGCAAGGACAAACAGATCAGTATTATTCAAATTAGTTTTTAAAAAGTCTTCCAGACAAAATAAATAATAATTTTTAAATCTTTTGATAAGCATGGTGCCCATAGTTTTAATGTATATTCAAAAGTACTAAGAAACTACATATAAAATGTTTTACTACAAGTCATTGTGTCTATGGATATGGTAATCAGCTTTCTTTGATAATGTAAACGTATAAGGAAATATCAGATTGTGCACATATTACACTTCTGTTCTGCATCAATTAAAATAAATAAAATTTAAATAGCAGTTGGAATTATTATGACTCTAAAATCAATATGAATTTAACTTTGGTTTGTTGCTGGGTTTATAGATATTTATGTAAAGGAAATTTAACTTGCAATCTTGCCTAAGAGTGTGAAGTATTGAGCATGGTTCATTTTGAATTATTTCCTGATTTCTAGGTGCTAAGGAGTGATTTTTATCTTCAGTGTTCTGTAGCACACCCATCATGCTCAGCGCTGAGAGCATTATCCTCTTTTCTTACCTTGCAGTCTATTGTCCGTCATGAAATAAACAGTTCTTTGCTCTCAACAGCTCTAACTCTGAATAACTCCAAGGTCCGCTGCTTTGGAACAGGCTGTGGATTTCACATTGAAAATGTCAAGTAACAGACACTTGAAGTATTCGATAGGCTTCCTTTTAAAATTTTGTATAAGGATTCTCATCTAAGACTGTACTTGCAAGAAAAGGAAAGATGCAAGAATTATGAGTTTAAAAAATTAACAATCCTGATTCAGATATTGAGCTGGGTTCCTGTTCACCCATATTCATTATCAAATTTGAACTCCAGCATCCCTGACCTGTCACAGTTTTGAGACAATTGCTCGAGTTATGTATATGTCTGAAATAGCTGTTTCTAATCATTGCCATAGAACCTCAATATTCTTTAAGGAGAATATCCATGTCCCATCACTAAGCTGCAACCGATATTCATGATAACTCAAATATTCTTCTTATGGCTTGATATCTTTTTGTTAGCTTTACAATTTTGTAATGTAGTCACATAGACCTTTAAAGAGACAAAAGATATGGCAAATGAATATTTGACTTTCAATTACCAAAATTGTGTAGTAAATAAACTTCTTTTCTCTAAAATGTTCCTAGCTTGTAGTTATTTTGTTATAGCAATAAAAAAATGGATTAATAAAGTGTACAAATCCATTTTCTTTTCCCTTTAATTTATAAATACATCTTTAATGACCAAATCAGGAATTTAATGCTTTCTAGTTTCCCAAAGACCTTTGATTACCAGTGGAGATGATGCCAGGAGAGAGGAATGAGTTATAGGAGGATATGAGAGTTACAGAGTGACATAGAGTATTTCCTAAGAAGATTTTTTATAAAAATGGTAAACAGAAAGGAAGAACAAAGGATATGCTTGTGAGGGAAGAGCTTCCTTTGAGAAGTGTGCTGCCCAGGGACTTATATTTCTTTACACACACACACACACACACACACACACACACACACACA
>JADRCH010000016.1:686640-703666 GCA_019843965.1 Rhynchomys soricoides | reverse complement strand
CATGCTCATCTGTACACATACACACACAGAAAAACATGCATATGTATAGTTACTCAAACACATGCATGCGCACACATATACTTACACACACACACATATAACATGCAGATATAGATGGACACACAGAGACTCTCATATACATATGAATACATACAGATACATGCAAACATCAAATACACAGATATTATATACATATACACAAGCACAGATATGCACACATATTGATACATACACATATATTAAATTATGCCTGTCCTTGCTTTATCTCATGTCATAGCACAACTGGTGAAGAATGTTGGCTCCTATCATCCTAATCTTTGTCTCTCTTTATCTCTCTCTTTCTGTTTCTCTCCCTTTCTTTCCTCTGTTACTCTCCTGCTGTCTAAGATGATAGTTTGTCAGGGTATATACTTTTACTTTTCTTTGGAAAAAGTTTTCAAGATGATTTTTACTTATGTGTGATTCCCTCTGTTTGTAATTTAGAATTCCACGGAAATGGCTCTGGATATGTCTCAGAGAAGCATAAATACAGTAGGTATTTTATCAGTCCATGGCTATATACATGAAAATGCACTGAAGGCCTGATAGGACAGAAGAGAAGACAGAGAATATCTGAAGAAATCTGAGACTTTCTTGCCAACTCAGTTTCTGGTGGATCTAGGTCTCCAAATGCCTTGTCTGTATAGCTTCCTCAAACTGGGGCTGTAGTCCTTCAGGAATGGCCTCTGTAACTGAACTAATTTTTTCCTACAAAATAGTTGACATTATTTATTATTTATTTATTTATTTATTTATTTATTTTAAACTCCAGATTTTATTCCCCTCCTGGTCCACCCTCCAACTGTCACACGTTCCTTACCTCTTTCATGCCCTTTGTCTCCACGAGGATGTCCCCACCCCCATTCCCCACCCCACCAGACCTCTAAATTCCCTGGGGCCTCCAGTCTCTTGAGGGTTAGGTGCATCTTCTCTGACAAAACCCAAACCCAGCAATTTTCTGCTATATACATGTTGGGGGCCTCATATCAGCTGGTGTATGCTGCCTCCTTGGTGGTCCAGTGCTTGAGAGATATCTGAGGTCCAAATTAATTGAGACTGCTGGTCCTCCTACACGGTCGCTCTCTTCCTCATCTTCTTCAACAGGGGTCAGTAGCTTCTGTCCATTGATTGGGTGCAAATATCTGAATCTGACTCTTTCAGCTGCTTGTTGGGTCTTTCGGAGAACAGTCATGATAGGTCCCTTTTTGTGAGCACTCCATAGCCTCAGTAATAATGTCACTCCTTGGGGCCTCCCCTTGAACTGGAACCTACTTTGGTCTATCACTGGACTTTCTTTTTCTCAGGCTCCTCTCCATTTCCATCTTGTAGACAGGAACAATTCTGGGTCAGAGTTTTGACCTTGGTTGGCAATCCATCTCTCTCTTGATGCCCTAAGTTTTTGCTGGAGGTGGGCTCTACAAGTTCCCTCTCCCCACTGTAGAGCATCTTGTCTATGGTACCTCCTTTTGGTTCCTGAGGTGTCTCTCACCTCCCACATCTCTGGTACATTTCTCCACCCCTTCTTTCAAAGCCATTCTTTTACTCCTATTTGCTTTCTTTCAAATTCATTGCTTTATTTTTCTTCATGTCATTGAGTGCATGCATATAACTGTATAATGCTACTTGAATGCATGCTTATTAGGTTGATCATTTTGTGTTGACAGGACTGGTCATTTAGTGTTGGTGTGTTCTTTTCAAGGAAAAGAATGCTTTCAGCATTCCTTAGTTACCTATAGTAATTTCTGTACTGTTGAGGCCTCATGGAAATTACCCTGCCCACTTTAGCATGTCCATTGATCTCTTCCTTGTCAAGGACACATTTGGACAATCTCAAACACATACCCCATCTGTCTGTCTCTCTCTTATTCACACGCACATACATATAAACTTACACATACACTCATTCACACACACACAAACACACACACACACACACACACACCCCTAGGTAATGATATCTGGGGAATAACACCTGAAGGTTTTATGTAGCTTCCACATGCTTGTGCATAATAAATACCCATGCCAATAAACACAATCATGCATAATTAGTCACACAAAAATGTTTCTGTATGTTCTAAGCTAGATGAATATGTATTTATAGATCATATATGATCTTTATATATTTTGTGTCAATCTTTGGTTTTATCTTAGTTTATGTTGTGTAGACAGGGTTAATCAATTAACTTAATAACATCTTAATTAATTGAAACCCAATTTATATTTGGTTTATGACTTATGATTTTAATTTTGTACATGGAATGTATTATTTGTCATAAGTAAATAGACATGTACTCCTATATTTATATTTTAGGCTTTTTAGATTTTGTAGTAGCATATAGAATTATAGTCAATACTGAGTCTCCAGATGTACAGACTTAAATCCAGCTTGCGTGTATTTGTGTGTGTTTCTCAACATCACTTATTAAAAACACATTTTTACACAATAAAGTGTTTTAAAAACACAAATTCAAATTTTGTTAAAAACATAATTTACATTATATATCTCATGTTTATGAATTGAACAAAATTTTTATCTGAATACATATGCCATGTTATACTGATCACTGCAGGTTTGTGGTGGGTTTTGAAGTAAGGGACTATCAACTGAGTATTCCAACTTTGTTCTTATTTTTCAAGGTATTTTGTTTATTATAATTTTACTACATTTCTCATTAAATTTAATATTAGCTTTTCAATATCTTCCAATTTGGATTAAAATATCATTTAGTATTTAGATAATGTAAAAACTATTGGCTAACTTAATGTGGAGGTTTGTGATTTTAAAAAAAAGCATAGTATAGTTAGCCATTAAATTGAATTTTTTGATTTTCAAAAATTGTAATTTGATAGTTTTAAACAATATGATTTGATCAAGTTCATGTTTCAAATGTTCCACAACCTACCCTCCCTGTTTTTTCCCCACACAACTTTGTGTTATGCTTTTTAATCTTTCTTGATCACTTTGTTTTACCAACTATTCTTGAATATAAATCTTCCACTTGAGGCTGTTGACTTACCAGGGGCTGCATTGTACAGAAAATCCTCTTTCTCTTACTCAGTAGATAACAATTGCTCTTTAGCTAGGGGTGGGATTATGTCTCAACTCTTCCTTCTTGCTGGGACTTTGTCTGGCTTGTGATCATACAGATTTTGTGCATGCTGTCCTAATGGATATGAATTCAAATATGCTGTTGTCCTGCTGTGTCCAAAAATAATGACTCTCTGTAATTATTCACTAACATAGATTCTTATATTTTCTGATGCCTCTCAAGCAATGATCCTTGAGTCTTGGGCGGAGATTGAGGCATATATGTTCCATTTAGGACTGAGATTTCTGGCACTCTCCTACTCTGTACCTTGGCCAGTTGTGGATCATGAAGTTAATAATGATGTACTGCAAAAAGAAGCAACTCAGAAGATGGTTGAGAGATACATTGATCTAAGGCTATAATGAGCAATAATTGTGAGTCTATTCAACATGATTTCTAATGAAATAATATTTGTTGTGTCTCCTCTCCTAGGGCCTATGACTTGTCTTATATATAGGATTCTATTATATTGTTGGTTACATATATGGGTTTTCTACTGATACATGGAACTTAAATCCAATCAGAAAGTGTGCTCCCATTATGTTCATGCTCTTAGGGCATATCTTTCCAGGCTAGGCATTATTTTAGTTCAAAAAGTTCTTAAGTAAATATGATTTCCCTTTTTAGCATGTATAGCCCTTTCCACCACTATGATACCTGGACAGCAGGGAATAAAACTTCTAGGTGAAGATAAGCATGATTTCTCCATGTTAATGATGTCTTCAGCACTAGTGTTTAATGGGCACATTCAGGAGGGTAACCAAGAAAAATAGCAGTAGCTTAAAATGTTTGGGAGCTCTTTGTAGACTCCTTGGCCACCAATTAGAATATAAGTTAACTCACTGGGCAATAAAGTTTTTAGTTGTAATTAAAAAATTCTTCAGTGTGTAGGTTGCCGTTTTGTCCTATTTACAGTGTCCTTTGCCTTACAGAAGCTTTGTAATTTTATGAGGTCCCATTTGTCGATTCTTGATCTTAGAGTATAAGCCATTTGTGTTCTGTTCAGGAACTTTTCCCCTGTGCCCATGTGTTCAAGAATTTTCCCCACTTTCTCTTCTATTAGATTCAGTGTATCTGGTTTTATGTAGAGGTCCTTGATCCACGTGGATTTGATCTTTGTACAGGGAGATAGGAATGGATCAATTCGCAATCTTCTACATGTAGGTTGCCAGTTGAACCAGCACCACTTGTTGAAGATGCTGTCATTTTTCCACTGGACCAATCTTACGTCCGATAGAGGGCTAATATCCAAGGTATACCAAGAACTCAAGAATCCAGACTCCAGAGATCCAAATAACCCTATCAAAAAAGAGAGCTAAACAGAGAATTCTCAACTGAGGAAACTCGAATGGCCTAGAAGCACCTAAAGAAATGCTCTACATCCTTAGTCATCAGGGAAATGCAAACCAAACAACTCTGAGATTCCACCTCACACCAGTCAGAATGGCTAAGATCAAAAACTCAGGTGACAGCAGATGTTGGCAAGGATGTGGAGAAAGAGGAACACTCCTCCATTGCTGATGGGAATGCAAGCTGATACAACCTCTCTGGAAATCAGTTTGGTGGACCCTCAGAAAAATGAACATAATACTACCTGAGGACCCAGCTATTCCACTCTTGGGCATATACCCAGAAGATGCTCCAACATGTAATAAATACACATGTTCCACTATGTTCATAGCAGCCATATTTATAATAGCCAGAAGCTGGAAACAACCCAGATGTCCCTCAACAGATGAATGGATACAGAAAATGTGGTACATTTACACAATGGATCAGCTATTAAAAACAATGACTTCGTGAAATTTGCAGGCAAATGGATGGAACTTGAAAATATCATCCTGAGGGAGGTAATGCAGTCACAAAAAAATGAACATGGTATGTACTTACTGTTAAATGGTTATTAGCCCAAAAGTTCAAAATAACTAAGAGTCACTTTGCAGCAACAGTAGGGCTGAGTGTGAGATCCTAGATGGAGGACTAGGAGAAGGGACTGAAGGAGCTGAGGGAGTTTTCAGCTCCATGGAGGGAGCAACAGTGACAACTGGCCTGACCCCTCGATATTCCTGAAGACTGAATCACCAACCAAAGAATACACATGGATGGACCCATGGTTCTGGCCACATATGCAGAGGAGTGTCCTGTTAGCCATAAGGGGGAAGAGGGGCCCTTGGACCTGAGGGTGTTAGATCCCCCAGTATAGGTGAATGTCAAGGAGGGCACATGAGAGTGGATGGGTGGGTGGGTAGGAGAATACCCTCATAGTGGCAGGGGAAGTGGGGAGGTAATGGGGAGGTTCCAAAGGGAAGATCTGGAAAGGGGGAAACATTTGAAATGTAAAGATGGTATGAAAAAAATAAATAAAAGAAAAAAGAAAAAAAAAAAAGACCCTCATCCTAGACACAAGGGAGCCAGGCTTCAGATCAAGATGATTTCCACCATGATAGTGGACTAAACCTCTAGACCTGTAAGCCAGCCCCAATTAAATGTTTACCTTTACAAAAAATAAAAAGTAAAAAATTCTTCAGTGTTATTTATTAGTCTTCTACCCCTTTCTCTATCCTATCTTCCATCCCTTACTCAAGTTTTAGTCTTTCTGTTTCGTTATTTCCATTTAACCTTTTATATCAGTTTATACTATCTCTTCTTCTTGAAATAATCCTCTGATGAACCATTACTCATTTGGTAATTTTTGTGGATATTCCAAATGACACATTCACACCAGCAGTTCCTAAATCCAGAGATGATAGAAAACATGTGACATTTGCTTGTATGGGTCACTTCCAGTGACAATATTTGATGCTGTATCATTTTAAATCTATTATTCTCTCTATATTTTTTGGTAATGTTTTGCCATGTGACCAAAAGTACAAATTTCAAGCTAAGTTACTTGTTTTCAGTTTGTTCATATTTTTCTTATTATGAGTGATAGTTTATGCCTGTTTCTATGTCACAGGTAAATAGTAGTCTGTGCTATGAAGGTTTGAAAAAAATAAAATGAATTATTGTGACCTTATACCTATAGAGAGATACAACACATCAGTGTTATTTTCATTATGGATAATAAGGCTGGTTATATGAATGAAAGTGACTAAATATTTCTCAAGGAGTTTTTTCTGTCATTGGTGATTTTTGTAGCAAATATATTAAGCTTTGCCTAGGATCAAGGAAAGAGATGAACTGAGTTTCATCTTCTACAGGAAGATAGATTGAGTAATTCAAAAAGCATTTGTTCAGGATTTCAGAATAATTAGTATATGGAGGATTAGAGACAATTGTTTGGAATCTTGCAAACCTCATGCTGATTCTAATATTTTATCAGGCAATTTTTGCATCTATCAATGAATTTTGTCCACAGTAATTGCTACATATTTATCATGGTAATTTTATACTTCCCTTAATACTTTTATTTTTATCTCATTTAAAGTGTTTGTCTCCATTTCTTCATGTATGGATTTCCTGTACATATTATCATGTAATCCAGTACAATGGTATTTTGTAGGCATTAGTTATGAAACATCTCTAAGACATTCATTTTGCATGTAGAGATTTGACTCTACCCTCATCAATTGCTGTTTATTTTTCTATAATTTTCCCTTAAGTTGAATTATTTTTATACTTCATACTAATGAAGCCACACAGGATTTTCTGCCTTATCTCACTGAAAAGTTTCCTCCCTGTTTAGCCATCATGTCACTTATGGCAAAATAATATATTTAATGCATGTGTTGCTGCATTAGGCATCCTCAGGGCACATAATAGTTATATTTTAATTTTTATAGCTGTTCACACTCTCTTGAAGAGTAAGTACATCACTTCATATTACTTCTCCCAGTTCATAAGGATTGTGAGTTCTATATTACTCCCTGAAAGAGTGAAACCCCAAATTTTGGCGGGTGTAGACCCAAACTTCTCAACATTGTTATTGAAGTCTCAACTTTCTACCCACCACTGTATTTTACTACTCTTGTTGGAGATCAGGTGACTGTATTGTGTGGGTCTATCCAGTGAGCATTATGTTCTTTTCATTTGTTTATTCAATTATTCATCTACATTAGTTTGGACTCTGTTAGAGAACTCCTTTACTGACTGCTAGATATTGAATACTTTTCTTGCTATTTTTTTCTCAATGCAACCACTCAGAATTTCTTAATGGAGTTCTAATAGATTTTTGTCTATCTAACTTTAGAATTGTATTTCAGATGCCCAATTGTGTGGTGATGGAACCTTAAGGGACCATACCCACTAGATAGACATGGCTCCCAGTGAAGGGATGGTGTCATCAAACTACTTTCCAATTTTTGACCCAAAATTGTTCCTGTTTAAAAGAAATGCAGGAACAAAAATGGAGCAGAGGTTTAAGGAAAGGCTATCCGGTGGCTGGCCCAACTTAGGATCCATCCCATGGGAAGGCACCAAAACCTGACACTATTACTGATGCCATGTTGTGGTTGCCAACAGAGCATAACATGGCTTTCCTGTGAGAGGCTCTACCAGCAGCTGACTGAGACAGATGCAGATACTTACAGCCAACCACTGGGTTTCATTTGGGGACTCCTAAGGAAGAGTTAGAGGAAGAACTGGAGGAAATGAAGGGGAAGGCAACTCATAGGAAGACCAACAGTATCACCTAACCCACATTACTGGGAGCTTCCAGAAACTACCAACCAAAGAGCATACAAGGTTTGGACTTCAACCTTCACACAGACAAAAACAAACAAACAAACAAAAAGACAGAGGACTGTCTTTTCTGACCTAATTGGGAGATTATGTGCCTAAACCTGTAGAGACTTGATGCCCAAGGGAAAGGGATGTGTGTGTGTGTGTGTGTGTGTGTGTGTGTGTGTGTGTGTATGTGTAAAGAAAGAGAGAGAGAGAGGTGGGTGAGGGGGTGGGGTAGAGGTGGGGATGGGTGGAGTGGTCGGTGGGTGGGGTGATGGTGGGGAGCATCTTCTCAGAGGCAAAGGAAAGGTAGGATGGGGTGAAAAACTCTTGGACCTGGAAAAGGGGCAACATTTGGAAAGTAAATAAAACAATTTAAAAAAAAGAATCACACTTCAGTGTTAGGAGTATTTGCTGGCATTAAAATGTTACTGTAAAAGCAGCCCATTTATAAATATTTTGTTTCCATAACTGTTTTCTAAGATCGACAATTGACAAGTGGGACCTTATGAAATTGAAAAGCTTCTGTAAGGTGAAGGACACTGTCAATAGGACAAAAAGGCAACCCACAGATTGGGAAAAGATCTTTACCAAACTTTCATCTGATAGAGGGCTAATATACAAAATATACAAAGAACTCAAGAATTGAGACTCCAGAGAACCAAATAATCCTATTAAAGTGGGGTACAGAGCTAAACAAAGGCTTCTCAACTGAGGAATCTTGAATGGCTGAGAGCACCTAAAGAAATGTTCAACATCATTAGTCATAAGGGAAATATAAATCAAAATGAGCCTGAGATTCTACCACTCACCAATCAGAACGGCTAAGATCAAAACGTCAGGTGACAGCAGATGCTGGTGAGGATGTGGAGAAAGGGGAACACTGCTCCACTGCTGATGGGATTGCAAGTTAATAAAACCACTTTGGAAATCAATTTTGTGGATCCTCAGAAAACTGAAAATAGTTCTACACGAAAACCCAGCTCTTCTACTCCTGGGCATATACCCAGAAGATGCTCCAACATATAACAAGGACACATGTTCCACTATGTTGATAGCAGCCATACTTATAATAGCCAGAAGCTGGAAACCACCCAGATGTCCCTCAACAGAGGAATAAATACAGAAATTGTGATACATTTATACAATGGAATATTACTCAGCCATTAACAGCAAGGACTTCATGAAATTCACATGTAAACTAAAAAATATCATCCTGAGTGAGATAACTCAGGCACAAAAGAACACACATGGTAAGTACTTACTGATAAGTAGATTTTCACCCAAAAGCTCTATAGCTGTTTTGTAGTGTAACTATGCATAGAGGAAGAAATATTAAAGCAAACATGTTTATTTTGCTGGAAAGAATTCAGCCCCAAACTGTACCATCATTGTCAGTCTTGAAATTGGTAATGTCTTCTTGGTATTGACAAAACTTTTCTGAACTCAAGCTTTTATCATTTGTTTTTCATCACTTATACATAGATTGACTTCAACTTGCCTACATTTGTACACTGTTGTCACATTGTGCATCAAGTCACTGGTAGTGGATCTTGACTTGTGGAAAAACGGATCAACAACATCCTCTTGGATAAGCTGCGTAAAGATACAAAATCAAAAGCAGATTGTAACTTGGCAATGGTGAATTGAGGACATAGAGAAATAACTACACTTACTCATGAAAACTCAAATAGAGAAGCAGCAGACCATGGGCTGCTTGCTTTGTCCTTGACTGTGTTTTTGGTGAGTTCCACGAGCAGAGCTTCATTCTCACAGGGTTGAACTCAGACAAAGATGTTAATTCATGCATGTTATTGGGATTTCTACTTTGTAAGATATTTAAAATTGGGCTTCTTAAGTATACATGATTCCAAATCTCTAATCACAGATTTCCTTTCTGAGGACAAAAGTATAAGTATCATTTGAGTGCCAAAAGCTTGTGGAATTTTCTAATCATTCCTTATTGGCAGTATTCCTGCCCTCTATCAGGCAGCAGAGAGCCATTCCTTCATTTTATTCACTCTCTTATAAAACTCATGTTTCCTGCTTACTGTTCTGGGAAAAGACAAAACACAGTCTGGGATCAACAACATGTATTTGAGTAGCCTTTTTTTTTTCACAGTTTCTGTTTGGTTCTAAGATCCTAGTTTGGACCTAAGATATTGGAGTGATATGAGAACACCTTAAGATAAATGAGTCTATGTCTCCTTTAAATTAGAAAGAGTAATAGCCGTAACATCATTACTCAGCAAGACTGATACAGTAGAGATTGATCTATTCTGAAACCTCTAGGTCTGAGTTGCACCTGGGCAGCCTTGTCCTCAGTGATAGACCCATTGGTATATGCCCCTTTCTGTTGAGTACTAAGGCAGACTACCAAAGACCTAATACATTGTTTATTAAAATGAAGGATTCAACTTTCCTTATATGGTGATATAAAAAGTATTAATTTCTTTGGTGAACAAAATCCTTCTGGTCTAATTTTTAATGAGACCAAGGTTAGTAATATAGCAGTCAACCTAAAATAGTATATTCAGAATTGGGAGAATAAATTAACCTACTCTGTAGATTAGGAAAGTCTCTTAGAAGCCTAAATTGTTTGGAGAAAACTACATAGTCTTTTTGATATAATTATAATAGAAAAAAAATGTAGTCAAAGTTATGATGTGATGGTCTTTATCTCCTATTTGCTTCTCCCTCTGTGTTAGGCCAAGGCCATTTATTCTTTTATTTATGATACCTTTATTGATATACAATTTATAAAACATAAAACCAATAATTTACAGACAATGAATTGTAATATATTCATAAATTTTTAATTATAATAAAAAATTAGGGGGTATGGAGATGGCTTAATGTTAAAGTACTTACTCTGCATGCATGAAGACCTGAATTCAGATCCCTAACACCCATATAAAAAGGTGAGCATGGTGCATGTGCATGTTACCATAGTGGTGTGAAGTAAAATAGAATTCCTGTGAATGGGGGGCAGTTAGTGTAGACAGCCCTTAAAACCCAGGTTTAATGAGTGTTCCAGTCTCTAAAAGAAAGTTACCATCAACTTGAAACATCCATATGTAAATAAACCTGTACCCATGCACATATATAGACTAGGGTATGTATGTTTGAGAAAAAGAGACTTTATAAACAAGTTAAAATTTGAAGCATCTCGAATAAACTGAAAGACTGTACCTTTTTTTCTCATCTCTTAATTTCCTGTGATATCTAATATCTTGCTGTTTCTAATTATTTGCTTATTGTGGAATAACAAAATACACGATCATTTATACCTGGTTACTTCTTCTTAGAAATAGGTTTCTAGTGTTTGTCCATGGTTTAGAAAATTTTAGTGCTTTATTTTTATGACCATATAATATTCCATTGAAGCATATATCATATTTTATTTATCTCTTCAACCAACAGCTTGATATTTATATTTTTATATTTTTGCTCTTATAAAACATAATATTGTGTGAAAATTTAATGTACTTTTTTTTATGGGAACATATTTTCTTACATTACTCAAAAACAGAGAGGCAGCCTGAGTAATTCTGAGAAATGTATCTGGTGAGATTTTTTTCATTGTACAAACATCCTAGAGAGTACTTTCAAAAACACACAGCATTTGTAGGTAATGTCAGCTTGGATACATGTTGACTAAAGTACCATTACTGTCCAAACAAGTTTATTATGGTATTCCTTTATAGGCTGAATGTTATGCTAGTCCTTGTGTAGACAATGTGTTGCATGAGCTCATCTGCCATAGAAGATTTGACTTGTCCGGAATTTTGTCTGTTATATACATGGCACCATGGACCTAGATGTACAAATATATCACTGAGGTCATTAGCTAATTACTTTTGCTAGATATCTAGGAGAGAAACTCTTGGATAAAATGTTAATTTTAGCAATAAATCATTAAGTGGGTCTCCATACTACCTGTAGCATTTTACATACTCAGAAACATGATACAAAAGCTCTGATATTTGTAGCTTCTCCATAAATCTGGTGGTCATTAATAGCTGTGAAAAGGTAACTGTTATAGACTTATTTTCCTAAATAATCAGTGGTTCAGAGTACCAGTCTTGCTTACACTGCTCAATTTTGTATTTTCTTTGTAAATAATTTTTAGATTTTTTTCTAACTTGTTTCATTTGCTTGTTGATTAGGTGTTTTGGCTATTTCATGGATGTTAACAGAGTTCTCATTGTAGATAGTTATTTGGGAAGGCACAGCATGTGTGACTCTTCTCTGACCCTGTCCATATATAACTATGAACCATCCCATACAGAAAAGCCATGAGCCTGTGTTACACATAAATGGAATAGCACATGATCTAGAAACATATGAATCAGTATGGGTTGGCCTAGCACTTTTGTGTGGGTGATAAAATGCTTATAGAGAATGGAGATGTAAGGAACTCTATGTCAGGGATGCTGTGACAACCAAGGCTGTGCTAATCATAGAAATATGCACTTTGCTCTGATAGGCTCTCTTTCTCCTTTTTCTTTTTAAAAATATTTAGGGTTTTGTCTTCAACTTTACACAAAGAACTTCAGGCAACCAACATATTCTTTGACTAGAAGGAATAATCTTCCCCAGGAAAGGTCAGACCAATTTGTTATCCAATACTAAATGGTAAAACTGTATTTTATAAGCAATGCATAGTATTTTTTAAGCAGAGTTTTTTCTGTTTGTTTGCTTGCTTGTTTTCTGGTTTTTGGTCAGATTTTACTATATAGGCCACGATAGTACAAAATTCATGATCCTTTTGTCTCATTGTTCAAGGTTCTGGCATGGCAGGCATGGGATGTCACACTTGGTTCCCAGGGTCTGTTGTTCTGAGATCATTCTTAAGACAAGGGTAGATCTGTGGTATAAAGTGCCCACATTTTGAGAGCAAAGAACATTTCCTCTTAGCAATACCTTATTTAATTTTCTTACTCATGAACTCCTTATGCAATTGTTTAATTAGAAGTAGTGAGCAGTATAACAATTACCTTTGCAGAAATGATTGAGTGTATTTTGGTTTTTATTGTGCTAAGTTAATTTAAAGAGGAAGGAGAAATTTTATGCAATTCAACAAAGTGATTAAATAGCAAGTCTTACTTTTTCATTAGTGATTTGAGAGTATGGAAGACATAAACATTTGTAAAATATGATGCAGAAACACTCCCTCACTCAAGAAAAATGAGGAGTTTACCTCCATCCTTTATACTACAGAAGTTCTTGCAACTGCTTTCTGAGACCATTTTCAGAAATATGCTTTACATATTAAATCTCTCAATAATTCTCAAGGCATATTAGCTACAGGAAACTCTCAATCAAGGTGTATATCTACTGAGTTCTGCTTAGCACACATTCTCATAGAGCAGGTTCTTTCTAGCATACCCATACCATGAAGAGAAACCTATTAAAAATCTCTAATCTCTGCTGTATCTGAGACTTAAACTTTAAATGCAAAAATATTTGGGGTGATTTCAGTAGGAAAAACTAGGAGCTTAGAAAAGCTCCCTTTTATAATATATGATATTTCTGGGCAGGGAAAATTTAAAGGTTCAAACTAGCAACTTGAGTTCTGTGTATAAAGTCCTGTAGCAATTGTGTTCTGGGCATGAGCAATTCTTCTGTGACTTCTGATCAGCATCAACAAATCAATATATTTGCTCTTCATGGAAGTAGTCACAGTGGACCAAATTATAGAGGGAATGACCATTGAAACACCTTTTAATGGGAGTGGCAGCAAACCACTGTGGATAACTTTTGCAATGACTAAATTTGGAAATAGTTGTATATTACCAGGAAAGTTTGTAAATAGTATAGATGGTATAATGCCTCATAATATATGATATTATATGTGATTGTATGTGGAGTTTTTAAAAGTTCTTTGAATAAGAATTTAGAAGAGGATGGCCGCAGACAGATCCAGACCACTTTCTACCCAAAGTCTGGTGATGCATACTTTTCTGTCTTTACAAGTCTGATAATCCAATTCCCATAAGATCTTTCCAGTGGAAGCTTGAGAAAAAAAGCTAGCTATATTTGTTTTATGATCTAATTTGAAAGCTGTAAGTATATTCAAAATTTTGAATAACACTGATTGTTCCTGCTGTGAGAAGGCTCTGAAAAGGATGGAGACAGATCTTGTTATCTTAAATGAATTCTCTCGCTGTGAACACTGCAGTTCTATCCCTCTCTACTTTTCTTCCTTCTATCCCTCCATTTACCTCCCTCTCTCTCTCATCTCCTGTCCTTGAATCTCGATAATCTAGATAGTTCTAATTATGACCTTCATAAACCTTCCTGATCTCTATCCCGCTTTTCATTTTCTCCCCATATCTTTTTTTTTGGTGACAGCTTATTGCTATCTATCTAAGTCTGGCCTGTAACAGGTTGTATAGTTCAGGTTAGTCTCAAACACATGCTCTTTCTCATGCTCAAAGCAGAGTGTTAGTATTACTAGCATGTATCCCAATTTCTGGCTATTTTCTGCCTCATGACATAAAGCTTCATAACTTTATTGAATCTTGAGGATATGATCTTATTAACTCCATTCTCCAATTATTTTTCAATAACTACAACTTATAGCTCTGATAAGAAGAACACTCCCCATTCCCACATTGATGTGCTCATAATTTGAAATAAGAAATAGAGTGATTTTGATAAAAATCATAGCTTATCTGGTGGCTAGAGCTCTAGTGAAAATAAAGCCAGGGTGGGAAATAAAATCTTCTATATGAGTCTGCATTTTTACATTCTCTGCAGGAAAGCCTGAAGAAAGAGCAGCAAACAGGATATACAAAGGTCAGAGCTAGTTGCATCCTTGAGAAAATGTGGTGGAAGGGCTGTACCAGTGCTTGCATTATTGCAGCATGAATCAAACATAAAATGAAATAGCATTAAAGTAAAGGAGTTTTAGGGGAGCTGTATCACCAAAACATAACATAGCCTAGCATAATGCAGCCATCACCACAGAATGAGCAATACCAAATATCTGGCTGCATGGAAACTCAAATTAAGACCCAGAAAGAAGCTGCTTATCTTTTGTGGTGACAAGACATGACGTTACTCTATTGTTGGGCTGACCTGGTCAGGTAGACTTTCTGCATCCAGATAACACTGTATGAAAAGATAACTTGTGAAGCTGAATATCTGTTCCAAGTAGCTAATTATTATTTTCAAATAGTAAAATATCACAAGTAAGAAATCAGCTCAGAGTAGACTGGGGAAGTGCACAATCAGGAATGAATAACAAGTGATGAAAATTATATGTATTTTAAAGATGAGAAAGCAAATGCAGGATCCAGATAGATAAGTTACTTTCATCTCTGGGGAATATACTTGAACACGGTGAGAGAATCCTGGTGGAGTGAAATGGCTTAATTTTCATCTGTTGTTTTTCCTTTGTTACTAGGAGATTCTATGCATGCCAAAATGTAAAGTTTATCTTTTTTAAATTGCAAGCAAATGTAATGTTGGAAAACCTATTTTAAAAGCCAAAGTATATTTTTTATCTCAGAAAAAGAACCAAAGCAACAATAAATCTTTAAATGACCTTAAATATTGCAAACATCTTAAATTTGTTAGCATATTCAGTAAAACATTACAAGGTTGAGGCATCCCTACTCTATATTCCAGAAGTGAACCTTATGTTTTCCTCACCTTTGAACTTTGAATTGAAAGTCATGGTCATGAATACAGAGAAATGGATAACCTACATGTCCTCAAAAGAAACTATGAATATAGCTGCTGCTACAATGTGCTGAATACAAGCACATACATGGCCTGACTGCTACATGTTTAGGAGATCTTAAAACTTTTACTATGCCATCTGATATTAGATAGCATTGTATTTCAATAGTTCTACATCACAGAATACTAAGCCAACAACCCCACCCATGTTAGTTGCCCATAAAAATAAAACTGTATATCTGAAAAACAAAGTTCAAATTCTCATACCCAAATCTATTTCTAATAGTCCTTATCTATAATGTACCCAAATGCCATTTGACAAGTACTAGAATGCTACTGTGCAATGAAAATAACTATTGATATGTAGAAGATACAGCACACAAAAAACAAATCAAAATATTATGTTAAGTGGGGACAAAACATAAAGTTTTTCTCCATATAATTCTGTAAATATTAGCTCATAAAAAGGAAAATCAGTTTGGAGCTGCAGATCATTAAGGAAGCCATAGAGTCCAGACAAATGTCTGGAAAGTTTTCGTCTTATGTAAGTTTTTAGATGAACTTGGGAAAGCACAGCTTATTGTCAAGCATGGAAAAGAGGTTTCTCCTCCAGGATATGTCATCTTGGTGTTTGCCAGAGTTTCTGTTCAACTTTACCCTAGGCGTTCTCTCAGTTGGAAGGGTGGGAGGTTTGTCTGTTTTCTACCAAGCTTTTCATCTGCCCCAGCTGCCATATTCCCAATGTGCTCCTTTTAAATTATAAACATGTCATATGCCTAAAACATTTGTTTTTAAACAGTTTTATTCTCTACAGCTCATACATGAACACCTGAAAACACATGCACACCCCAATTAACATTTCAGTGACAATGGGTGAAGTGAGTACTATGTAGGCCCAAGGAATTCAATGGAGAACTGGACAGAACATTTAGCAAGACTATAAGACACAATGTCAAAATAAGAGTATTTTCTATTGATTGATGCTTGAAATATATATACAGTATTTGCATTACCAAAAGGAGCATGAAATCAGAAAGGTGTACTTAGTAAAACATGGGCAATACCTCAGCACTTAAAATTGCAAATATTGGTATGACGATTTGGAAAAGAGAACATAAATGAAAATAATGAGCATGGACATGGACAAATGGATGAATAGTGTTAAGGCATCAAGTTCACTTCTCCAATGGTTTCATAGAGAAGTTTAAACAGGAACCAATACACAGATGGTTGTGGTGCATGGCTATAATCCCAGTAAACAAGAGGAAGAGGCAGGCTGGTCTCTGAGTATGAGCACAATGTGGTCTACAAAGTGAGTTCCAAGAAAGACAGGGCTACCCTGAGAAACCCTGTCTTGAAAAACCAAACCAACCAAGCAACCAAGCAACCAAGCAACCAACCAAAAACTACATGACCCCCAAACCATGAAGTATATAGAGGACTTTTGGCAATTAGTAGCACACAGAATCTAAATATCACTTACAAGGAAAATGGACTAGTGTTGTTGAATTGGAGAAATGAAAATTGTGTGGGATATTCACAGT
>JADRCH010000016.1:659304-686630 GCA_019843965.1 Rhynchomys soricoides | reverse complement strand
AGTGTTGTTGAATTGGAGAAATGAAAATTGTGTGGGATATTCACAGTCTAGGTTGAAACTACTTTCAAAGGGACACAAAACAAGGCAGTTGATTTGGGGGTTGAAAGTATAATACCCCATGGAACTGCATGAGCTTTTAGAAATAGAGTTATGAGTATGGGATATATATATTAATATATTTTTATGGGTTATATGAATAAATATTTAAATATAATTTAACTTAGAGTAATATATAATAATATATAGGGAGTAATATATCTATAGTAATATATAATAGTAATATAGTATATATGTAAATATATTATTTATTTATGTAGTTATATATAAATATTATACGTATATATACATATAATTAGCATAAAATATCATTAATTCAGCAACATGAAGCATTTTCAGTGAGCTCTGTAACACTTGGTCACTAAATGGGGAAAAATGAGCTGTTGCAATAATCTCACAGGATGCGTACATTTAAGCAGAGATAGAGTTTGGAAATGAATAGAATATCACTATGATAAAGCATCTACAAAACAAAGAGAACATAATTTCAGCAGTTCAATATGTAAATCACATGAAAAGCAAGCATTTGAATTTACCAAAAATGCGTGTTCTCCTAAGGAAAGAAAACGAAAACATAATGCTTTAGAAATTATTAGCAAAATATATTCCTAGGAGTCATTTATGTCTAACTTTTGTAAAAAGAACAGTCTTATGATTCAAAATAAAGCTAACTACTCAGCGAAAGCTAGGAAAAACAGAGGTGTTGCCCTGAGAGACATACAAGTCCCTGTAGAACCTCCTCAGGATGACTAACCATCAGGAAATAAATTTGTCACTCAAAAGGAGTCCAGAGAAATGCAAAAAAAAATCCCATTATTATATATTACTCTGTGAAAGTAAAGCCATGCAGATGCTCCGAAATATAGGTTGATGCTTTCTGAGAGGACTGAGTTTTATACTTACCACATACCCCCCCCCAAACTTAACTCTATCTGATTAAACAAAAGGAATTAAATTATGTCTGTATAATGAGATAAAATATTATGTGTATCATGTTCAGGTTGTTTATAGAAGAATTTACCAAAAATTCTCTCAACAATTGAGTAATTAATCAAATTGCATCATAACTATAGAGTAGAATACTATTATTTTATGATAAGAGACAAAGTACTGATACAGAGCAACATGAATCAATCTCAAAATTTATTAAGAAAAAGAAAGGAAACTATATATTCATTATATCCATAACTTGATGCATATGAAATTGAAAGGTAAGAAGAGTCTAAGTGTCATTAACTTCTGTGTGGATTGAGCTGGATCCTTAAAATGTGTATATTATACTGCATACAATCTAAGTAAAAATGATATTTTTCTTCTATTAGATTCAGTGTATCTGGTTTTACATTGAGTTCCTTGAACAACTTGGGCTTGAGCTTTGTGCAAGGTGATAAATATGAATCTATTTTCATTCTTCAACATACAGACAGCCAGTTAGACTGGCGCCATTTATTGAAGATGATTTTTTTTCTCCCTGTATGTTTCTGGTTTCTTTGGCAAAGATCAAGTGTCCATCGGCATGTGGGTTTACTTCAGGGTCTTCGATTCTATTCCCTTAATCAACCTGTTTCACTCTGTACCAATCCCATGAGATTTTTTTTTTTATCACTATTGCATTTGTAGTACAGCTTGATGTCAGGGATAGTGATTCCCCCAGAAGGTCTTTTATTGTTGAGAATTTTTTTGGCTAGCCTTGGCTTTTTGTTTTTCAAGTTGAGAATTGCTCTTTCCATATCTATGAAGAGTTATGTTGTAATTTTCATGGAGATTGCATTGAATCTGTAGATTCAAATAGGATATTCTTTGCCTTATCAATCTAATGTTTAACTTGAATGCTTCAAGATGGAAAGTAGAAAGGGACTGAAACTATACTTTTATTGTGTTGGGCTGGGTCATGGAGGTGCCACAAGGCACCTGAAAGAAGAGTGATGTATGATTTTTCTAGTAACATTCTCAGCCATGCAATACATTGCCAATGAATTCCCAGGTTGAAGTTTCTGATCACCGGAAACCTGTATGGTCTGAAACAAATGCTTATTGATTATATAATTTATGGAATTAATGGTATTAAAGCTTTCAGCAGAATTTTGTTAACCAGGCAACCATGTAGTTTAATATCAGGTTTCTGGAAAATGGAACAAGAGCATGGGTTCTTCTCTTATCAAATGTTTACAAGGAACAGCTAAGGCACCTTGTTTGTATGGTTACACACTGGTAGGTAAGTGAGTTCAGGTCAGATAGATATGAAATGAAAGTTAAGGCAGGGTTTCATTCTTATTATGACCTCCATATAGTTACATCCATTTACTGTAACAAACCTATTTTCTTATTTGAAGTGCAAGGGCATATTTGGCATAGTTTCTTATATGTGACACTCTCTGCACATTGTCTTCTATAGCATTGATTGTGCGGGGCAGTTATTTTATTGGAGGTACAAATCTCTTGATTTAGGGAAGCTAACATCCATATTTTAATGTCTTAGGAATGGGGGAAGAGTCTGAAATTTGGCATATAGTTATGAACTTGGAAATGAGTAATGGTTTCATAAAGAACAAATTAAGAAAACAGATGTATCTTAGGAAGCCTTGCCCAGATCTAAGAAATGAGAGCCGTGTTCTCCTCAGCTGTGTTTCTGAGCCTATGTGCTGTCACTGCAGACACTTTGCAGAACAGTCTTACTCAATGCTGGACTCTGGGGTATTAAAGTTGGACATAAGTGTTGGCAAGTGTTGCAGTACATATATTCATGACCAAACATTTCTCCTGAGAAAACACCTGTGGCATGATTTCTGGGAGGGTTCTCAGGCAGGGGATTAGTATAGCTTTGCTATGTGCCTCATCTGCTGCTATTGTCTCCCTAGGTTTCTGAACATAAACACAGTGCCAGCTACAGTATATGCTAGAATCTCAAATCATTGTTCTTTGTAAGTCTATAGAGTAATTTCAAAATTGACATTTGTGAGATTACAAATGTGTGTACCATGGTATACAGATTGAGATGGGTCCTATATGCTCCCAGAAAGCCACATCTATCTTTAAAACATGGACATGGGGGCAGTTTTGTTTCTACTTTGATCTGTATAATGATTTTGCCAAATTTCCCTTTACCCTGTGACCCAACCTGTCCTATCCATTGAACTTACAATCCACATTAAAATTCTCTACTGTTCTTTGACCTAATATTGTACATTACCAACTCATCGTTTTCTTTTTCCTACCTGCTTGACCTTCATATTTGTTGGACAGTGAGGACGTTGTGGTGAGGCACACCTATGCAAAAGAACCCTTAGGACCATAATAAAACTGTAAAAAGAACTGTGCATCATGAAGGTGGGTGTTTAATGTAAATAGGAACATTATAGTTTAAGAAATTAAGATATTAAGAGAAGAAAATTGTACTAAATACAATAAAAATGATTCTCCTAATTTAAGTCTTGACTAGATGCTGTGATTTCCTGGGGAATGAGGTCACTAGGAGAGACAGATGCTTTATGAAGGCTAAATGGAAACAACAGCAATCTCTAAGGGAAAAAGAAAAAGAAAAAATAAGAAAAAAATGAACAAAAAGACAACCAAGCCCTGTTTCCTGTCTTTGTTGTGCTCAATTCAGGTCTCCAACTCCCCAAAGAGGGTCCTGTCTAAAGCTGCAGGATGTTATTTCATTCTGTTTATTAAAACACAGAACATATTTTGTGATTTTGACATGGATGGGCAGTCATATGCATTTGAGCTCTCCTCCCTAGGCACCTAGGAGGAGGAGGGATGGTGGGGGAGATAAAGCAGACTCAGCATGCAGAGCTCCTTGTCCTGAGCCATCATTTTTGGCTTACCTTTTACAAATATTCAATTCCCCCTTACCCTCTTTCAGTTAGTTCTGCGAGAAGGTATAATTTACATTTCTATCTGTCCTTATGCCCCCCTTACCACTTTTCCACAAAACCCACAAAAATGCATAGTATGTGGAAACAAAGAATAAATGTATGAAAAACTTTTATGTATTGATAGAAAACCTTTTATTCTGCATTTTCTAAACAATTTAATTTTTTGGAGGTTTAAGACATGTGTGGACACAAATGACTGTGCTTCTGGTGGGTGGATGTGAGGTTCTGCTTAACTCCATCATAAACATAATGAGCTTAACTTCAAAATGCTTGAAATCTGTTTTTAAATGCTACAGAAAATAGAATCTTGACTAGAAATCTGAAATATGACACAAAGGCAAAATTTGAAAATATCTAAAAGACACCAAAAGCATATAGTCTGGGATGGGGTTGAATCTACTCTATGCTTTGAGGTTTTTTTTTTTTTTTCATCATTTCAAGATATTGGTATCGGCGAAGTTCCAACTTTGTGTCATGAAGGCTATCTGAAAATACAATTGGAAAACCTGCTCCTGTATGGGATCATAATACCAGAAGATGACGTTTGTGACAGTTAAATCATGTATGTATGTGAGAGTTTCAGAATGAAGAATTGTTCAGGGGACACTCAGTTCTGTAAATCTATCCTGTCCAACACCAAATGTCTTGAAACAATTAATAAAGGGTAGATTGGACTTCCCACTGGAAACCTGAATAGAGCCTAACTTTCCACCATCGGGAGAAGTAGCTGTGAGCAGTTTGTTCAGCCAATTTATCTGTTTATCTATGTGTCTTATAACGATGTTTTGCTTAAGTGAGCACCATGATGTTCATGGGGTACATTTCTCAGAACGTAGGTTTGTGGTTAATTGACAGAAAAGCATTATCCCATACCATTTTAATCACAGAAACTAGTCAGCTGCCTTTTTGTAAGAACATTTTAAGGCAGATGACAGGATTCTGGAACACTGAATGAGCATATAAATTTAAGAGAAAATTTAATATTTGCACCTGGTTATCCTTCTGTGCTCCCAATTGGCCAGGACTAGGACTTAGGGTGAGGGGATGGGGGCAACTGTGGGCGGGTGTCAAACTAAAGCCAACATAACCTAGGATGCTTTGCTGTTGCATCTGTCTAAAGAATCCTGGTATTAAGAGCCAATTTTCTGAAGATTCTCAGCTCCTTCAGAAGTGCTCACATAAAAATTCCAGAATGAAAATTTGCCAAGGATAGTAGAGGAGAGCACTAGTCCCTTGGACTTCTCTCCAACAGCACCCCACCCTCAATGTGAAGAGTGAGTAACTCTGGTAGAGCCTACCCAGTTACCTGGGTATGATGTATACCCATCTTCTCTATCTGGTATCTGGTAGGGTGGGCACAAGATATCTTCTGTTTTAAGTAGTCTGCTTCTGCCCACCCCTTTGTTCACAGAAAGTAGCAAACTAATTTCTCGATTTGCACATCTAAGATATAAGTGTGAGCCTGCTAATGAGCCTCAGTATGCCTACAGGAGCCTGCCCTGAGATAAGGTAGTAAGGTTTTCAAATAGACCGAGAGGACTCTTGATGTAAGCATAAAGGTACATTTCAGTAAGTAAAAGTTGGCAATGAGAAGCTGAAAAGAAGCTGAAGATTGACTGGATATGTTCAAAAGGAATCTTGCCATCATTTCACATAACAATAAGATACAAAAACAAATAAGCAAGCAAATAAAACATCTAGTAGGAAAATGATAATGGGTAAAATCCTAAAGAGACTCTCTTCTGCCCTTATTTATACCTGGGTTTCTTCTAAAGACAATTAAAGTAAAATGTCCTGAGAAAATACACACACAAACACACACACACACAAACACATGCATGTACACAACCAAATGTATACAAAGATTCATAGCTGCACACATAAACACACACACAAACACACACACAAATACACATACAGAGAAGCATGCACAGACATACATAGGCATACACTCATGGATACATACACAGAAACACTCACACAGAAACAATGACAAACAGTCACACAAAGAGAAACAAATACCATACAGAAACACAGTCATTCACATACCCACAGAAACATACAGACACACACAGACATTCATACAATCACACACACACATTCACTGAAAGACATATACACACCAAGACACACTACAGAGACTCACACAGAGACACAGATATTTACGCACTCACATATACACAGATGTTCTCAGAGAGCAATATACAGACACTCATAGTCTAACACAAGATACATAGACATATTCACACACAAAATTCTTGCAGACATGTATGTTTACACACACACAATTATGCACACACAGTCATTCAAACAACGACACTTGCACATGTAAACACATGCATGCAAAAACATGTATAGAGATTCACACAGATATTCAGACACACATACATGCTCAGTACATTAACACAGACATGCAGACATGCTCTGATACACACATGGGTATATGGCAGACATACACACACAGATGCCCACACAGCACATCTTTAGAGACATACAGGTATTCACATAGACACAAATTGTGGTATACTAATCAACACACACACACACACACACACACACCAAGACAGATAGACAGGTACACACACACACACACACACACATACACAGAAGTATACTTACACAGAAACACCCTACACACTCATACAGTTGCACCCAGATATAGATAAACTGACACACATACACATTTGGGCACACATACGAAGATACATACACACTCACATAGATGTACACATCAAAACATGGCTGAGACACACTAAAATAGTACATACCTCAAAAAAAAAAAGAAAGAAAGAAAGAAAGAAAGAAAGAAAAGCCATATAGAGAAACACACAATAAGGCACACCATACAGATTCATACAAACATTGATGACACAGAGACATACAGAAGCACATATTCCTGGACATTTTACCTTAGACACCCAGACACATATAGACACCTAGAAACACTCAGGCACATAGATTTACTTACACACACACACTTCCATAGAGACAAACTTATACACAGAAATACTCAAATAACAAATGTTCACAAACACTTATACAGACACTGAGAGACAAAGACACATTCTGAGACTCACATACACACATGGCTATACAGACAGACACTTATACACAGAAGGGGGAGGGTAGGAGAGGAGGAGGGGAGAGGGAGAGGGAGAGAGAGAAGGAGAGGGAGAGAGAGAAAGGGGCAGGGCTGGGAGAGAGAGAGAGAGAGAGAGAGAGAGAGAGAGAGAGAGAGAGAGAGAACAGAGAGAGACAGAAACAGAATCAACAAGATACACACCAGAAACAGGCATACACACAGAGGGACACACAGACACAAAATATACACACACATGAACATGCATACCCACAGACACAAACACAAAGGCATACATATAGTTTTGCATGCAGAGACAGTTACACGAAGAAAGACTGATGCACAGAGAGAGACATACATATACATAGGCACACTCACACTGATACTCATGAAGACACACATAAGCAGACAAACACTGACATACCCACATAAATGCAAACATAACAACACATACATTCATAGATACAAACAGACATACTCATACAGATACACACAATTACACAGACATAAACATACAACGCCACAGAAACAGACATATAGATCTCTTTCTGTTTCTCTTTTTCCCCCCTCTCCCTCTTTTTATCATCTTCGTCTCTGAAAAAACAACAAAAAAAAAAAATCTTGATATATCCTAAGGGAACATATGCTAACCTGGACTTGTTTCAGGGTCTCTGAAGACATACCACCATTCTAGCATCTATTCCTTCTTGGCCAGAAGCCCAGAGTAGGTTTCATGGATGGATAAGTCCAGCTGGAAACCTACATCAGGCATTTTTGTGTGTGTTTACACAAGAGAGAGGCTTGTGATGATCATGGTAACTATACATGATCCTCAAAGTCATATTTAGTTATTAGCCATTGAGGTGTTATTTGGTAATATTCAACAGAAAAACTATTTTGAATTAAGCATAATATTAAGGACCTTTATCTTCATTTTTATGTATGAGTGCACATACAGATGAGCATATGTTCTGAAAATTCCTGTAACAGTTTATTTGTTTCAAAATATGCAACACACAAATGTTCTTAAACATTTGTGATTGCCTCCAACTCCCTGCAGATAAAGGCAACAAAGCATTCCTCATTCAAGCTGCTCTTAATCTACCTGTGGGGTTTTCTAATGTAATTTTAAGACATAAAATGTATTCATGATCACACCAATAATTACACGCTTGGAAAATAAAATGATTTTCTTATACCCCATTAACATTAATTGTTTCCAGAACTTCAGCCTCTGGCAAGAGCCTATCAGTGCCGTAGGGCAGCAGTGCCCATGGGACTACGCTGTTGTAGACTAGCAGCATGGAAATACAAATCATAAATAAACACATTTAAATCTCATGTAGTCATGATTTGATTTTTCATATGATTTGCCTAGTTCCCCATCACATCAGCAGCTGTTTCTTCCAGCGATTTATAGCTGTTCTTTCTTTAATGCAGTTACAAAATTTGCAAGGATTTCCACCAAGCCTTTATCTTATCTTTTTCACTTCTTTTAAACTACCTTCCTAATTCCAGATCACTAGATTTATTTATTTTTAATGATATAAGATAGCATTTTAGCTACAGTTCTCCCAGTGGAAGTTAACTAAGTATTGTGAAATGATTTTTTAATGTCTCAACCATATGCAGTTGGAAATTATTTGAGTTTGTTTGGATAAATCTCCATGTATACATAGATTAAATACAGATCTTGTTCTTCCCTCCTTTTTAATTTTTTTCTTCAACCCCATGAACATTGGGATTACAGGAATTTGCCTATAAGTCCACAGTGGCTTTTAAAAAATTGATCATTTATATTTATGGGATGAAACCCTCTAAAATAAGTGTTTTGTATGCCTCCCCAGGTGGTTCCACCAGTCCACTTGTGGCAGTTCATCTGAACCCTGTGTAAAACAGTAAAATTCAGGGTAATTAAAATTTGATGGAATACTATTCTAATTGATTCCTCTTGTAATCTTATACATTTTCTGTGCCATTATGCCTGCCCCCTCACATGCCAAATGCCAGCCACTTTCCCAAATCTACTGCAGCAACCTTTTTCAAGGCTGCCTTTTTATATATTGTTTCTGTAGATTGCAACATGGTAAGCCACAAAGAAAGGTCTACCTTTGGCTCTAATGTACATTTAGACTATTTCCTAAGAATGTGAGTGATCTGGAGTATGGATGAGTGCAGATAACAGATCGAGCTTTGAGGTCCCTAGACACTTGCTCTAATACAGCTGTGTTTTCAGCCTCCCAAGGGTTCCTGCTTTCTCCTCCATCCAAATCCTCAAACATCTGCTTGTAACTAAAGGAACAAATCCCCACTTCCTTGAGGAGGAATGAACCCCAGGCAAATCCAAGTTGGCTGTTTCAAAGAGATTTTTATTCTCATTTCCTTTATGGCAGTTGGGAGCCTTCACTAATCAGGTTACAGTGCCATCTAGCAACAAGAACAGGAAGTCTCTTGACGGAGTAAAGTGCCTGCAATATCTGCAGCTACTGATAAAAACAGCTCCTGTGCATCAGAAACCCTGATGACTGTGTGGTGATGGGGCTAGTGAAGCAGAGTACTTAAAAAAATCATACCAAATACAAATATTTAAATAATATACAACTGTGAAATAACCAAGAGTTTGTGCTCCCTAACTTAACCAGATGAAATCCTTATTTCAAATTGACTAGCATCTCCAAAGGGACTGATGACTCTAAATACACAATCCAATGTGTCTATGGAAATGCACATATTGATTTTACATTTTTTTTGTGTGATTTAAAATTGTTCTCAATTTGTAAAATCTCACAGAGCATTTTTTTTCATCACAGTATATATTATCAAGTCTGTGATACCTAAGATCATAGGCACCATGTTTTGTAGTCATTCATATATTCATAGAGAACTAGAACATTTCTAATATTTCTGCTATTGCAAATAATGCTGACCATCACAACATTTTTTGTTTTAGAAAAATATACTTGTGCAGAAGTAAAATAGGGCATTTTACCTTTTGCAATGTACTGTAAAAATCTTTACTTGTAGAGGCATCTATAAGATCACAAAAACAGAGGCTTTATTATAGACTTGCTCTGATTTCAAAAAGGAAACTAGGAGGCCTCTCAGCCTCATTGCAATTAATCCCTCGAAACCCTCTCTGGTTGCTGGCAAGGGGTAAACATTTGAGGACTGCTTATGTGATTCAGACTCATGGAGACCAAGATATTAAAGAGGAGGCCACTGACTGTGAAATTCAGCACTTCCAGGGAAAGCAAGTTTCACGTCCAACTGTATCCACATTGTGTTCCAAGGAAGGGAGAGCCCGGGAGCTTTGTAATGGAGAATGAAGTAAATAAAGGAAAAGCAAATGAAGAGATTCATTGTGATCGCCTCCTTATCGGCCAATAAAGCACTTTAGAGTACCTTTCAGAGACTAATAATTTTGCCCTTTGCTTTGTCTTTTTTTTTTTTTGCCTTTCATTCTTCTTAAGACTATTCATAGTTCCTAACCTGCCATTTCATTGTAAGACCCTGCTATTTATTTATTTACTTATCTATTTACCTAACAAAAATCTCTTAAAACTCTGATGATTATATAATCCTGTTTTAGAAGTTTCGGACATGTTTGTTTGTAAAATAAAGGTACCTGCTTCATTGTAGATTTTTATCAGGCTCTCACCATTATTTGCATGTTATGTTTATTAATACAATGAATAAAAAGTGATGAATAAAGCAGACAAAAGAATCAAAGCACACAAAGACAAGGTTGAGGGGGCTAGATGCCCGAGGCTTCAAAGGTAATCAAAAGAATCTGGATGTGTTTGACTTGAATTTTGATAAAAAATTTACAAGAGTTGAGTCAATCAGTAGAAGTGGAAGATGTATCTTCCTATACACAAGACAAAACACTCCCAAGCTCATGTAGTCTGTGACTGACAATATAGTCTATGTGGCTGGGAAGCAGCTAGAATCAGAGAATGATTTCTCTGGCATCCACTGGGGTAGCTTTTTGAAAGGAGATTTACTTCAGTGTGACTCATTCAGCTGTGAGGATGATATGGGTGGGGGGAGGCACTGGGGTATAGGCAGGAAATCATGTTAAGGGGTTATTTCAGATACTCGAAGTGAGTGTGATGGATTCAGGTCAGGTTTCACCTATGGGCCAGGTTCTTACTAGGTGCCTTTTACTTTGACGAAGCTGTGGGGTTATGTGAGTTCCCGACAGAGGTGTGAAAGAAAAATCTATAGTAGCTCTATGTAATGTTCCAGTAACAGTGTTGAGCCTCAGTAAGTATTAAAATAAGGTGAGAAACAAGTGCTTTGCTGTACTCTGAGATCCGTGCTGTTCAGAGAAGCCTTGTTTAGCAGGACTCTGGGGCAGGATACTGAAGGTGTGGCTTGGATCACAGCCAGTTTGAAACCAGAATGTTTAAACTTGAGTCTACTGGGAAAATGTGGTTCTTAGCCTGAGCAGAGGGAAAAATTATCAAGGGAAAAACTGTGCAGGCATTTGTATGTAAGGCTAGAGTTCAGTAACCAGGGAGGCTGTTCTCCTTGCCTGTCCTCTGCTTCCAGACTTGGTTACAAATGAAGTCTTTTCTTCTTCACCATGCTCTCTATGCCTCTCCTGACTTCCCATACCTATGAGTTATTAAAATTCCACGGAAGCACAAAGCCTAAATCGTGTAGGTTCGTCCAAAGTTTAAGTAATGATACTACTGATAACCCATGATTTAAGAAGGAGAAAAGTCAGAGGTCAATTGCAAATGCCATTTCAAGGCTGTGAGGCTGAATGTGCCTTGAAGTCACTCAAAGGTCTGAAAACCTGATTTCAGAAAATTGAGCTAATCTGACCTTGGCTAACCGACCCAGAGTAAGCTTACTTTCTTGCCTTAAACTGTCATCCTGGTGTCAGGGGCAGGTACCTGAGTTCTTTTCCAGTACCTGAGAACATTTCAATTACATTTCTGTAGGGAATCGTCCTCAGTCTTTCACAGCCACCATTTTACAAGCTCTCACCACCCGTTGTGGGCCTTATCTAGTGTCAATCATGTGAAAAAACAAAACAAAACAAAACAAAACAAAAACGAGGCAGTAGGCAATGGGCTCAGAGCAGCTCACAGTCTTGGAGGAAGGGGGGCCTGCTAGCACATGCGCACTCTTTTCACCGCAGTGCAGGGGTCTGCTCACTAGGGAGGGGGATTTCTTGGCACATGCGCAATGGAAACACACTGCAGCAGCTCTCTTCGCTCGAGGAGGGGGCTTCCTGGCGCCTGCGCACTCTTACTACAGCATTGCAGAGTCTACTTTGCGACTGCGCCAGTTTGGCAGCTTCTAGAAAGATCTAGGGCTAGGCAGGGGAGGGGGCAGAGAGGGAGTTGGGCTGTGGCTCTTTGCTCCAGCCCCTCCCTTTGCAGCTCTCAAGCCACAAGTGTTCCTTTGCTCAGGTTACTGCGCCAACAGGCGGCTGCTGCATGGAACAGAAGAGGCCCTTCTGTCCCTGACAGCTTCTGACTGCGGTGTTTGTTAGGGCCTGGAAATGTTGGAAATGTGCTGTGTGGGTCACCAAAGTAGAATTCGAGTCAAATAACACATCCTAATTTTGGAAAGAGCAGCTGCATAGGAAATTTGGGTGCGTTGACAAGCTGAAGGTGAGCTGCCTCAGAGAAAAGATTACCTCAGCATTTGAGCCTGATGTTCTTGAGCCTGCCCCCAACCCAGGACTCTATCCCATGGGGTCTCAGCTCCTTGCTGGGCATCTGCATTAGAGCAACATTGTTAGAAATGCAGATTCCCTGCTCAATCAAGTCAGAAAAAGAAATATGAGAGGGCCCACCCTGGTTTTAACAGCTTTAGGGTGTTTTTGATCTATATTCCCCAGATAGACACTAAGGAAGGGTGCAGAGGAGAGAATGTTGAGAAAACAAAGGCCTGACTGCATCCCTGGAACACTTCTTCCCAAAATCTGACCCTCATGTCCCACTCTCCGGTGGCTGACCAGAACAAGAGATGGGTCATTTGAACAAAGCAATGGGATGGTCTTGAGCCTAGCACAGAACTTGGTCTTTCCAAAGCCTGTTTGTTAACAGTTGCAACATAAAACAATCTCTGTGCTTCTTTCTTTCCATGAGACATGAAAAAAAAAAAAATAAAAGCCTAAGGGAGCCTTTTGAAAACAGGGAGTCATTATTGGAAAACCTGTCACTGTCCACTCCTGGAACAGCTAATCATTCCCGCTCCCAGTCATTTAGCGTAGAGATGGCTTTAAAGATGACAGGACTCATTTTTCCTCAGTCTATATACTGGATTTGTATATCTACAAATTTGTATATCTGTATATGTATGTATATCTAGCATACACCCCTGTGTTCACAAGAGTTTAGGTGGGCTCCTGTTGAAAGGACTGTGGCTAAATACTGGATGGAAGCTGTGTGATAATGTGACACAGGGCGAGTTAAAAAAAAAAAAAAAAAAGGCCCAAAAAAAAAAAAAAAAAAAAAAAACCAAAACCCAAATTTAGGTTTTAGTTCACTCAAAGGGACAGTTAGCTGACCTTTTCCATACTCAAGAAGGACCGAATGTCACAAAGGAAAAAAACAAAACAAAACAAAACAACAAAACAGCAAAGTTCACATTCTGACTTTTTAACGTGTGTAATAAATTGGCGAAAATTCAATCAGACTTCAAATTAACTGTATCTTGTACGCATGCACTTTTTATAGTCTGGGCTGGAGGTGAAAACATCATGAACGTGGGAGTTATTCACATGTTGATGGTTTTAAAGCTGTAGTATGTTGTTGCTTTTTCTTTTTGGTTTTTTGAGACAGGGTTTCTCTGTGTAGCCCTGGCTGTCTTGGAACTCACTCTGTAGACCTGGCTGGCCCCGAACTCAGAAATCCGCCTACCTCTGCCTCCCAAGTGCTGAAATTAAAGGCATGTGCCACCACTTCCCATCAAAGCTGTAGTATGTAAGTTAGTTTTCCTCATTCTTAACCACAATAGAAACAATGAGGTTACAGATTTTTGGGTTTTCTTTAGCTTGTACCAGAAAAATAGTTCTCCCCTACATTCTGTTTCCTCTCTTTCTTCAAAAGCCTTGTTTATGGATTGAGCAATTTGTATCTTTCATTGTATTTTACCATACTTAACAACACCAAAAGACTACTGTCTCAACATTTTACTTGAAAGCCATCTTGCTGTGGGCCACACATCATAGCCAGGTACTTCATTATTTATCAGTGACATTTACCAGATTTTTGTTTTTTTAACATCCAGTCAACTGAGGGTTTTTTTTTTTTTTTTTTTGGCTCGTTTTCAGTTTATGCCATTCCATTCCAAAGTCTGCAACACAATTACTTCCTTTTTACTGAAATGTTTCACTTTGGGGAGTATGATCATCTCTCTCTCTCTCTCTCTCTCTCTCTGACACACACACACACACACACACACACACACACACACAGAGGAGACGTAGGGAGAGGGAGAGAATGAAATATTTATAAAACTCATTTTGCCCCAACTTTTTACTTCAAACAGCACTCAGCCTGGATATTTGCTGGGATTTCTAAATTAAATTGACTCTGATGAGAGTCTGGAGAATCTTCTGGACTTAAATATCCCAGTGCCACATTCTAGAAAAGAGATCACTCCTCAGCATCAGGATTCTGAAGATTCCCAAAGGTTGTTGCAGTAGTCTGAGCCAAGAACACGGCTAAGTCTGAGGGAAGAATCACTTAGTATTTGGATAACCCATTTCTAGACTTTCCTACTTGTGCACTGGATGGTAATTATAAACATATACAGTATCAAAGCTCAATAATTACTGAAACAGAGGACATTTGTTCCTGTTCTTTTGACAAGAAAACACAATTTAATTTTTTTTTGCTTTTGTCATTTCCAGATGAAAATGAAAGTTTTATGTTCCTGGATACTACACATTATGGTTTTTGACCATATTCTTTGAACATTTGTGTTTATCGTCTATGCTACCTGAATTGGATAAGTTGTTATTTTTAATCTTTTATAGAAATAATTTATGTATTCTATACAACAATGCTTCGTACAGTGCAGGTCTCACAGATAGTTTTTATTTCTTAATAACATGATCCTCTCCTTAATTTTCCACAGGAGTTTTGTGTTAATTGAAATTTATTTTGTGAATATGTGATAGAACAGTAAGTTTTTTCTAGAGGAAATAGATAGCAAGTTATCCAAAAATTAATTTAAACTTTGTTACTATCTGATGTTAAGCATAAAGGAGAAGTTATTATGCTACAATGGATTTCTATTTTTTCTTTACAAATATTTGTCATATTTTTACCTTATACTCCACTTCTTGTTATTTCCTCTATGCATTTCCTTTGTATTCATCCACATGTACAAACAATGTCCAAATATGTATTTCAAACCATTGAAAGTGCAAGGGGTATGAATGTTTTAACTCAAAGTCTTTCAGAGTGCATTTGAAGTAAAACATCTCCTGTAACAACACTTCAGGCAAGTTAGGATTGCTTAAATCTTTCTGGCCACACACCTATTTATTATGTACTTTCTGTTACTGGCAGAATTTCATGACTTTCTAACTCCACTTTCCTTTCTTCTAAGGTCAATGTTGTGGTCATTCTGTAATGAGGGAGGTTTCATCAACTAGCTTTTATTGATTTGTGAATATTCATACACAACTCTTATTTTATTCATTGAGTTAAAATAATGTTATTTTCAGTATCAATTTAAAACACACAACAGTGTCCCAGGATCCTATTCAGAATAACGTATTGTGTTTACTTATCATGGCACCTTGACAATGTTCTAGAAGGCCAATTTGCTGTTTCTGATTTTGGTCCCTTAGTAGATCTCTAGATGAATCTTCTGCAAGATACCTCTCACCCAGAAGATAGTGGGTGTTACTGTGATTTCACTGAACCTTTAGCTAATAAAGCCCTTAAACTCTACCTGGGGAGTTTATATTAATCTGTTCTTGAAGAAGGTTTGATAACTCTGACAACTCTGTTTTTAGTTTTAGTTAAAATCTACAGTGTGTGTGAGCTAACAATATAAATACATGTAGAAAAATCCCATAAAGCAGTTCAACATCGCCATCTGCCATCCAGAAATGGAAGTACAAGTAGAAGATTTATGCTAAATCTTATAGCTGAGAACTCAGACTCTCAGTAGTGAGATACAAAGAGTGATCAGATTTTGGAAACAGCTCAAGAAACTAATGCTGATGGACATCAATGAGGAGCAGATTTAATATAAATTTGTTTATTTTTAATCTATAGACATATGACTGACTCAAAGAGCTCAGGCATTTGAATTTTGAGTTCAGCACCAGACTGGGTACCATAACGGAAATCCTGGCTCGAAAAAAACAGATAATGGTAAACCAGAGACCAGGAAACAAAAAACAATAAACCAGAAACAAAGGAACAGTTAACAGTGTGGCACATGGCATTCCTTTTTATTTACTTGCACACTGTTTTTAGAACAGGAACATGTTCAAAAAGATCTTAACAATATACTCAACTTTATATATCCATCTGTAAAGATGCAGTCTGGGAAAAGAGCATCTCAACCGAGGAACTGTGTTCAGCAGGTTGGATTTTAGGCAAGTCATATGGATCATTTTCTTCATTTACAGTTGATGTGGGAGAGTCCAACTCACCTTGGGAGTTGCCACCCCTATGATGGTGACCCTTGGAAGTATAACAAAGTAGGCTGAGTAAACCGTAGAGAGCAAGCCGCTGAGCACTATTCCTCCATGTGTCAGTTTCTCCCTCCAGGTTCTCTCCCTGAGTTCCTGTCTTGGGTTCTCTCAATGGACTGTGACCCAGGATATGTAAGTCAAATGAACTATAATTTGGTCATTGTGTTTTATCATAATAATAGAAACCTTACCTATGACAAATAACATCTTCAATTGAACTCAATTAAGTCTACATATTTCTAAAAAATTGCCATGAACAATTATATAGCTAATATATAAAGCTAGCCATATGTGACAGTCAGTGTTTGATACACAAACACTTGCTGTATTTTTCTTATCAGTAGATAGACATGCATTATTATTTATTTTGTAATTTTAAATATGTCTCTCTCTCTTTTTTTTAATCCCTGTAGGTCTTGTCAGTAGGACAAATTTTGTGTTGAAGGTTCTGTGGGTTGATCTTTTTCTTTTTCTTTTTTTCTTTTTCATATTTTATTTACATTTCAAATGTTCCCCCCTTTCTAGATCTCCCCTTTGGAACCTCCCCATTCCCTCCGCCCTCCCCCTGCCACTATGGGGATATTCTCCAACCCACCCTCCCAACCACCCACCCACTCTCGTCTTCCTCCTTGGCATTCTTCTATACCGGGGGATCTTACACCCTTAGGCTCTAAATATGTCTCTTAATTTACTTGTAGACTAACAATGTATACTTGATTTATTATTTTTCTGTTTCTCAGAAAATACAGGCAAAAATATTATTGTAAACTGCATACTTGTAAGCTTCACTAGTAATAAAATTGTTGAGTCCCCAAAAGACCACTAAGACATTCGTTCTATATTAAATGATGATATTAAATGTGCAGTGTTCAGGCTTCAGTCTTATCAACTCTCCTTGCACAAGCTAGCATAGTTTGTCTAATATATTTACTTAGTGTTAAATGCCTACTATTCCTACTCCTTAATTATTTTTCTCTTTGGTAAATTGTTTTAACATTTTAAAAAGCATTCATTACTAATGTTTACTAAATTATTGTGTGTCTTACAACCTGTATATAACAAAGAAACAAATTTTTCCCAAATATTTGACTGTTTTTAGGTTTACTTTATCACACTTAAATATTACCAATAATTTAAAAATTGTAAATATTTCTGATTTCATGCAACCAGTTTACCTCTCAAAAATATACAAATTCTATTTTCACTTAAAATATTTAGTACTAATTAAATATATAATGTATTTACATGTATGATAAAAGGTAGAAAGTTGATATTATTTTACAAATATTTGAAAATGCCCACATCTCTACATTACTAAGTATGAATTTCGTTACTACCTTTTTTTGATTTTTTAGAAAATAAATTCAGTGAACATTACGACTGGAAGTTGTCTCCAAGGTTTGAGACCTTGGTGGGTTTTTGTTGGTTTGTTTTTGTTTTGTTTTTCCATTTTCTTATTTTACTTTCCAAATATTAGTTATACATATATATGTATTAATTCTGTATTTTGTAATCCTAAAATTAAATGTCTCTTAATTTATCCATGAACCGGTACATACTTGATTAATTATTTTCAGAATGGCAGAAGATATAGCCATAAATATTTTTGTAAATTTCATACTTCCTTTAAACTTCACTAATAATAAAATTACTAAGAACCTAGACCATTATGATATGAATAATTAAATAAGAATTGTTCAAAAACTGTTTTAATGTAAAAATAACATTTGCATATTTTTGCTAGAAAGTTTTTATATTTTTTTATTAAAATATTGGCTTAATAGAACTTAATGGCTAGAATTTTAATAGAATTTAATGGTTAAGCATAATAGGGTAAAACTAAATGGAGGCCAATATTTTGGAAATAAATATACAGTTTTTATTTTAACATTTTACCATTATTGATGTGTAATTTTTTTGATTCTAGAAACTTTGTAAACGTTCTTATGACCTGTGTAGTCTATTCTCTTAACATTTTAATTCTAGAAAATTCAAGAACTATTTGTAAAACAAAATAAAATAAAGCAAAAAAGATGTAGGAAGTGTAAAAACTAATGTTTCCTTTAGGATGAAAACTTCATTGTGCTCTGTGCTCCACAGATGGTTTTCAGTTGACTTGGAGTGAATTAAGTGACTGTAGCAGACCCTCCAGGAACTCTTGTTCTGGGCTCCGCAGTGGCCCCTGGGGACTGCTCAGTACCAGCGTACTAGGCTGGTCATTAGTGGTGGTGAGCTGGTAAAGGTCCGGACATTAGCCGGCTCAGTAGTAGGGAATGGTGGGAAAGTCACATGTTTGCCATATACAGAAGGCATCTGGCAAGGGCCAGTCTTAATTTGGCTCTTCTGCATCAGCTAGGCAGCCAGGTGCTCAGCATTTACTGGTCCCCAACAGTCTAGAGGTCTATACGGGGAGCTTCCGGTTCCTTTAGACACATTTCTGCAGTCTGTGGCTGGACCTTCAACTTCCTGCCCAGTCCTGCTTTCCAACAGATTCTTACCCCAGGACCCCTCCCACATCATACAGACGATATACTTTTTTCTCCCCTTAGAAGACATGGATATGTATTTATCAACTTTATATCCATGCACAAGTACATAAGGTGAATATAGTAGTGGTATCTGCACTTCTTTCTTCTGTTGGTCAGCATACTTTTAAAAATTTTACAGGTTTAAATTATTTTCGTTTGTTTTTGTTTTGCTTAACATCAAGACTATCTTAGTTATGCCAAGGAAGTCTATGGCTTATTTTTTTCTTTACATTGTAAATTGTAAGTTATTATTCCGTTTTTCATCATTATGAATTTAAAGAAATAAATTAGTGGAAAAAAGAATCAGAAAAATACTGAAATCAAAATCTTTTATGGTATTTTGGATTTGTGTCCATTTACAGCCCTGGAATTATTTATAAAGTGTTCAGAAGTATATGCATGTAATAATTTCACTATGTGGACTTTAGCATTTTTGAAGAAAACTGATAGATTTCAGATGTTATGTAGAAAATAATATAGAATGAAACGTCACAGTCTGATCTTTCAATTCTGAATTTTGTAAACATCATCTGTAGTTTTTCAACATATGTGTGCAGAATAAGTGTGTGCATTACTACTGATGTTTTAATTTGCAAAAATGTGTAAAAGGATAATCAAGTTAATTTTAGGTGGATATATTGTGCCATAGCATAGTCACACATTACTATGAGTGCTCCTTTGGATTGGGTAAAATATTCTTATTCAAAAGACAAATGTGTGAGTTGTTGTACCAAGTTCTCAGTACTAATGGTGCACTAGTCAAATAACTTGAAAGGCTCAAGAAGATTAAATGATGATAAAAGACTATATTCCTCTATCATCTTTTCCATTACCATGCACAAATACTTATTTTTTACTTTGCTATTAACCTAGAGTTGTTTACTATGAGTATTTATATATTAACAAGCAAAAAAGTTGTTTGTAATATCTAGAAATATACTTTAAGCAGACTTTAATTTGTTACCAAATTACATCATTATTTGATTAGCATATATTTATTGTATTTTTCATTTTACTTTGCTTGGTTAATGTCTATGTTAGATTCAATTTGCAGATAAAATATTGAAATACATATACCTGTACATTTATCAGCACTATTAATGTATTATTTTGTAGAGCTTAATTTAGAATTTAATTTCTAGGTCAATAGATGGGTACCCCTCAAATCTTACTACATATGAGCATATTGGAACCAAATTTGTATTATTTCTTACTTTAGTATTATCTTGCACTATTATTTGTATATGACAGAAGAATAAATTTTCATATCCTAAGTGTTCATACATAATATACAAAGCATATTATTCAGTCACTTTCTGTTAGTAACGATTTAAACACTGAATAGTGCATTTAGCTATACTTATCACATTTCTTTGATAACATGTGTCTGCAGGTGGCTGACTAGAAGATTCACTGGAAATGCATAGTAAACCAGAGCGGTAAAGACAGAATGTAACCACAGAGCAAAAGTACTATTGTGTGAGAAGAGCACTGATAGAGGCATTCGAGGATAGACACGTAGGCAGCAGTGTGAGTGTTGACACGTAAAAGAAGCTCATCTGCTAGGCTTTAGTTGTTTTCCTGTTTGTGTTTAGAATTCTTATCGTCAGGAAAGTTTAAACGCTATTTCAGTTCTTTTCAAATCGCAATTCGATGCTCTTGGAGTTTTTTCCATCATAATCAGAATATAGACTTTTTTTTTTTCCTGAGGAAAAGGGATTTCTTATTGTCTTAATTTTGGAAGATGAGATGTCAGAAGCGGGAAGTGTGCACCATACATCTTGTTAGATTGCATATGAAAGGGTGACTCAAATTTTCTTTAACTATGTATTTATATTTGAGATTATAATACAATTACAATATTTCTCCTTGCTTTTTCTCCTAATCTCTTCCTTATACTCGACTCTGCTCTCCTTAAAATTTGTGGTCTTTTCTTTCATTAAAGGTGACTGCAAGTCTGCAATACACACACATATATATATTGCTCAAAACGCTCAATTTGTATAATAATTCTTGTATATATGTCTTCAGGGATGACCAATTTTTAAATAAATCTGCATTATTTCAGCACATCTCAATTAAAATTTGAGTTTAGCACAGGAGATTAGAATAACCTGCTATTAAATCACATATGCTAGCAATTACTTGCTATAGTATGCATCATTCAATAGAAACTCTGATCAAAATCTGACAAATAAGATAGACATGGCTATTCATGGCTATAATTCCAGGACTCATTAGACTGAGGTAGGAAGACCATTGAGTTTGAGAGTCACCTGGGTTAGTTTGAGAGACTTTATCTGATGTTCCAGTTTCCAAGTGAGTGAATATGTTGTGTACCTATATTAGAGATTGCAAGAAGTTTCTCTGTTATTGTCAAAATGAAACAAATCCTAATTAATGATAATCTGAAAGGGCACTTTTATTAATACATGTGATGGCATTCAATTTTAAACATGAGATGGCAGCAATATCACATGTCATTCCTCTTATACTTCTCTTTTGTCTGATTTTCAATTCTTACTCTCTACATTCATGAATTTTTGATGTAGAGTATTCATCTCTCACTTTGTCACAAGTAATGGGTAAGCAGACAGATTGCAGAATGATTCTGCTTTAGAATTATTCTTAAATATGTGCTTGAATGGATAATGGTAACTGGTAGAATTACTTAATTTCTGATATGGTCACTGTGATGTGAAAGCCTGAGTAGTGAAATAAGGGGTCTTGGCTTTGAAAAATTAAAGATGCATTATTTTCTATAAAACAGTTTGCTTCCAGTTGATACCATGAAGACTCCACCATACTATTATAATTAATTAAAATCCAGAGTCTCCAATGAAGGAGTTAGAAAGAACTGAAGGAGCTGAAGAGGTTTGCAACCCCATAGGTAGAACAACAATATCAACCAACCGGACCCCTCTCCCCCAGAGCTCCCAGGGACTAAACCACCAACCACAGAGCAAATATGGAGGGACCCATGGCTCCAGCTGCATATGTAACAGAGGATGTAATTGTCTGGCAGCAATGGAAGGAGAGGCCCTGGATCCTGTGAAGGCTTGTTGTCCCAGGGTAGGGGAATGCCAGGACTGGGAGGCAGGAGTGGGTGGGTTGGTAGGGGAACACCCTCAGAGAAGCAAGGGGGGATGGGATAAGGGGTTTGGGGGGTTGGAAATGGGATAACATTTGAAATATAAATAAATAAAATATTCAATAAAATTTAATAAAAATAAAAAACTCCCAGGTAACCGAGCATATAATGTGTTAGTTCCTGGAACTTGGCTTAGCAAGGCAGAGTCAGAAGCTGTTCTTCATGTCATTTAAACATAGTTCTGGTGCATTGTTTAGGTATTCTTCCAATAAGACGATTTTGTGTAACTGTAGGATGGTGTTCAACCCAGAGAATTGGTATTGGTGAATAAACATTAGCCAAACTATATACTGTTCTCTTTCAACAATTTAAATACACTATAAAATTGTATCACATGGACTTGTACATGAAAAATCCTTTTCTGCTACACAGATCTATTACTATCATTTTCCACCTGTCCTGACCTTCAAAGATTTATTCTCTATAACTCTAGTTTTAGATCTTAAAATATTATAAATGAAATGATATAGAAGTTAATCCTTTAGAATGTGTGTATGTGAATGTTCATATGACATGTTTGTATGTGTTTTTCTATTTGTGCATATGGAATGCACATGAGGACTTTGGAGGACAACCTTGGGTGTTTGTCCTTGCCTTCCATGTCCTTTAGGATGGGGATTGTTCTTCAGTGCTTCTTATATCAGCTTCAGGGAATTATCTCGTGCACTCCTGCCATCTAGCTATATGGGTGCTCAGATAATGGTGAGGTTTTATCTGGGTTCAGGGAAAACAAACTTAGGTCCTCTAGCTTAATATCAAGTGCTTTCTTCACCCACTATTCTACCTGTATGGACTTCTGAGACTTTCTTACTCTGACTAATTCATTGAAGTCTATACATTGTTTCAAAATCTATTATTCATTATTGCTGAGTACTAGACTACTATATTCCTTTTCATTTTCTTTGCCCATTGAAAAATTAAGATTATTTGCAGTTCTGAAAAGTAAATGTAAAACTACTATGAGTACTTGTCCTTATGTGCACATAAATTTTCATTTTCTAATTAGGATTAAGTGACCAAGAATGAGATTGCTGATTTATATGGAGGAAACAAGCTTCATTTCGTAACAAATGGCCATTGTTTTCCAGAGATTCTGGACCATTACATATTTGCAGTACTACATGACATCTTTTCAGGTGTAAGAATTTTAGGAGATGTAACAGGCATGGTATACGAACTCTAACTTAAATTACTGAGGAGCAATTCTGTGTCAACTTTGTCATCATCCTATAAATGTAATTAAAGATTCCTATGGTTTTGGGTTTCAGTTTCTAATTTTGGTTCAGTATATTCCCATAGAAGTATGACCACTCCATCCATATTATGTGCCGTGTGTTACATAGCTAAGTTAAGCATCAATTCTCAGTTTCCTTGAATTTTCTTATTTATTTGTTTTTATTATTTAACTTTTTCTTTATTTTACACTCCAGATATTATTCCTTTCCTGGTCCATCCTCTGACTGTTCCACATCCCATACATCTTCCTGTCCCCCTGTCTCCACGAGGATGACCTCCCACCCCTCCTACTCCACCAGACCTCTAAACTCCCTGGGGCCTCCAGTCTCTTGAGTATTAGGTGCATCATCTCTGACTGAACCCAGACCCAGCATGCTTGGCTGTTTTTGTTGAGGGCCTCATATCAGCTGGTGTATGCTGCCTGGTTGGTGATCCAATGTCTGAGAGATCTCCTGGGTTCAGGTTATTTGAGACTGCTGGTTCTCCTACAGGGTTGTTCTCCTCTTCAGCTTCTTCTAGCTTTTCCCCAATTCAACAACAGGTGTCAGCAGCTTCTGTCCATTGATTGGGTGCACATATCTGTATCTGACTTTTTCAGCTGCTTGTTGGATCTTTCAGAGGGCAGTCATGATAGGACCCTTTTTGTGAGTGTCAGACCTTGGGGTCTCCCCTTGAGCTGCATCCCACTTTGGGCATGTTGCTATACCCTCTTTTCCTCAGGCTCCTCTCCATTTCCATCCATGTAGTTCTTTCAGACAGGAACAATTATGGGTCAGAGTTTTGACTGTGGGATGGCAAACCCCTCCCTCACCCGATGCCCTGTCTTTCTGCTGGATGTGGGCACTATCAACATAGATTTATTATCTGAATTCTACCTTAATTCATTCTCTTTTTTTGAGATTCACAGCTTCCACCTCCTCTTTCCTGTATTTTATTTTCATAATTCCCAGTTCTCCCTATATTTCTTCTTATTCTTCTCTTCTTCTGCATCTTTTTCTCTACCTACACTTTCTTTCAAATTTGGTGGAATGTGGAACGGTCACTTTTGCTATTAAAAAAAAAAAAAAAACCACTCCTGAATTAGAAGCATTAGTATTTATTATAGTCTAGTTAGTTATATAGGAATTTTAGGTGTAAGACCATTACTATCTGAGGATGTTCATATTTTGTATTTCAGCCTGTGACTATTTGCTGACATGTGTTACTCTGAACAAATGGTGCTATTTCTCTTTTTTTCTTTCTTTCTTTCTTTCTTTCTTTCTTTCTTTCTTTCTTTCTTTCTTTCTTCCTGTGTGTTAGATTTACTTAGGCTGATATTTTCTTCAAGGAGATGGTCCACCTTATCAAATATTCTGAGTTTAATTGAAATATGTAATAGATGAAGCATAAAATTACTTATTCAACAATTAGATCAAATTAGTAAATGGTGTAATTCTAACATTCTACATTATTATTAGTTTTTCTCCATTTTACTAAGCATTTCAATATGATATTGAAATTTCCAATTAAAACTTTCCGTTCACTTCAGATTCTATTAGATTTTAATTCATGCACTTAAAGAATCATTGTGTGGTATCAGATGGTTTTTTTAGGTTCTCTTACAAAGGAATATATACTGCTATAAAGTAGTATTTAGCTCTAGTATTATTCTATGTAAACTAATCTTTGCGTTTAACTAATATCAACCATTTCTTGTAATTTTAAAAGGCTTGTTTATATGCTCTTGTGTTTGCTCAATTTATACATTTATATTTGCACATGAATCTACAGGTTCTTTTATTTTTTCACATTCTAGTGAGATATATAACGATATATTTTTTAAAATCCCAAGCTCATCTACTTCAATCTTGCTTAGGAAGCTTTCACATAAGTATAATTTTCTTTTCTTTTATTTTTTTATTCTTCTCTCATGTATTATATATGACTGAAGATTGCAATCCACCACCAACCTCTTCATCCTACCTCCCCTCTTTTCTAGATCCACTCTCTCTCTCTCTGCCACCCCTCAGAAAAGAGTAGGTCTTCCAGGGACATGAATCAAACATGGCATAACAAGGCACAATAAGGTCCGGAACATACCATCACATCACAGCTGGACTAGGCAACCTTGTAGAAAGAGAAGGTCCCATAAACACTCAAAAGATCAGACACAGGAACACTAAGCTACTAAGTCATAACATGCAGAGGACCTAGGTCAGACTCACACAGGCTTCCTGATCTCTGTGAGTCTACATGAGTCCTGCTAAGTTGACTCTGTGGGCCATTTTCTAATGGTTTCTCTTACCCAACTGTCACTCTCATCCTTCCTCCCCCTCCCGGTAAGAACTCCTTGAGTTCTGCCTAATATTTTACTATGGAATTCTTCATCTGCTCCCATCAGTTGTTGGATGTAGTCTCTCTGGTATCTTTGATGATGATTATGCTACACTCAAGTCTTTGAACTCTCTACAGCCAGGACACATTCTAGGTGAATGCTTTTGTGGCTATGTTGTTGTCTTAATCTATACTTGAGGCCTTCCTTGGTTACAGAAAATGGCCAATTCAGGCTCAGTGTTCCACATTACTATGAATTTTTGCTAGGATTACTCTCAGACTCTCTGGAGTTTCCATTCCATTTCATTCCTCCCAAATTCAACCCAGTTCCAGTCCTTTCTTCTAGTATTTTCTCACTACTCCTACCTGATCCCTTCTGTTCCCAACTCCTCTTGGCCCCAGTTCACCCCAAAATCTATTTTATTTCTCCTTCACAAAAAGATACCTTGGGCCCCACCCCAACCCTCCTTATGGCTTATCCCCTCTGGGTCTGTGGATTGTAGCAAGATTATCCTTTACTTTACAGTTCATATTAATTTATAAGTGAGTACACACTGTTTGGGTCCAGGAATACCTTCAGAAACCACACTAATGCTGATCTCAGTCATACTAGGAGAGTTTATTCAGCATATGCCATAGAGTTATTTGAATAAGGGCGATGGTCCAGTTTTGGCAACTAAACTATGACATTAAGATTCTACAGGGTTTTTAAGCCCCAAATGCACAAACATCTAATTGGTGACATGTAATTTCACCAGTGAGGATTTAGGGATAGGGGGATTTTCTTAGAAACATGTCTTTGTTGTGCAGTTATCCTGTTTCCATTGGTTGGAGTATTCAACTGTGACATGGGACTTGCCTTGTTTAATACCCATGTACCACCTTTTCTACCAGGATGGGACTTGCTTTAACTTGCCAAATAGGATATCAGTTACCCATACAGTCTCTTTCTGCCAAGAAGGAAGCCAGTTCTCAGAGAGGTTGTGGGAACGTTAACTTTACTTGACCACTACTCAAATGGAAGTCTTATTACAAATAGTTTCTTATATTGGTGTAGGTATCTCAATTATGTTGGGGTCCATCCAAGGGGCAGAATATAAAGCCAAATACCATAAAAGCTTATACATAGATGCAGGAAGTGTTGTTGGGTGGTTGGTTCAGGCCAAAGCTTATAGTAGGTAACTATACAAAAACAGTTTAACTGATTTCTATCATTACTGGTTCCCAAGGAAACAGAACTTAACAATATGTAATCAATCTGGACATTAGAAAGTAATAGTAGAAACATATGAGAAAGTTTCTTTGTAATGGCAGGCTATCCAGGTAACAATCACCTAGGCCCCAAAGCAGCATCTCTCTCTCTCTCTCTCTCTCTCTCTCTCTCTCTCTCTCTCTCTCT
>JADRCH010000016.1:627007-659294 GCA_019843965.1 Rhynchomys soricoides | reverse complement strand
TCTCTCTCTCTCTCTCTCTCTCTCTCTCTCTCTCTCTCTCTCTCTCTCTCTTTCTCTCTCTCTCTCTTTCTCTCTCTCTCTTTCTCTCTCTCTCTCTTTCTCTCTCTCTCTCTCTCTCTCTCTCTGTCTCTCTCTGTCTCTGTCTCTCTCTCTCTCTCTCTCTCTCTCTCTGTCTCTGTCTTTCTTCTGGGTCTGGATCCTCATTCAGGATGATCTTTTCTAGTTCTATCTGCAGTGGAAACTTAAGGGTTCTTTGGAAAGTCAGTTGGATGGTGTTTTGCTGGGGCACACAGGTGAAGAAACATTTCATTAAAGTGGACACAGGTTTAAAAGGCTAAGGCAGACTCATGAAGGAATGTTTCACTGAAGCAGACACAGGAGAGAGGATGTTCTGCTAAAGCAAACATGAAAAAGGACTCATGATGAAAGAGTCTTTGCTAAAGACATGTTTGTATTGGTCTGCCCTACACTGGGTAGTTGAGCCATATTTGTCAGGATGCCATGAAGAGAAATGCACCAAAAAACTTCTGTAGTTTGTTGCTGCTTCCAAGGACTTAGACTGATTGGATGTACTTGCTGAGGCAAGAGCTGTGTGAGGGAAGAACTGTATGAGGCAAGGCATGTGGAGGACATGATGTTTGGAGGGTATAAATAGGACTCCAGGGAGTGACAGAGACAGAGTTTGACTTGCTAGTACAGCTAGCTGTACAATGCTTGGGGGTCTCCCTGAGACACAGCTGAGAACTTCTTCTGGTGTTCTTGTTGGCCCCTCCTGCTGACTCGAACTAAGAATGAGGCCTGGCTGCTTCTGCTAGGTCATGTCACCACTGTTGCTAATCCAAATCTTATGAACTGGACTGCTGGTTTATCTGTGAGGTGTTTGCTAGTGGATTGAGCTGCTGCTGCTGGCTAACTTGTGAACTGAAATGCTGATTCCAGAAAACACAGATGAGAGTTGCTCCGAAGAACCTTTCTAAACAGGTTCACTTCCCCTGTATCCTTTCTTTTTCATTACCTCTGGTGGGTGGTGGGTTTCAAGGAAGGTTAACGCATTTAAGAACCATAATTAAAAATAGGATTTAAAAAAAATTAAAGTTACATCCATCTATTTGACTGCAAATATCATGATGTCATTGTTTTCAACAGCCGAATAGTATTTCAATGTGTAAATGTATCATATTTTCTTTAATTCTTCTTTTGAGGAACATCTAGGTTATTTCCAAGTTCTGGGTATTAAATGAATAAAGTTGCTATGAACATAATTGAGAAAGAGTCCAGGTAGGATGGTGCATCTTTTGGGTATATGCCCAAGATTGGTATAGCTAGGTCTTAAGGTAGAACTCTTCTGAATATTCTGAGAAACTGCAATATTAGTTTCAAAGTGGCTGTACAAATGCAGAATCCTACCACCAGTGGAGAAGTGTTCCCCTTGCTCCACATCCTTGCCATCATGACCTCTCACTTGTGTTTTGATCTTAGCCATTCTGAAAGATGTAATATGGAATCTCACAATCCTTTCATTTTACATTTCCCTGATGGCTAAGGATATTAAACATTTCTTTAAGTGTTTCTCAGCCATTTAAGATTACTATATTGAGAATTCTGTTTATATCTGTACTCCATTTTTAAAATGCGTTCTTTGATTTGTTGATTTACTTTTTCAGATTCTTGTATTTTCAGTTTGACAGATTTTCTTTTTGAGTTTCTATGTTTAGTAGACCATATCTACTTTAATAGTCACTCTCCTTGTTTCTCATCTTTACCTGCATTATTAAGAAAGGATATCATCTTCAAGTATTAAAATATCTTCTTTTGGATTATTCATCTATACTTTTAATTCTCATGAATATTTAGGGTTTATATATGCATATTTAACTGATCACATTCTATTTTCCAGTGATAGTCTACCACCTTAGAGGCATAATTCCTTTTCTTCTTTCTTGATATTTGTGACAGTCACACATTTTACTTCTGTTGATAGTCTCATATTCCACTGTCATCACTGTCTAGACAATAAGTTGTTTGCTAAACGTATTTAAGTAATATGAAAGGAGTTTCTATATTTACTCAAGTAGCTACAGATATTTCCAAATTCCTATTTTGTAGAGACGGATTTCTTTCTCTTAAGTTCTTCAATTTCACATTCCTTATTCCAAAGGTTAACTAGTGACAAATCATTGTAGTTCACATATGCACAAAACAGTGCTTAAACTTTATTTTAACATTTGTACGATGCTTACAAACTTCATCTTATTGTAGCATTTTGATAATCACATTGTACCTCAAACATGTTTCTGTTTCATTTGATGTGAAGTATGTTACCCTACTTTATCTCCACTGTAGCAACATGCTTATTGTTTTCTTACTTTTTGATAGCTATTTAGGGCAACCTGAGTACAATGTACTACTGTGTAGATGTCTCATATTCTTTGTAGTTGTAAGTTAGTGCTTTTGAGTATATAGGTTTCTATTTTAGGTAGTTTGGCTCTAGTTGCACTCCTATATGAGCTTGAAAATGTCCCACATCCCAGTTAGAGGTGCTATTTTTATTTCTCTCAATCTTGTAAACTGCATGATCCTTATATTCAAGTTTTCATTATTTTTTAGTCATTTCTTTCTAAAAGTTTAATTATCAGCTAATCTCATGAGTTGTAATTTTTTGCTTTTAAGTTTATTCACAAAAACAAATTTGCAACTTCTCTGAGGTTGCTGACCACTTCCATAACCAAGATGCCTCTAATCTGGAATTAAGTTGTTGAGCCAGTCCTAACCCCAGCTTTCTTGTCCACACCAGGAGGCACAGCATGCATTGGTAGTAGTCTCTATCCATTTCCCTTCTTGTGAATCTTGCAATATACTGTACTCTCTGAACCTCTGACAAAGGCCTTTAAGTCTCAGGCTGACTGTAGGTCTCCTTAGGTAGGTTGAGGTAATTTGTGTTCACAGCCATTGAATCCCCTTCTTGGTTGTGCCTTAGTAGAAGAAAGGGTGCTTAGTCCTGCCATACTAGATGTAATGAGAGTGGTCCTTGGTTGTATAAGAAAGCAAGCTGAATAAGCCATAGTAGGTAAGTTAGTAAGTGCTATTGCTCCATTGTTTCTGCTTCAATTCCTATGTCCAGGTTCTTTCTTTAAACTCCAGACCTGGCTTCACTATATGGTGGAATGTGACTTGTGAGGTTGAATAAATCTTTTCCTCCCCAAGTTGCTTTTGATCACTTGTTTATCACAATAACAGATAGTAAGCTAAGACAGTTACCATCGGTGATATGAAAATGGTTGACAAAATATATTGCTTAAATAAAACTTGCTCCTATAATGTTACTACACGAGTCCCACTTTGCTGCTTGCCGAGTAGGTCAGTCATGAAGTGATTTTTGTCTAAGATATTTTATTTGTGTCATGGCTTAAGTATGTTGGTAAGAGATTACATATCAAATATGATTTATCAGAGAAGAATATTTGCAGATATTTTTAGGATAGAGAAGAAGTGTGATTTAAGGCAAAGAAAAATATGATTGGAGGTAATGTAATTTAATCTGTTTATGTGTAATCCATCTTCATATCTATCCGTGGGAGATGCGTTAAGAAAAGCAATGGTATTATATAGATTCAAGTGTATGTATTTTTGCTTCATGCCATCAAAGAATACACATATAGGACATATTCAGAGGACCATGGAAAATGTCAGTGGTTTCAACTAAGTGACCTTCAAGTTGAAAGGTCATGCAAAAAAGCCTTTTGAACATGGCTCACACGTCATCTAAGTTTCTTTCTATTTTCAAATGTGATTTTCTTTTTCTTTTCCATCCTTTCCCCTCTATCCACTCCTCCTACCTCCCACCTTACCTCCAACTACCCGATATTCACTTCACTTCTGTCTCCCATCCAAAAGGAACAGACCCCAAGAGATGACAACAACAAAACTTAAACCTGAAACAATAAGACAAGGCAAAAGCCCTCCCACTGAAATAGGACAAAACAACCCAAAAGGAACAAGAGTCTTAAGAACAGACAAAAAAGTCAGAAATATACCCTCACACACAAAACACAAAACTAACAGCTACAACAGATATACAGAGGACCTGGTGCAAACACATGCACACTTCCATCTCTGTGAGTCAATATGAACCTGGCTTAGTTGATTCAGTGGGCTTTATTCTCCATACCTTCTGAATCTTTCTTTTTCCTCTTCAGTGGGATTTCCTTACACAGAGGGAACAAAATCCAATGGAGACCTCCAGTTTAGACTCTTTTCTCACATAATGTCTGGTTGTGGGTTTGTGCATCCATTCCCAACTGATCCCACAGGAAACATTTCTGGTCACCTATTCTTTATAACAGGAGCTAGTGGGAGAGCAATGAAACATTGCTTCACTATTTGACCTCCAATGTGGCTGTTATTTCTTTCTTTTTCTCCTGACTGTGCTTTTATAACTCACATGTTGTTGAAGTCAAGCACATAAAAGTAGAGTAAATTTATAGATCATATGGTAAAATTCATTCCTAGAGACCAGATATGCTCGAAAACCCTACTTCTTGTATAAATGTCTATGAATAATATTTATCCTTAGATTTTAATCAATGTATTATCCATTTTTGTGTATGAATGTGTTCATATGTATGTCCAAGTGTGTTTACAGGCACATATGAATGAGTATATATGGCTGTGTAGGGGACAGACTTCTATGCCAGATGTCTTCTCAATCCTTTTACTTTACATTTTGAGGTAGGGTTTCTCACTGAATCTAGAGCTCACAATTCAGCTATTCTAGATGACCAGTAATTCTCAGTTCTTCCTGTCTCTGCCTTGCTTCTACCAGTATTACAGATGTGTGACACAGCACCTGGTCTTTTCATAGGATTTGGAGATTGAAGTCAATTCCTTATGCTTAAATGGGAAGTATTTTACCCACTGATCTATTTCCCTGGACCAGTAAACTGCTTTGGAAGAGATATTATTTCTATAAGAACTAAATGGTATAAAAAACAGAAAGAGAATTGGGAAGTAGGAGATAATGTATAATGATGAGCCTTTCAGAAAACACCTAAGAAAATGATATCAGAGCCATGATATGAGCTGTATATGGTGGTAAACATCCAGAATTCAGAAGATGATGAAAGGGAGATTGGAATTCAAGATCCTACTCACCTACATAGGGAATTATAGGTCATCCTGAGCTACATGAAAATTTTGTGTTTCAAAGTATGTGTGCAGAAGCTTCACATTCGCTGAAAACGCAAGGTGTGGCATCCTTTAAAGTCCAAATCAAGACAAAGAAACAAGAAAAAGATGTTTTTGGAAAGTTACTGGTATTAGACAAAAATTGTTCAGTTGTAAAATATAATTTAGCTTTGTGCTATGTGAGGAAATTCTTGTTTTAGAGATGAGTGCTAAAGTATGTAACAACAAAGTGATATAAATTTAATATACCTGGAATCTGCCTTAAATTATTCAGTAAAGAAAAACACAGATAAATCTGTTGTAAAGTTTGTAATTATAGAATATATAGTATGAGTATGAGCAGATTAATTGTTTTGCTTTATTTTATATGTACTTCATTATTGTTTAGCAATGTTTCAATGTGTAGGTAGGCTGTAAATGCTGGAATCAAACTCCTGTACGCCTTGTGTTGTTTGAGACAGAGTCAGTCATTCATTGGAAACTGAGCACATATATTATTTGAGACTGGCTATCCAGCAAATTTCTGGATCCTGTTCTCTGTCTCTGCCTTCCAAGGTTGAGATTATATGTACATGTTAAAAGTTTGTAATTTTATAGTCAAAGCAAGTGACATTAGGGCAAGACGAGTATTATTCAGATTTTTCCTAAGTTCTTTCAACCTCTATGTGATCTCCACTCTTTTTATGGAAGTTTTGATAGAAGTGAATGAGTAAAATATAACAGAAATTTCAGGACCTGTTTATTCTTGAGCACACAGTGAAGGTCATGGTAGGTTGTTAACAAGCTAAAAATGCTATACATTCAAAAAACAACATACATAGTGTACTATTGTCAAAACATGGTAAGTACTAAAGATTTGAAAATATTTGTCTGGAGAGACAGGCTAATCAGGCTGAACGTTTGATAGTGACTTAAGAGAGTCAACTTAACCATTACATATACATTACATATACAGATGAGAGAACCAATGTCGTCCAAGTGTTTACCAACAGTAGATAAAGGGTAGCTGAAAGCAAGAATTAATGTGCGAATCTGGGGGCTGTGTCTTGACTTGAGAAAACAAGAAGTAATAAGTCACCATCTTCAAATCCTCAAATCAAAGGTTTGTTTTTATTGTAATGCAGATAGAATATATGTCAGAAGATTGAGATATTAAGTAGTTCTTGTGTGACTTCAGCTTAAAATACAATCTGTGTCCCTTCTTCCCACGACCGGCATGAGACTTGCAGGGACACACCCATAAGCACACTTTCCATTTTCTCTGGCATTTAATTTTCTAAGGGATGCATAAAACTTAAATCTAAAAGCTGGTGCTAGGGAGAGCTGCCGGAGAACCAAAAGAACAGCAATAGAACTTGATGGGGTGGGAAAGGATACATTATTTATATAAAGAAAGTTTGCTAAGAAGTTGAAGGACAAGTTGGTCAGGCAAGGATATGGGGTGGAGAACAACTGTGTATATGGCAACAGACAAAGAGATAACAAGTATGCACTGGATTTGCAACATAGCAGGGAACCATACATAGGCTACTAGACAGGAGAAAGGATACAGGTAAGCAAGAGAGGGTATGTGTCTCCTAGAAGAATTGCTTATTGTATTGAAGAATTTTGTAATGTATTTATCATTGCGTTTATTCCCTATTATGCCATCTAAACGAAAATGCCTATTTTCGAGAAAAGCACAGAAGGCTCTTTTCTAGGCTATTTCCTCAAAGGCTGGATTTAGAAAGGGTACAAGTTGATTGGAAATGATTCTTAGTCACGGAGGCTAGCAGGCTTTGTCTACCTTTCTTCTGTCTACTTTCCTCCCCCTTTCGCCATTTATGAGGACTCCATCCTACCAGGCCAATAAATTCATGTTAGTTTATTTTTTATTTTATTTTTTTATAAAAAAATTTTTTCAGGCTTAGATGAACTTTCTAGATCAGAAGTTCAGAATGACAGCTCACATTGCCACCTAGTGTCCACTAGATGGAGGCCGCGAACAGTATGCTGGGAAGCTGCAGATGGGCAGGGTCTGCAGCTGCGCAGAGAATGAAATGGAGGGTCCAACACAGACAAGGCCGACGACTCCACCGGGTGAAAGCCTTGTCAGAGGTAAGCTTTGAGGTTTCTGGACTGCGATGGGTGATGGATGTCCAGTGTCTGAAGAGGGATTCGTTGTAAAAGCGTTAAGTGGAAAGTCACTGCGCTATGGGCAGTCTTTCCTGCATTCTTAGAATAGGTACAGATTCTCTGGTGTCTCTGCATCTTGCTTTTTGTACTATGCAATATACTCAAAACAACCTCATGATTTTACCTTGAATCTCGAATCATAACATGTAATTTTACATTTTATTTTCCTTCATATGCCTCCCCCGCATTCCCTATCAACCAATCCTGTAGATAAGTATGGTTTTTATTGGCCATTTATTCATAAGGAATTTTAGCAAACAAAGGGAATTGCCATATATTATTATATTTTTATTTAATCATTGCTAAAGAGTAAATATCTGGGATTTTAAAAGATCCATTTCTGCATGTCCAAAAGCAAGGATCTGTTTAGGGTTTGGTGTGTATCTCATTATTTTTGCGTGTTTATTTTATTCACATTATTAAATTAATAGTATTCCTACAAAAACTACATTATATTTATTTACGTTGGTTTCTAAAGTGTTATTTAAATAAATTATTTCTTGAGAAGTTCATTTGTGTATATAATGTATTTAGATTATATTTATCCCTAAACTCCCCAAGCTACTCCCTGCCCCCCACTGTGCCCTTCCCAATTCTCCTCCTGACCCCAAATAAAGTACTGAATCTAGTTAGTGTTCCTTGATGTATATTCTTGAACCATGTAAGCTACCCCTAACCATAGCCCTGAAGAAAACTTATATTCTTTTGCCTAGCAGCCATCATTTTTCAGGCTGAGAGTCAAATAGCACACAATCTCTCTCATATGTGGGTTGTAGCCTTGAATCTTTAGATTTGTGTGTTTGACTTAGAGTTCTTGTAAAAACCAGGAAACGGGGATATTGAGGGGGTTTAAGAGAAGGAGGATACCAGAACCCAGGTGGTCTTTGACTTTTTAGGGCAATCTCTAAAAGTTTATAACTGTCCTTACCCACATGACTTTGATTATACTTAATAGGATCTTTTCTTTTTGAGTCCACAGGATAAAAATTATAGATACTAATTTAGATCTACTTTCTTTTCTAACCTGCATCTTAATATTTTGATTTTGCCTAAAATTATAATACTATAGTTTAATTGTGTTGGTTTTCTGCCAAAGCCTAATTCTATCACTTCTTTACAGATTTCAAGTTTCTTTTCATTGAAAAGAGAAGGTTTGAGAATATCAACCATATTCAAGTCTGCAACCAGATTAAGTGTGACCACATTTATGATCAACTTTAGTAGATCAATAGTCTACCTCATTTTATTTAATTATACATAGCTTCTTTATCAGTGAGAAATTTGACTTCATTGATTTGAGAAATCAACACAAAAATTGTATGCAGAATGATTACAAAAATCAGAATATCATACTGAGGAAGCAATATTTCTAATAAATAGCAATGTTCTCAGACAACTCTTTCTCATTTGGGGATTGAATGTCCAGTTAAAGCTACCTGGGTCAGATTCTTTTCACCACTCTTTTCAGAAATCAAGGTTTTTACATACATTCAAAGGAGAGTTATGCTGTTTTGTCCATATTACTCCTTGTCCATATTACTCCTTAGGAAACACAACTTACTGTTTAATATATACAGGGTGTAAAGGCTTAATCTTTATGTTATAAAATAGTATACAATTTCAAAACAAAACCATAAAAATATTTTAGTGAATTATAAAATTATAAAATTTCACCTATGAAACCTTCCCGTAACCCAAGTGACTTTGTAGTTATTAATAATTTTATTAGTTTATTGCTCCTACACTCACCCTTTGTCCAGTAAATAAATAAGTAAATAAATGAAGTTCTGAGTTTTCAATCTCATCCTTTGTTTAGTTCTATGCCTCTTGTATAATAAAATACATTTCATGGCTACTTGTACATGTAATTGCCTAAGGATGGAAAGTATTGAGAAATTTTGATATGCTAATAAGATATTTTTATAGGTACTGTGGAGAAATGTGTATTAAAATCACTACTTTTATTAAGTCCTTTTTCTTTTAATTTTTAGTTGCAATAATTTATATATGCTGGAAATACATCTATATCATGTATTCAAGGATCATCTTTATTCCATCAATTGAGATATATTTTCCTTTCACATGAAAGAGCCAAAATTATAATAAGTTGGTGGTGGACAACCAGCAGTTAGGTTTCTGCTAACTTAGATGTTAATGTTTTGTTCCAATTTATAATCTGTCACAGGTAGAATATGACAGAATCGAAATACTACAAAGGAAGATATGAAGAGTTACAGCTATCAAGTATGGGCCATTCTGTCAGGTATTTTTGCAGAAGCCACATATTATAAGTTCACCTAACATGTAACAGTAATATTACACACACACACACACACACACACACACACACACACACACACACATTACAGATATTGCCTGGGCATTTCCAAACTCCAGTGGGTGCTGGGGTTGGAACCTGGTTCCTGCGAACGAGCAACAAGTGTTCTTAAGCTGTTGAGCCATCTTCCAGCTCCCAAGTTACTTTTCCCATGCAGAAGATTATGTCCTTTCCAAATAGCTGCAATTTATCCTAACTGTGATATGGAAAAGACACATAAGAAGTAAGCATATCTAATATTTATTTTGCTCACTGCTTGCTCTTGATGGGAATATTCAATACAACATTTAGTAAGAATGGTAAAGCTTAGCATCTTGATTTCATTTTTCTTCTTTTGGGTTGTACTTTTTGTGCATGTTCCAGTGTGTGCGTGTGTGTGTGTGTGTGTGTGTGTGTGTGTGTGTGCATTCCTGCATGCTCATGTGCAACATGTGTTTATACATTTATAGCCATTGGAAATCATAGATAAACCAATGATGTTCTTTTTCAAGAGACAGCCTCCTTGTTTTTCTTTTAAATTCAATTGTTTTGATTTCATGCATATAGCTATTTTGTCTATCTGTTTTTGTTTTTGTTTTTGTTTTTCTCTACAACACTGCTGTTCCTGGTACCTGCTGTGGCCAGAAGATGACATTGGACCTCTGAGAACTGGTGTCCTTGATGGTTGTGAGTTACCATGTGAATGGGACAATGGAACCCAAGTTCTTTGGAAGAGCATACACCACTCTTAAACTAAGCCATATCACTAGGTAGAGTCACCTTGGCTTTGTTGTTATTGTTTTTGTGGTTGTTTTACACTGAGTCTCTCACAGGGACATGAGTTTCACAGAATTGGCAGACTGCCTGACCAGGGAGCTCTGAGGACATGGCTGTCTTGACTTCCAAATGTCGTGAGTTATAAGCACATACCTCTATGCTTCCCCCATTTTTGTTTTTGTTTTGTTTTGTTTTGTTTTGAGATAATTTCTCTGTGTATCCATGCTTGTCTTAAAACTGACTCTGGAGGCCAGACTGGCCTCAAACTCCTTGATCTGCCTGCTTGTTTCCCAAGTGCTAGGACTGAAGATACACTACCATCACCCCATGGTTGTGATGAAACAATATGAATCTGATTGAAGAATGGATTACTTGGATAAGGTACCTAGAATCTTTTCTCATATTGCACATAAGAGATGGAAACTAAAGATAGAAGTAGTCATTACATATAAAGCAATTAAAAAACCAACATAGCAGTATCTCATTTTATAGATAATGATGGAATTAAATGTTTTGTTTTACCCAATAACCAACTTATTCTAAATACCTACTTAGAGCAGTCTCCTGTAATCTTTATAAGTACAAGTCAAGTTTTATCCAGCATTCCAAACACTATTTTAGGCAACCTTCTTAAGATTCAGTGACCTTTCTTCTTTCTTCTTACTCTCAAAAGCTGAATTTACAGTCAGTGGTTTAAATGGTGGTATGTACCTCACTTCTCTTAATATTATAGTTTCAGAAATTGTCTTACAGATGATCTAAAAAAATCCAGGCTTGAGTGGCTTGAGAGTAAGAACACATAATGCCCTTAGTTCATATCACATAAGTCAAGTGGCTCTGTTACTTATGTGCATATATCACCATTACACATGATTTTAAATAATTAATAATATAAACCTGAAGGATCCCACTAGTCACACTTTGTAAGTTGCGACTTTTAGTCACTAAAAGCTATTTGGATAAGCCACCCTTCTGTTGATTCATCAGCCTGGACTAAATGGGACTTTTTCCATTTCTGGGCTTTCATCCACGTCCTATCTATGCTGAACAGACCTTACTTTGTGCCTCTTCAAGAAAAGACAGCCAGAAAAAAAAGCGTGCTCTGATCTAATTTAAGAATCTTTCCTCAGCAAAGGTCATTGCATTTTAAACTTGCATTAAACAGTCTTTATATAGAGAAATAGGCTGTTCTCAGTCTTACCCAGGCAGCTCTCCAACTCTTAACCCCATGTAATCATTCATACTTAGTTTCCATTGAGCTGTGACTACAGGCACACCTTTAAGCCTAGCATATTTTCCTTGCTATGTTTATTTTTTTTAGTTAATATTTGGGATGTCTTCTGATAGAAATGTAGCTTGAGCATTTATTTTGCTTATATCCATTGCAACATTATCAAAATATTTTCATATTTTAAAGGAATTTGGTAGGTTTCTTATGGCTTTTATGTTCACAAGGATGTGTCATTTTTATATAGATGGATTATGATTTATTTATCCTTGACCAATGGACTTTGGTAAATACAATATCCCTCATGTTGTTTTCTCACTAAATACAACTCACAGTATGCTTGGAACAAATGTTCAATAGAAGTATGGAGGGAGTGCACATCTGTTTATTTTTAATCTTAACATTGAGCCTTTGAAGAAAAAAATATGTATGACTTTCTTCTCTCCCTAATTTGCTCAGTGTTTTATTGTGAATTGAATTTAGATTTGTGATAGATTCTCTCTGCCTTTGTCAAATAACCACTTAATATTTTTATCATACTCTTTGTGTGTAGTGTAACATATTAACTATTTCTTTAATATGAAATGAATATTTGTTGTTGTAGGGTATTTACCAGAAAACACTGCTTGGACATGGGCTAAAACCAAAAGAAAATCTTTATTACCTGGTCAGCAAATACACTGGATGTTCAGGATCCTAGTTCAGCACTGAGACTTTTGCAGGATGAACGTTGAAGAACAATCTTGTTTTGGGTTGAGATACTTCAGTTATAAAGAACAATTAGCCAGAAGCAGAACTACAGAAATCAAAAGGCAAGGTCAGTACATTTAGGGAGTTTCCCAGAACAATTATTTTAGTGGGTTAGGATTAGGTCTTTGTTGTAGTTTTGGCAGGTGTCACTGTGTATGTACTGAGTTTTACACTCTAAATAGTATGTCTACCATAGAAGTCAGTCATAAGAAGTCTGTGCTAAGTCAGTTGGGCTAAAGTTTCTAGGTTTCCTAAGTTCTGGGACCATGTTACATTTGTGACTCACATGCTCATTGTGACCATGTGTAATCTTGTTCTTCATTGTTTCAAAAGTATTTTTTGAAGGAGATTTCTTCTGTATTTTAAATTTTAATTGTTAGTATATCTACCTGAAGACCAAGCTATACCACTTTTGGGCATATACTCAAAAGACACCTTATCATGCCACAGAGGCATGTGCTTCACTATGTTTATAACAGCCTCATTGGTGATAGCCCAAAGCTAGAAATAACCCAGATATCTCACAATGGAAGAATGAATACAGAAAATGTGGTTGATTTACACAATGGAATACTATTCAGCTATTAAGAATGAGGAGTTTTGCAGGCATGGGAGGCAGAGGGAGGGAAGGACCTTGATGGGAGAGGGAGTGGGAGAGAGAGGGGAGGGGGAAAGGGGAACATAATCAGATATTGGAGGGGGGATAGCAGAGAAGCCCTAAGGGCCAGCAGAATGAATGGACATATGCAGCCTCAGAGGGTGGGAGGTGGGGGACCCTCTAGAATGTTCCAGAGACCTGGTAGATGAGAGACTCTCAGGACTCAAAGGGAGGGACCTTAGATGATATGTCCAACAGTGGGGAGAGGGAACTTGTAGAGTCCACCTCCAAGAGAAAGACAGGGCATCAAGTGGAGGGATAGGGTTGCTATCCCACAGTCAAAAACTCTGACCTAGAATTGTTCCTGTCTAAAAAACTGCTGGGATAAAAATGGAGAAACGACTCAGGGAAAGGAGGTCCAGTGATCAGCCCAAGTTGGGATCCATCTCAAGGGGATGCTCCATGGTCTGACAGTATTACTGATGCTATGGTGTGCTTACAGACAGGACCCTATCATGGCTGCCCTCTGAGAGGTCCAACAAACAGCTGACTGAGACAGACACAGATACTTACACTCAACCAAAGATACTTACACCCAACCAATGGTCTGAAGTTGGGGACCACTGTGGTTGGTTTAGGGAAAGGCTGGAAGAAGCTGAGGAGGAAGGCTACCCCATAGGAAGACCAGCAGTCTCAACTAACCTGGACTCCTGAGATCTCTCAGATACCAACCGGCAGTGTACAAGAACTGGTCCAAGGACCCTGACACATATACAGCAGAGGACTGCCTGGTCTGTCCTCAGTGAGAGAATACTTGTCTAACCCTCAAGAGACTTGAGGCCCCAGGGAGTGGGGAAGCTTAGTGGGAAGGTGATGACATCCTCTTGAAGACTAGGTGGGAGAAGGAATTGGATGAGGAACTTGGAGGGCCCACTGGGAGGGGGTAATGACTGGACTGTAAACATTAAAAGTAAAAAGTAAAAATTATATATGCACATTTTTTCTTGCATGTAGTTCTGTTTTTGAATAATTGTCTGTTGCCTTTAGTGGCCACAAGATGGTGTGAGATTCCCTGGAACTGGAATTACAGAGATTTGTGAGTTGCCATGTGGGTTCAGGAAATTGAACCTGGGTTTTCTGGAAGAGAACACATTGGTTTTTATTACTGAGCCATACCTCTTCTAAATTCTGTTTTTCATTCTTTCATGTATTACATCCCAACCAGAGTTTTCCATTCCTCCTATCCTTGGAGTCAGTTTTCCTCACCTATCCTCTTTCCTCAATACCTTTTCTGAATTCATAAGTCATGTTTGTCTCTAATGTGCTGTCTTGCTTGCAAAGTTTAGTTATTAGGTTACACTGTCATCACTAAAAGAGTTGTAAGCTTTAAATCTGTGTTTTGTTTTTCAAGATTGTAAAGGAAATTTATCATTTTTTCAAAAAAATATTGTCTATATTAAAATATGAACATTCTGTATGCTCATATAGTTGGTTCAGTGTTAGCTGTCAACATAACAGAATCTGAAATCAACTTGGCGACAAGCCCTTGGGACATTATTTGTGAGGGATCACCTTGGTTGTTTGAAAAACTATCTTAATTGTAGCTAGGATATCCTTGGGAGGATATCCTAGATTGAATAAAATGATGAAGGCAGGCTGAGTACTAGCATGAACTAGGATGAACTAGTGTTCATTACTTTCTGCTTTTTAGATTGAGAATATATTCTGATCACTACTTCCCCTCTCCTAACTTGTACCTAACCTTCCCCTCATCTCAACCTACTCAACTCCATACTTTTTTTCTTTCTTTAATAAACAAGTGGGCAAGCTCCATGTTTCTTATGGATATAACATGATCAGTTCTCTTACACAACCTGCCAATGTGACTTCCCCAATGATGATGGAATGTATAAACTCTCCTGAATTTTTCCTAGTGAAATCACTTCAATTCAACATGGAAATAACCCCCCCAAGACATCAATGAACCCAAAGATGACCTGTCAATCTGAGCCTTCAGGAAATCATCCCTCATGGATCTCAGTTTGGATTTCTGAACAAAAAAACAGGTCACTGGTAGATGTGTTAAAATTTCAAAATCAGGTATTCCTATTTAGTGTATCCAGCCTCTAAAAAAACTGGAAGGAGGTCATGAGTTTGTATGAGAACATGTGGGACATTATAAGAGTGGGGAGGCAGAAGGAAGGGTGGACATGATGTCAATTCAGCACCCTACATGAAATTCTAAAAATACCTGAAATGCATTATAAAAGCTTAGAGTACTGCTTACACAGACTTCAGTGTGCATTGTCCTGTAACTTGATATTTCACCTTTTCTGCTCAAGTGCTGTTTTACAAGGTACTCCACAAATTTACTTCTCTACTTAGCTGTATGCCACTTAGAGTTCTTCATTCTGTCTTAAGACTGTTAAGTTTGCACTTTCCCAAAAGCATTGATATATATTTATTTTCTTTTCTATCCTTTTAAAACTACACTGGAGACATGTTTTTTCAGGGAATTATTTATGTAGGAAAAACACTCCTCTTTTAATATTTCAGTGAAAAACCTTTAATATATTCATGTCATGGTAGTGGTTTCTTATCATCTGTGTGATTTTAAAATGTGTTATTTCATTCATTGTTTTATCACTTTACTTATTTACTCTATGCTCAGGATTTTCTTTTATTGTTCATGTTGTTTTAGTTTTTCTTGTCTATCATTTTGTGGTGGATACTACTTTAGGTATTATCCGTTTCTGGTACATATCAAGCACAGCATTGCCTATGAAAAAAAACTGAATTAGCATAGGAAGTATATAAAGAGACAAACATACTCAGTATAGCCCACCCCCTTAGTGATGGGTGTAGGCTAATTTCACCTATGCTACAGATTTCCTACCCATGCTTTCTCCAATTGGTAAACATTGTTACACCAAAATTAAACCCTGCATTTGGTTCATTGCAGCCTATAAGTCTATAAGTCATATTTCAAAAGTATCTAGCATTATTTGTAATATATGTTTTCCCAATATTTACTGTTTTGACTACATATATAAAGATTATATTGTTTTTATTGAAAAACATTTTTCATAAAATATGTTCTGATCACAGTTTCTCCTCCCCCAAATTATTCACATCTTCTTCACCTATCCACATATCTATCTTCATGCCATCCCCCCTTCTCTCTTTTGTGGAAACACACACTAACACTGACACACATACTCTGACACACACACTCACACAGAGAGAGGGGGAGGCAGGAAAGGAGGGAGGGAGAGAGGGGGAGGGGGAAATAAAACAGTGGTAGTGCATGCCTTTAATCCCAGCACTCTGGAGGCAGAGGCAGGTGGATAACATGAGTTCGAGGCCAGAGTGATTTTCAGAGAGCAAAGGTACATTGAGAAATCCTGTCTCAAAAAACCTTCAAAGAAAAAATGCATAAAACACAACATTAGAAGCCATAATATACAAGCAAAAAGGCCAGTAAAACAACAAATTGATGAAATAAAGCAATGTGATACAAAAGTTTACAAAATACCATTGAGTTCATTTTGTGTTGGGCACATACTTCTGGGCATGAGGCCAACCTCCAAATGTGGTCGATATATCCTCTGGAAACATTTATTTTTTCCTTTATACATGGTTGCTAATTGGAGATAGCTTTTGGTGAGTGATGGGAGCCTGTTCATGTATTTACTTCCTCTTCTCAGTGATAAGATCTAATCTGGCTTGAACCTGTGCAGCTGGCCATACTGCCATATTTTCTGTGAGTTCATATGTGTATCACCACTACTGTGTCTGAAAGATAGTGTTTCCATGGATGTTATCCATTGCCTTTGGCTCTTATACTCTTTCTGCCTTCTCTTCCTCCTAGCACCAAGCCCTGAATAAAGGCCTGAAAGACATATCGTTTAGGACTGAGTGTTCCAAGTCTCTCATTCTCTGCACATTGTCAAGGTATAAGTCTACATTTTCAGTACATACACCTATACATACACACATATAGAAAATGTATACACATCTACATATACATACATGAAATGCAGTATATATACACATAGTACACTACATATAATGCATATATAATATATAATGTTTTATATTATGTATACTATATAATATATACTGATATATATATATTATATATATATAGTATATAATGTGTGTGTATGTGTGTGTGTTCATATGAATTTGTGTTAGAGAGAATAAATTTTTCATGAGATATTTGGTAGAGGTTTCCCAAAAATATTTCTATGTTTATGGATGTGATTATCATTGCTTTATTTTTAAAGTTGTTTACATTCTGGATGATTTAATACCTGTATATAATATACAGATAATTAAGCTTATGAAATATTATTTTTGTAACTAATATTTGAGTGTTTTTCTTCAAATCATGATTTTTCTTTGTTTACTTGGAGAGGGTCATACAGTTATTACCCAGTTTTGTATTAAGGTTATTTTTTATATTAATTCTTTATGCATTTTAAAACAAATCTACATATTTGGATCATATTTTCCTCTTCATGGTATATAGTAATATTTTATATTGGCAGATTTGGAATATATATATATATATATATATATATAAAAAATTGTTTTCATATTATATATTTTGATCATATTATTTCCCCTCTTCCAACTACTGCCAACTCCTTCCTGCTTCCTTACTCACCAAACTTTGTGTTCTTTCTCTATTTCCCAATGCTCCCAAAACAAAGCATAAAAGAACCAAACAGAATGACAAAACCTATCAATAATACAAATCAATACCAAAATCAAACAAAACTAAAACTACAGAACAAAAAAAATGGAACAAAAAGCCCCTCTCCCTAACCCAAAAAAGAATATGGGTCACCATTCAGTTTTTCCTAATTCCTTTCTGATGTTCAGTTTGCCCTTGAATTTTGTTGATATATCCAGTGACCCAAGGTGGAAAAAATCGACTTTCCCCTTTCTAGTAGGATCAATTGTATATAGCTTCTAATTAGAGGTGGGACTTCCTTTCCACTTTTCCTTTTTACTGCTGAGATTTTTGTTCAGTTTGAACTATGAAGTCTTGTATATGCTTTAACAGTCTCTGTGAGTACAGATGTTTATGGCTCTATATGTATATGGAAGAGTCTTGTACCTTGCAGTCATCTATCATCTCTTGCTCTTAAAATCTTTCTAATTTCCTTTCCCCATAGATCTACTAGGTTTGAGGGGAATCTTATTGAGAACAAGTGCTCAGAAGTCTCTTACTGTATGTACATTATCCAGTTGTGGTTCTCTGGCCAGAAGCTTCTCTAATAACAGTTAAGTGATGCACTTATCTATGGATATAATATGCCATGAGGAGTAATTTTATTGCAATGTGCTATTTCCAGAATAATGGTAGTTTTCCATGACCTACACATTCTTGGGTTCTTGAGCACATTAGCAGTGTCTGGTATGAGTCTTGATTTTCATATGTTGGGCTCTAAATTCAATAAAATTAGGTGATTACATAAATAAAATTTGTGTCACAATTACAGCAGTATATTCTGTAGGCATGTCACTATTAGAGGTTACAGGGTTTGTAGCTGAGTGTTAATGATTATTTACTTTTTCCTCCAGTAGCATGAAGAGTACTTGCCAACTCCATGAAAATTAGATGTGAAGCTTCTAGCTGGGCAACGACTCAATTTTTCCATGTTTGATGACATACGTAAGTGATATCTTTAGTGTTAGGGCTTTACCTTTAGGTTGTAGAGAGTAACTAATAGCCATGTCAATATCTTGTTTGGGATTGTCTATGGGATGCCATTGACTAAAATTCAACAAAATAACCCATTTTCAACACTGGAGAGATTATTTACTGGCATAATAAATCCAGTTAGGTTATTGCCTCTCTGTTCTATGGTGTCTATCTTTAAATTCCTTTCATATATAGGAAGCGTCTACATGTTTTGGAGACATTCATAAATAAGTATTGTGTTTAGATAATTTCCACTCTCTCTCTTACACCACTGGCTCCTCACAGGTATGTAGTATTATCTCTCAATTCATGAACTCTTCCTTTAATTTTTATTGATGGATATCTATTATTGTTTATTTCTAACTGGTCACTGTTGATTCCATTAGTTGGTACTTAAATGTATATGTGTATATAGGATAGCTTGTAATGTTTGGCCATGTCTTTATGACATCCCATTGGACAACAACTCAACAAAAATATAAACCATTCCTGACAATGTTTTCATTAATTTTTTATTTATGCACTTTATATCCTGATCACAGCCCCCTTCTTCAACTCTTCCCAGTGCCACCTTACAAATCCCTTCTGATATTACCTCTCTCCTCAGAGAAGATGATGACCCCTTAGGTACTTCCCCACCCTCGAATATACAGTCACAGCAGGACTAAGTATGTCCTCTCCCATTGATGCATAACCAGCACCCCAGTTAAGAAAAGGGGATCCAATGGCAGGTAATAGAGTCAGAGATAGACCTACTCTTATTGTTGAAGACCAAGCTGCACATATGGCACAAAAGTGTTGGGGGTCTAGTTGTAGCCCCTGCATACTCTTTGGTGATTGTTTCAGTCTTGCTGAGCAATGATGGGTCCAGGTTAGTTGACTATGTATGCTATCTTATAGTGTCCTTGACCTCTGTGATATGCACAATTATTCGATATTTTAAAATACCTAGTTGGAATATTGTCTCAGCTGGCAGTGAGCACAGTGATAACATACACTCTAGAGGCAGCTTCATTGAGAAAGTTCATTTTAATGTGTGGTTTAAAGGCTATTTAAATGTTTTGCAGGGGGAGTAGGAGTTATAAAGGAAAGGTACATCATTGGTAGGGGCCAGGTGCTGGAGATGCCCTATCATAAGGAGTAATTCCAAGTATTTGATGGACATGATCTTATAAGAGAAAAGGAAAGTTTAATCTGGCTACTGGGCTACATGAACTCTGGTGGAACAAAAGTTGGGACACAGGGCTACATGTACAAGGACATGCAGGCCCAGGGCAGAGTTGGGGAGCAAGCTTATTACTGCCAATCTCAGGATAAGATTTCGAGGGTTTCGACATGCCTCAACCACACTCGTGCACCAGGCTTGCTCTCCCTGGCCACACAGCACAGCATTATGATTCTTGCACAGCATTTGGTGTGTTATTTTTTTCATTTTATGTTAAAATACATAGGTCTGTGGAGGTGACCTATTCAGCAATATGCTTGCTTTATAGATATAAACAACTAAGTTTTATTTCTAGAACATATATATGAAAATCCAGGCATAATTGTATGGGCAAGGACTCCCAAGATATAAGAGGATGTGAGAGTCTGATATCTGAATTTTGTCAGCCAGTTAGTCTATACTACTTGGAAATTTCCAGTCCATTGAGAAACACTGTCTCAAGTGAGCTAGAGGTAGCAGATATCTGCATGATAACAGTAGTTGTTGGATGTATCAGAAAAGCTGAACAAATGAAGGTTCAACAGCTAAGACTACATGCACAAGACTTGTAACAAATTAAGCCAGCCAATATACAACCATGGCTGCAGGAAAGTCTCATGATGTCTGATCCATACATAGCTATTGGAATTTGATTGCCTTTAGGAAGATGAAAGAGTCATAATGCTTTAGGACTGTTTTCCTTGAGAGTCTACTCACCCTCTCATCTACTCATGATGGCATTCATGCATACACATACAGTAACAAAGGACTCAGTTTGTATAAAGAATGGAGAGAATACAAGAAGATATAATAGAAATATTTGTAGGGTTAGTAGAGGAATTTTAAAGTGATTATCAAGTGAGAAAAGGTGTATAGGATCAGAAGTGATGATTAAGTGAGGTACAGTAGAGACAAATCAGCGATGTAAAGCAACTATGGTAATATATTTTACATACAGACCTCAGGCATGCCTCACAGGTTAACAGACTGAAAAATTAATACCAACTTAAGGTAGAGGTCAAAATGTGATAAAATATAGATTAATATAGGAATGATAATAATAGAGGTAGAGATAGAGGGAGAATAAAAGAGAGTGAGATCAGACCTATTACTGGTGTGCACACCTGTCTCAAGTATTTGATGCTAATATTTCATGCTAGCTTTGGGCAAGTAAGTAGGATGTTTCTGTTAACTAATAGATGGATAGACAAGCTTTAGGAATGCTCATGATTTCCTCATGGTCTTTCCTCATATCACCTAGGTTAGCAAATTTTCTCTGTTGTGAATCTATTTTCTGTGGATTGAAGCATTGCTTCTTGAGAGAATGTTTCCTGAACTAGAATCATGGCATTCTTTTACACTGTAAAGGAATCTCATGAACTTACTAGTTTGAAAAGGCTTCTTAAACTTGCCTTATTTATATAAATGGTGAATAATTATTGTGGTAAAAAAAGTCTGGTCAATTGAGATGTTTGCAGTCATGAGTGGGAAATCCCAACTCTGTAGCTTTCCTATGTTATTACCATTGCTGGGTTGAGATTTTTGGTGATGCAAGTGCCTAGTTTACATATGTAATTTTTCTGTGACATCTACTTGTCCTGGAACTTTTGAGAAATATTTTACCTACAAAGACTTTTATAAGTTTTTGACATGAGTTACATGATAATTAGTAAATGATATTTTGAGCCCTCAAATTATCTCGAGTAATTTTATATTTCTATGAATGTTTATGTGTATGATGAATTTATAAACAAGATCAGTGCCTTGTTCAATCATTATCAGTAAGGCTTCCTCCAGCAGCAGATGGGAGAGGATGCAAATGCTCACAGTCTGGCATTATATGGAGAGAGTATTTAAAACTGGAGGTTTCTATAGGGTACTTCCTTTGGATATTTGAGAACATCACGGAAAAGGGGGAGTAATGATTGTAGGTGTGAGAAGGGTTGGAGGACACAAGGAGAACATGCCTCTTATGGGCTTATAGAGACTAAAGTGGCAAGCATAGGGAGGGCCTTTAATGTTGTGCAACAGGCCCTCTTCATATATGCTATGGCTATTAGCTTGGTGTTTTTGTGGGGCTCCTAAGAGTGGGAGTGGGTGTCTCTGACTCTCTTGGCTGTTCTTAGGATTCTTTCCCTAAAATTGGCTTGATTTGCCCAGCCTTGAAATGAGGGTTTTTACCTTGTCTTAATGTATGTTTTTCCATGTTTTGTTGTGGTCCTACTCTCTTCTGAAGGGAAGCAAAAGGGCAATAAATCTGGGGTAGAGAGTAGGTGAGAGGAAGCTGGGTGGAATGGAGGTAGGGGAATCTGTGGTCAGAATGTATTGTATTAAAAAAGTGTCTATTTCCAATAATAAAAAGAAACAAAAAAGTATGAGTGAAATGCTGATTTTATTTCTTATTTTCAAAATTATTTCATTAATATTTAGTTTCTTGTGCTTCTCTGCAAATTTTAGAATAATTTTTATCATTAGGACAGTATATATATATATATATATATATATTTCTATATATTTCTATACTTGAGAATCTGCATTTATAATAGTGTTAAAACTCCTTGTTTAAGAATTTGGGACTTTCTAAACCTTATACAGATCTTAATAATAATATTACAATGACAATTATTTTCTGTTTAGTTGTATATTAGTAGAGATTGGTGAACCCTACCGAAGAGGGGGAAGAAGAATTGTATGGGACAGAGTGGCCAAGGACATTACAAGAACATGGCCCATTGAATCAACAAAGCAGGACTCACAGGGTCTCACAGAGACTTAAGTGACGATGACAAAAATTGTATGGGTCTTAGCTAGGTCCTCTGCATATACGTTGTGGTTGTGGGACTGTTAACAATGGGTGTGGGGGCTGTCTCTGACTCTTTTTCCTGTACTTGAAACCCTTTCATCCTACTCAGTTACCTCATCCAGCTGTGATATGAGAGATTGTTCCTAGTCTTATTGGAATTTGATATGCCATGCTTGGTTAATATCTCTGAGAGGCCTGATCCTTTTTAAGGAGAAATAGAGGAGCAGAGGATCTGAGGAAGAACAGAGGTAGGGTGGGTGAATGTAATGGATGTAGGGATATTACAGTCAAGATGTAATGTATGAGAGAAAATAAGTAATTAAAGGTATATATTTTACAATTACCAAGTACTTATTCTTAAACATTTTGTTTTTCTTTTTATGATGCTCAGTCTCACCATGCTGCTCAAGCTGATCTTAGACTCTGAGAAGGTGCTTCTTGCTGGTCTCCTGAGGAGCTTTCATTAAAGCGAGAGTTCTCACATGTAGCTTGTGGTATTGTATATTGAGTGGCTTTTTGCCTTTAATTTTTCATTATTAGTTTCTTCTCTGAATATTCAATTGAAAATTTATATTTTCATATAATTTTATGTTTGATAGCTATATTTTAAAATATGTATATCTTGTGTATTTCTATAGAAACAAAAAGATATTTCCAACCTGAAGAAATTTGTCTTCCTTGTCTTAAGGAAAAAACAGAGTATTGACCTACTGTTTATTTTATTCACTAATTTGACTAAGATTAATGACCAGTAAATTTTCTATGAAGTGCCATCCAATTTTATCTTTTCTTTTATAACTGCTTGAAAAGTACTGAGATTTTTAGTAACGTAGGTATTTCCTTTCATTTAAATCCACAAACTTTCAGTTCCGTACATGACCTGATTTGTTGAGTTTTCTTTTTCTTCTTGGATTTCAATTTCTTATATATTTATGCATTAAATGAGTTTTACTAATTTTAATCTCAATTCTTCTATGTCATTCATCTCTAATCTTTCTTCTACTGAAAACCTATATTCCAAGTCTCCTTACTATTAATTTATTCAAAAATAAAATTTCGTTTGAATAGATATTACATAATTTTGACATATCTGTCTCTTCTTGTTTACCCCTCTGTACACTTTCAAATTCAGGTCTTCTTCATTAATTATTATTGTTACAAACATACACAAACAAATACATATGTATTTGTATGTAAATACAACCTACTAAATTGATTTACTATTCTTAGCTCTAAATATTCTGTAGGAATAAGTAAGACTTCATCAGGTGTTAAGGAATATAATGGTTTCTGAAAATAGTGGTAAAGTCATATAAGTTCCAAAAGCTAACTAGCCTTGTAACATTTGCTGGTTTACAAAATGTGGCGTCATTGGCCTCTTGTTAAGTGGTCTTGATTAGGTAGCTTTAGTTATTGAACATATAGAAGAACACAATTGTAACTTTAGTATATGCTCTCTGTTGTCATTTAAATGCATTATAACTGGGTTGGCAATTGATGATTTGACTTAACAGCTTTCACTGTGAAAGTGAAAGGTAGTCCTCAGAAACCAGGCTTTTTTGTAATTACAGTTAATTTCTCATAAACTCATATCCAAAATGCAGTAATTTCAGCAATAGGTATTTACCTGCCACTTCTTGGAAGCAACCAAAGGCAAAAGTAATAGACTATACTCTTGTGGTAGTCTCTTGGAATCCTTTTACAACAATTCATCAAATTTACTAACAATTCAAAATTTCAGAGTTTTCTTCGACTTTTTCTTAGATATTCATGGCCCCTGGTGGGCCAATAATCTTCCCAATTGTGTGTAATTTATGTAAACCTATGTATACACACACACACACACACACACACACACACATGTGCGCGCGCGTGTGTGTGTGTGTGAATAACAATTATATGTAATGGGATAATTATTAATAATGATTCCCTTGTCATTTTTGACTAACCCTAGTGTTTCTATTTATTTTATAAAACTTACTTTTGCAGTGCTCTTAGAACTGCTTTATATAAATGTCTATTTAGACTCTTACTTATATAGTTCTGATATTCCTCTTTTAAATTTAGAATAGTAAAATATTTTACACATTTTTTGTTAGTGGATTTATCCAATATGATCTAAAAACACATGATTCTACTGACTGTGTTTTCATTTTTACTAAGCTGTGTTAGGCTTTATTGTTATTTTATGTTTTGCTTTGTTTTGAATTTTTCTTTCTTTTCTTTTCTTTTCCTTCCTTCCTTCCTTCCTTCCTTTCCATTCCAGATTTTATTCCCAACAGTTCACCCTCTGACTGTTCCACATCCCATACCTCCTCCCCACGCCTCTGTCTCCATGAGGATGTCCCCACCCCTACCCCCACCCAACCAGACCTCTAAACTCCATGGGACTTCCAGTTTTACCTCTCTTGGTATTTTTTGTCTGTTATGTGATGGTTGTTGTTTTATACATTATCACTGTTGGATTTTATGTTTCATAACAGTGATTACATTGAGAAATTTGGGTTTCAGATGGAAAAGCTTGAAGGGACATGTGGTGATATTCTTAGACATATGGGGTGTATGTGCATACTTCACTCTCTTTTTCTATTGGCAAACATTGATACTTGAAAATTCTATATTTGTGTCATACTAACTGTTTGAATGTATAATTCATTTTATAAAATGCATATTTTATATTAATTGCAATGTTCTTTTCTTTCAGTAATTTCTGCCTCCATGTTACTAATAATTAGTTCATTAACGCTACAATTATTAACTCCATAGATATTGCTGTCTTATGAGTTTTAAATTTTCAGTATATATTGGTGCATGGGCAATTTTAATAAGTTATATTTGCTGTATTCAAATTTTCATATTGTATCAACTTGTTCTAATAACTTTTAAAATTACTGGGTCTACTGAAAGTCTCACAAGTTTTTGATAATCACTGATGTTAACTATAAGTGGTTTATGCTTAGGGATTACTTACTTATATAGTGTTTCTCCCAGAACTTGCAGATATATGATATTGGATTTCTAGCTGTTACAGAAGCAAACCAACCAATAAATAAGTAGAAATTGGTGGCATGCCATCCTAATCCCAGAATTGGTCTGCTATTTTATTTAGCTGCTAAACTCTAAGATGATGCCTCTTAAAATATGCAGGATTGGATTGATTGAAAGCCCTTATGTTCACTGTAAATCCTTATACAGTTTGAAACATTCTCACACACCATGATCATATGCATAAATGCCAATTAAGTGTTTATTTTGGTATTTGGTTTCATTTTACTAATATATGCTTAAACATATATTCAAATATCTTTATTGAAACTTATTTGTCGTAAGTTTTGAAATAGGACTGAAAATTTAAGTTCACCATCTTTACTTTTCTTTATCTGAATATTGGGTCAAATTTTGTTCTTTTATAGCAGTTCCTCATGAAGTTTAGATGAGTTTGACCATGGAACAAAAAGAAATATACCTTTGCTTTAGTTGGGAATACTCTTAATCTCTAATAGCTTTGATAATTACAGACTTCTTAAAGTCAATTGATTGGAACTTTAAAAATACATAGGTGTTATTAATAGTCTTAAATACATGTTTGAATTTTTAACTATTCTCATACTCATTTATCCCTGTGTTTTTCATTTTTTATGTCAGGTATTTCTGTTATGGGGTCTCAGTGTACTTCTTAGTGAGGTTGCAAACTCAAGCACTAATGCCAGGCTTCCTATCAGCATCCTGAGAAGATCATACTGGAGACCACTACCTTGAGCTATGGTATTATGAAGTCATTTGCTTTCCAACATTTGCTTTTTGATTATTTATCTAAGTAATTAGACTGAAGTTTACATTTTGTTATGCTTTAAAAATTTTATTCACTATGTTGATCTAGTAACCACAAAATTCATTTATGTTTCCAAGTCTCAGAGGAGAGTTGGTCACAGAGTGAGACTCACAGAGTGAGTCTCAGAGGAGGTCAACTTTATTCATAACGTTGATATCCAAACTTTATGAATATCAAGATCCTCACAACATTTGGTTGGGACAGAAAACAAGGTGAATTGTGTGATCACCATTCCCGAGATTGCAGAAAACAGATTGCACAAGTCAGCATAAGGCAAAATTAAATTTCCAGGACTGTTTCATATTTCCTGTGTAGTACAGAATTTGTTTACATTTGTCTGGTTCCTTAAAAGGTTGCTACTCCAGCAGGCGTATTCAGCCAATAACTGATTTCTTGATCTTCCTTCTCAGTGAATATTTCATGCCTAGAGTCATATTTACTTATATGTATCATATATTTAATACTTTATTAATTATCATATAGTATATTTTAATTAATTTTTTATCTCTCAATACCATCTAGATTCTTCCTATCTTCCTACCAACTAATTTAATGTTATCTCTATTCTCTCTATGTACCTTTAAGAAAAAATGAATATTCAAAGAAACAGAAAATCTAAGAAACCAAACTAAACCAAACCAAACCAAAACCCATCACAAAGCAGCACATAATCAAACAACAAACAAATAAAACATGGATTTCATTTTGTTTTGACCTATTACTCCTTAGATTGTGGTTGATATTCTCAATAACTCCATTTGAAAAATCTGATTCTCCCTTTCCCTACAGATATAAACTATAAATACATTCTTGATGAGGAGTAGGACTTTGTCTTCAGATTCTTAATCAATGCTGCGACTGTAAGTGGTATGAAATATTGGAAGTCTTGCTCATGCCTTTTTCTATAGAAGCTTTCTATAATATGTACACATATGATTATAATTATAATGTGCTCACCATATTTAAAAAAAGACAATTCCTTAGCTAGACATGCCACCAAGTAAATCTCTAGTAGTAGGAATGGGTAAAATCTTGCTTGGTTATTGGCCAAAGAATTCTCCAACCTCAAACATGTGTTAGTAGTGCTGAAAGTATTATTTAAATCCTCAACACCCATAATGGAAAGGCTCTCCTCCTAAATATACCACTTATATCATCAAATATGGGGACACATAGTTTGTGCCCAAGAAGATACTTCATCCACATTAATGTGATTTCTACTGCCAGAAGGAATTCTGCATGCATATAAAAGATAGAAGCATTCATATCAAGCAGCTATTTTCCACTCTCTGACTTAGGCTGGATTGTGGTTTTAATTATTTCAATCCCTTGCCTTGCAATTCATTCTGAAAGGCAATGGAGGATATTTGTGCATTTTGTAGTGTACTTGTTTATGCTAGTGGACCATTTTACTACTTATTGTCTGTAGGTATAATGAAAACTGTTTAGATTAATGTTAATGATTAAGCTGGTCAAGTAGAGTTCTAAATTTTATTAGGTTCTCCTCTAAGAATGATGACATTTTTAGTACTCAGTATTTAACTAGATTTTTAGTATAAGACATGGATTTGTTCATGTTGAGTAGATCTTAAGTTCAATTAGAGAGCTCTTGTTACTTCCAAAGTAGGTCTACCACAAATGCACTCTTAGGATTTTTTGTGTCATGCCAGTAAATGTTATGGTTCATATGTGACACAGATGAGCAGGAAAGATGAGAGTTTCCTTCTTTTGAAATTCAGTCTAGCATTTTCTGGTATTATGAAAGCTAGTCCTTGGAGAGAAGTCACGCAGGTCAGTTTCAGATCAGGGACATTTAAGCTCTGTGTCTGATGTATATGTTGTCTTTATCAATAGGGACTGACCTTCCACCTTTAGGGACCAATCATTGGCAATAGAAATAGCTGGGGTATTTGGGCATCTTTCAAACACATCTCAATAGCAACTCAAAAAAGGACTTCTTATACCTATGTTGAGAGTTTTGTTTGATGGAGGTAATGTATCTATATCTATCATCTATCTATCTATCTATCTATCCATCCATACATCTATCATCTATCTATCAATCATCAATCTAGTTAGAGATTGAGATAGAGACAGAGACAAAGACAAATATAGAGCTATATTATAGATTTTAGTTAGTTAATAGTGTGATTTCTTAAGAATTTTCATACATCCTTATGTTATTTTGCCCTCTTCCTTCCTTCTTTCTGTTTCTATCAACCGTTTTTTACAAAGAACCCTACTTTTTAATTTCCTAATCAGATCACCTTTATTAGTGGTTTCATTTGTGAAACATTTCAGTTTCTGAAATACAAAGCTACTTTCTTTTGTCCTTAGAATTTTCATTGCCATATTTGTAAAATAGAAAACAATGAAAGTAGAGGGCAGAGAAGGTGGGATAAAAGAAAAGGACAACCAATAAAGAAGAAATTTATTGTGAGAGATTGAAAAGGACATGAATGGCATGCCAATGGTGGTTGGTATGGGTGGGAGTCCAGAAATTACACTGCTAGCCATAATGCAATGGGATAAGTTATAGTGGTGAAGGTGAGTAATATATATAGTTCCTATATACATATGTCATTCTAGTAGTTATAATGGTGAAATATTTTTTAGTTTAGAAGGCCTACTTATTTTAATTCAAACTGTATTAATTTCCCCAAATAACTATATTAACAAACCCTATGCAATGGAGAAGGGCATTCCAAGTGAATAGTAGAACTTTTTCAGACAAATAATTTAAAAAATGAATGGAAATTGGAGATTATTGAAAAAGTGTACAAATATAGGTAAAAAATTTGACAAGGATTGATTAATGTGAGGAGAGATAAATGGGCAAGCCATCAGTGCTGCTCTTGTTCTATTACATGTGTGTGTTTACCAAGGATCAGTACAGACTCATCTCTGTTTTCTGTTATTTCAGTCCTATATCTAAAAAGACTAAAATTAGAACTAGAGGATTATCTCAGAGGACAACAGCAGAGCTTGCAGGGAGGAAAATTTGAAAGTTGCATGTAATGGTAGGAAGCAGGGAGTTTTACTTGAATTAAATTTAATTGGTTGTTAAGTTTAAAAATGTAGGGCTGGAGAGATAGCACCATCAAGCAATGTGCTTGTCTTTGAGTTTTGATCACCCACAATTTATTACCAATTTCCTTATTCTTTTAGGTGATTTTCTCTAGTATCAGTAAAAGCCAGCACCTTGAACTACCCAGGAAGAAGGCATCAGAGTTGAAGCAAGCTCCAAATGAGAACACTTCCCAGGTTACAGCATGCTTTTTATTTCCATTCCTATGTTTGAAAGTTCTCTCTTCTGATTGGCCCTTAATTTGTTTTAATTTGAATGCACACACTCATAAGGTATACATATTAAAACTTGACACAGGGGTGTGTGAAAGCCACCCTGGAATTTCAGGGTTAGAGACAGAGGACTCTTTAGATATTACTGGTCACCTACTGAAATGAAGTGCATGGTATATCCTCTGAAGGTTAAATGTTATATATTCTTTAACAGAGTTAGTAGACCTTTGCAGAGAAATAGTATTTGCTGGACAGGACTTCATATTTGAACACATAAACTCCCAACATGTAAGACTGAATACACAATACTTGTATCAGAAGTGGCCAACTAAATCCCAGCAAAGCCAGTGACAGGATTCATGAAGCCAAACTCCTAAGAAGCTAGTGATATTTGATTAAATGCAGATGGAGCAAGAACCAGTTTTATTCAGAGATACTTGCCCTGAGAAACTATTAAGGTTTAAGCAGATGTCCACACCTCTATACAGACACAAATAGCACTGAATGGAAAAAGTATATTGCGGGAGAGAGAATATGAAATTGGGATGAAACATTAGTTGATATTAAGGAGAAATTCATGTCTATAGAATTTGGGGTCGAATTAACTACATGTTACATGCATTTGTAATATGAAAAAATAGTTTTAAAGAATGAATAATTCGTGAGAAACAGTTTAGTGAATTCTCCTCTAGTTTTCATAGACATGCAGACTACGTGTTCCCTACTATACAAAAATACATGTTTTTTGCCCATAAACAAATGGTGAACAAATTTTCACTATTTTTGTTCTAAAATATACATCTCTTAAATTATTTATTTACCATGATTCAACTATTTTTTTTAATTTTCATATTTTATTTACATTTCAAATGTTTCCCCCTTTCCAGATCTCCCCTTTGAAACCTCCCCATTCGAGTCGCCCTCCCCCTTCCTCTATGGGGATATTCTCCAACACACCACCCCACCACAACCCCCACCCACTCTCCTCTTCCCTCTTTGACATTCTCCTATACTGGGGGATTTAACACCCTCAGGCCCAAGGGCCTCTCCTCCCCTGACAGGTAACAAGACCCTCCTCTGCAGTCTTCTGGCCAGCACTATGGGTCCCTCCATGTGTATTCTTTAGTTGGTGGATCAGTCTCCAGAAATATGGGGAGTCAGGCCAGTTGCCAGTGTCTACCTCCCTGGGGCTGCACACTCCCTCAGCTCCTTCAGTCCTTTCTCCAAGCCCTCCATCTGGGACCTCATACTCAGTACTACATTTCCTAAGGAGTGACTCTTGGGTATTTCAAACTTCTAGGCTAATAACCACTTAACAGTGAGTTCATACCATGTTCATTCTTTTGTGACTGTATTACCTGGCTCAGAATGATGTTTTCAAGATCCATCCATTTGTCTATGAATTTCATGAAGTCATTGTTTTTAATAGCTGAGTAGTATTCCATTGTGTAAATGTACCACATTTTCTGTATCCATTCCGCTGTGGAGGGACATCTGGGTTGTTTCCAGTTTCTGGCTATTATAAATATGGCTGCGATGAACATAGTGGAACACGTGTCTTTATTACATGTTGGAGGATCTTCTGGGTATATGCCCAGGAGTGGAATAGCTGGGTCCTCAGGTAGTATTATGTCCAATTTTATGAGGGTCCACCAAATTGATTTCCAGAGAGGTTGTATCAATTTGCATTCCCACCAGCAATGGAGGAGTGTTCCACTTTCTCCACATCTCACCAACATCTGCTGTCACCTGAGTTTTTGATCTTAGCCATTCTGATTGGTGTGAGGTGGAATCTCAGGGTTGTTTTGATTTGCATTTCCCTGATGACTAAGGATGTTGAACATTTCTTTAGGTGCTTCTCAGCCATTCAAGTTTACTCAGTTGAGAATTCTCTGTTTAGCTCACTTCCCCATTTTTTGACAGGGTTATTTGGATCTCTGGAGTTTAGCTTCTTGAGTTCTTTGTATACATTGGATATTAGCCCTCTATCAGATGTAGGATTGGTAAAGATCTTTTCCCAATCTGTAGGTTGCTGTTTTGCCCTAATTACAGTGTACTTTGCCTTACAGAAGTTTTGTAATTTTATGAGGTCCCGCTTGTTGATTCTTGATCTTAGAGCACAAGCCATTAGTGTTCTGTTCAGGAACTTTTCCCTTGTGCCCATATTTTTAAGACTTTTCCCCCAGTTCCTCTTCTGTTAGATTCAGTATATCTGGTTTTATGTGGAGGTCCTTGATCCATTTGGACTTGAATTTTGTACAGAGAGATAATAGTGGGAGACTTCAACACCCTACTCTTATCAATGGACAGATCTTGGAAACACAAACTAAACAGAGACACAGTGGAACTAACAGATGAGGAACTGGGGGAAAAGTCTTAAAAATATGGGCACAAGGGAAAAGT
>JADRCH010000016.1:520218-626997 GCA_019843965.1 Rhynchomys soricoides | reverse complement strand
AAACCAGATATACTGAATCTAACAGAAGTTATGAACCAGATGGATGTAACAGATATCTGTACAATATTTCATCCTAAATCTTCTCAGCACCTCATGGCACCTTCTCCAAAATTGATCATATAATTGATCACAAAACCAACCTCAACAAATATAAGAAATGTGAAATAATCCCTTGCCTCCTATCAGATCACTATGGAGTAAGGCTGGTCTTCAGTGGCAACAACAACATCAGAAACCCACATACACATGGAAGCTGAACAACGTTCTACTCAATGATTACTTGGTCAAGGAAGAAAGAAAGAAAGAAATTAAAGACTTCCTAGAATTTAATGAAAATAAAAGTACAACATACCCAAACCTATGGGACACAATGAAGCAGTGTTAAGAGGAAAACTCATACCTCTGAGTGCCTCCAAAATACACTGGAGAAAGTGTATACTAGCAGCTTAACAGCACTCCTGAAAGCTCTGGAACAAAAAAAAGCTAATACACCCAAGAGAAGTAGAAGGCAGGAAATAATAAAATTAAGAGCTGAAATCAACAAAGTAGAAACTAAAACAACAATACAAAGAATCAACAAAACCAGGAGCTGGTTCTTTGAGAAAATCAACAAAATCGATAAACCCTTAGCCAGACTAACCAGAGGGCACAGTGACAGTATCCAAATTAACAAAATTAGAAATGAAGAGGGAGATATAACAACAGAATCTGAGGAAATAAAAAAATTATCAAATACTACTATAAAAGACTATACTCAACAAAATTGGAAAATCTGGATGAAATGGACAAGTTTCTAGACAGATACCAAATACTAAAGTTAAATCAGGATCAGATAAACCATCTAAACAGTCTCATAACTCCTAAAGAAATAAGAAATAGAAGTGGTCATTAAAAGTCTCCCAACCAAAAAAAAAAAAAAAAACAAAAAAAAAAAAAAACCAGGACCAGATGAGTTTAGTGCAGAATTCTATCAGACCTTCAAAGAAGACCTAATACCATGATACCCTTCACAGTTGACACAAAAGTATCCTGGTGTCACTCTAACCAAACAAGTAAAAGATCTGTATGACAAGAACTTCAAATCTCTGAAGAAAGAAATCAAAGAAGACCTCAGAAGATGGAAAGATCTCCCATGCTCATGGATCAGCAGGATTAACACAGTTGAAATGGCCATCCTGCTGAAAGCAATCTACAGATTCAATGCTATTACCATCAAAATCCCAACTCACTTCTTCATAGACCTAGAAAGAGCAATTCTTAAATTCATATGGAGTAACAAAAAACCCAGGATAGCAAAAACTATCCTCAATAATAAAAGGTCGTCTGGGGGAACCAGCCTCCCTGACCTCAAGCTGTACTACAGAACAGTAGTGATAAAAACTGCATGGTATTGGTATAGTGACAGGCAGGTGGATCAATGGAATAGAATCGAAGACACGGAAATGAATCCACACACATTTGGTCACTTGATCTTCCAAAAAGGAGCTAAAACCATCCAGTGGAAAAAAGACAGCATCTTCAACAAATGGTGCTGGGTCAACTGGCGGTCTACATGTAGAAGATTGCAAATTTATCCATTCCTATCTCCCTGCACAAAGCTCAAGTCCAAGTGGATCATGGACCATCACATAAAACCAGATACACTGAATCTAATAGAAGAGAAAGTAGGGAGAGTCTCGAACACTTGGGCACAGGGGAAATGTTCTTGAACAGAACACCAATGGCTTGTGCTCTACGGTCAAGAATTGACAGATGGGACCTCATAAAATTACAAAGCTTCTGTAAGGAAAAGGACACTGTAATTAGGGCAAAACAGCAACCTACAGATTGAGAAAAGGTCTTTACCAATCCTACATCTGAAAGAGGCCTAATATCCAATGTATACAAAGAACTCAAGAAGCTAGACTCCAGAGATCCAAATAACCCTATCAAAAAATGGGGAAGTGAGCTAAACAGAGAATTCTCAACTGAGTAAACTTGAATGGCTGAGAAGCACCTAAAGAAATGTTCAACATCCTTAGTCATCAGGGAAATGCAAATCAAAACAACCCTGAGATTCCACCTCACACCAATCAGAATGGCTAAGATCAAAAACTCAGGTGACAGCAGATGTTGGTGAGATGTGGAGAAAGTGGAACACTCCTCCATTGCTGGTGGGAATGCAAATTGATACAACCTCTCTGGAAATCAATTTGGTGGACCCTCATAAAATTGGACATAATACTACCTGAGGACCCAGCTATTCCACTCCTGGGCATATACCCAGAAGATCCTCCAACATGTAATAAAGACACGTGTTCCACTATGTTCATCGCAGCCATATTTATAATAGCCAGAAACTGGAAACAACCCAGATGTCCCTCCACAGCGGAATGGATACAGAAAATGTGGTACATTTACACAATGGAATACTACTCAGCTATTAAAAACAATGACTTCATGAAATTCATAGACAAATGGATGGATCTTGAAAACATCATTCTGAGCCAGGTAACACAGTCACAAAAGAATGAACATGGTATGAACTCACTGTTAAGTGGTTATTAGCCTAAAAGCTTGAAACACCCAAGAGTCACTTCACAGGAACAGTAGTACTGAGCACAAGGTCCCAGATGGAGGGCTTGGAGAAAGGACTGAAGGAGCTGAGGGAGTGTGCAGCCCTAGGGAGGTAGCAACACTGGCAACTGGCCTGACCCCCCATATTTCTGGAGACTGATCCACCAACTAAAGAATACACATGGAGGGACCCATAGTGCTGGCCACAAAGACTGAAGAGGAGGGTCTTGTTACCTGTCAGGGGGAGGAGAGGCCCTTGGGCCTGAGGGTGTTATATCCCCCAGTACAGGAGAATGTCAAGGAGGGAAGAGGAGAGTGGGTGTGGGGTGTGGTGGGGAGGTGGTCTGGAGGATATCCCCATAGAGGCAGGGGGAGGGCAGCGGGAATAGGGAGGTTCCAAAGGGGAGATCTGGAAAGGGGGAAACATTTGAAATGTAAATAAAATATGAAAATAAAAAAATAAAAAAAAATTAAAATCTTTCCTTTCTGTCTCACACTTGGATTCATGCTTTATCTGAAGTGAGAGTGATTCTTTACAGCCATCAGTATAACAGAGACATGAGAAATGATGCTTTTCGCAGTATTTTTGGGTTATCCACTCTCAGGAATTGCTACATCAAAGGCAGTTGTCCACTCATACCCTAAGATCATTGGAATGCTAAAAGCCATGTCATTTATGGCATTTTACCTGGTGTGCAACAGCCTGCTGTGAACAAAGTTATGTAATGTTGGCATTCAGCTGCTATGAAGTCTTTCAGAGTTATTCCTTTCCAATACAGGTTCAACTTTCAAAGTTGAGTTGTCACTGCCCTATGGGAAATAATACTTCACAAAATTTATTTCCTTTTCTCTGTCCCCTCTTTTAAAACTTTTTGGATGTCAAGCAAGTGAAGAGGACTTTCCACATGCCTGTGGAAAACACTTTAGCCAGCAAACATTTAATTCTCATTTTGGATTGCAATCTGTTCTTGACTAAGGTCTCCTCATTAGCAACTTGTTCCTGCCAATCAGTTTACTGTTCTAAATCATGTATTTTCATGTAGGCATATTGGTTTGTCTCTGTTGCTCTTTGGAATCACAAAACTCTCTTTTAGATCATACAATTTTGTGGCTCTTGTGTAGTCATTTTAACTTAATTTACTCTAAATTTCTCTTATTGTTGTGATTCCTAGGGAGTGTAGAAACAGTTTCAGAGTGATGGTCAGTTCAGATAAAGAAGAGACAAGTCAACAAGACAAGTTATGCAAATAGTAAATTTTAATTGAGATATTTTTGGGAGTTTCCTTCAATTTGATTAAAGAGCTACATGACTGCAATTTTAGCATAGTCCTGTTACATTCTATTGGATTTGTGGTAATGCCTTTTTGTCATACATGCTTACATGTGACTTTGTATGTAACCCTGTTAAACACAGTGGCACACAAGCTTGGACTTTGTGGGCTCCTTTTAAAATTTCTGTCCTGTTACATATTTCATATCTAGGACAAACACATCTTTCCTTATGTCTCACCAGGAAAAGAGAAACTGCAGGAAAGTATTTTTATACCCATCTCAAGAATATTTCCTTACCAAAGATAAATGCATATTAAAATAGTTTCAAATAGTCTTTGTCAGTTCTTCTGGTATTATCTCTCTGTTACATAGGCAGATCTCCAAAACTTATACTTTTGGGATCCTTTGGACTCACACTCTAGTGAGCTCTGATCACATGAGCACCACAAAGCTTGGCAGATATAACCTTAATATATTTGATTTATGATACAAAGTCTCAATGTACTTCTCAATATGAGTTGAATCTCATTAATGAAGTCATGCTTGCTCCTGCAGATACTGAGGAGCTCACAGATATAGGCCATCACACTCACTCACTGATGGTTTTGTATAACCAGCTCTGTTTCAACATTCAGATTTGAGTAGTGATTGTATATAAAATATAATTGGATTTTTTTTATTTTTATATGCACTGCTACTTTACTGAAATTATCTTTGACCTAACAATATCAATAATTTTCTATATATGGTCTTCACAAAAGCTTAAATTATTTTGTTGCCTTAAAAATCAGATATATAAGAAAAAATGTCCAATTTTAATTTTATCCAATAACTGCCCTGAGGATGATCTCTAGGACTATGTCCAGTGCAAGGTGTCAACAGTGGATATCATTGATATATTTTTTAAATTACCGAAATGTTGTGTCTGGACAAGTGCTAAAGGCTCTTAAGCTTAAAGGATTTTCTTTCCATAACTAATATTTGACTTATTTTTAAACCACAGAAATGTTTAGGGGTTCTTGAAGATTTTGTCTGTGTAACTTGAGAAAAGCTGGTAGTCTTTATCTATTCATATAGTAAGAGAGTATGTTACAGGAAACATTTGTGCATGTTAAACTTAATCTACATACTTCGTTTATTTTCATTAATTGTATTATAAAATGTTTTCTATGAACTGGAAGTTCTTAGTCATATTAACAAATATAGCTTTTACAATTTTAATTTAATTTTTTCTTAACGTATTTATTCATTTTATATCCTGGTTCCTACCTTACCCCTCAATCCCCCCCCATATATTGCCCCCCCATCTTCTCCTCCCTTTTCCCTCTGAGAGGGTGGAGGCCCTCCCTTGTTATTCTCCCACCATAGCACATCAAGTCTCTGCAGGGCTAAGTCTCTGCAGGGCTAAGTCTCTGCAGGGCATTTTGATCATATTATCCCTTTCAACTCCTCTCAAATTTTCTGCATGTCTCTGACCTCCTATTTCTTTACTTTCTTTCTTCTCTGTCTATGTATCACATACTATCTAAAAGTTAAAATAAGGGAAATCAAACCAAACAACAACAACCACAAATATTTTATAAAACAAAAATATCCAAACACATAAAACTAAAAGTCCATACAAAGTCCAAAATAAGACATGGAGTCCTTTTTGTGTTAACTAACTACTGGTGGTGGCCATGGGATCTGCTCTGAACTCAGTGACAATCCATTGGTGATAACTTATTTCCCCTTTTGATAATGGGTACTAATTGCAAATAACGTCAAGATGGTGGTGGGATTTTGTTTCCACATCCCCTGCTTACTGAAGAGATTTTTGCCTGATTTGAACCTGTGAGGGTCTTGTGTGTTCTGTTACATTCTTTGTGCATTCATGTTTATTGTATTAAGGATTGAAGGAACTTTTTCCTTGGAGTCATCTATTACGTCTGGCTCTTCAAATTGTCCACCTCTTCTTCTGCACAAATTCATTAGACTTGAGGAGAGAGATTTGATGAAAGCTTCCAATGTAGGTTCAAATTATCCAAAATCTCTTCACATTGTCCACTTGTGGGTCTCGGAGTTATTTCTTAGAGATCTTTCATTGATATTTTTCCTTTATCAGAATAACAGTATTAAGCATAGGATCTTTCTAGTCTCTTGGCCACTTTAGCAGTATCAGATATGGACCCAACTTATGGAATAACCCTTAAATCCAATTATTAAGCTGTTAGTTACTTATATAACATTTGTGGCATTATTGCAATGATATATCTTACATAGAGATCACTACTGTAGGTTTCACGGATTGTATCTGAGTAAAATCGATGATTTCTTTTTTCTTCCAGTAGTGTGCCAAGTACCTTTCAACACTATGGATGCCCATTAGTACTAGTATAGCTTCTACTTGGGAACCAGATCAATTTGTCTATGTTCATTTAAATAAATTAATAATATATTCAGTTTGTGGGGAATAACTGATAATTTTGACAATAACGTGTTATTGAGAAGGGTGCTCAACACCACTGGCCATTGCTACACAAAAATATTCTATTCCTGAGTCTGAAATTTTTATTTGGTGTCATATGTCTAGGTGGTAATCGTTTCACCTAACATATGGTATCTTCATTTAAATTACTTACAAAGTATATTTGAAAAGTATTTCAATGAATATTTCAATAATCAAATAAAATTACAGGTAATGCCTTTACATTATTTCTACTCTTTTTCCACCTGAAGCTTCTTCCTTTTGCACCATATTAGCCCCAAAATTCATGCTCTGCTCTCATACAAAACAATTATACATGCTTAATTATTGACTGCCAAGTCCATTAGGCATTGCTTATGTGTATGTGTTCATACATCTAATTTCTTAAGACTTAACTTATCTCAGGATAACTTGCCTGTCATAACTAGAAGACATGTTCTCACAGCAGACATCGTGTTCCTCTGGATCTTATACTCTTACTGCTTTCTCTTACACAAGTTCTCTGAGTTTTGGTGTAATGTGATTTCTGCTTCCTTCTCTCTTATTTTTCTTTTAATTGTTGAGTTAATTTATCATTTATTTACCAGTTATTTATTCTTTGCATTTTGACTAGTTGTGAAATTCTCTGCTCGTCTCTATCTGTTTTAAAATGAAGTGTTTTGGTGAGGATGAGAGTTACATTACTGCATGAAAAGACACATTTGAAATGTAGTTAGAAATCATACAGGTTCAAAAAGTGGCTGTGGTAAGCTTTCCTGTAGGATCTGTAACCTCAGCATCTGTGGACAGCTGACTAGGTATACAGTATTCAGGATGATTTTTCTTCTTGGCTATGATATAAGTCTACGTACCGGGAATAGTGTGAACAATTGAGGAATGGCTTTGAGCCACCAAATTTATAATACCCTGGTAATAATTAAGATTTTAGACATGATGACACTTAAAGAAAGATGGTAAAATCATGTTTGTACACATGTTTGGAGCAGTGTTACCCACAGAGTTTACATCAACATAACATGGTGGTAAGGAACTGCCCAGTGTTAAAGCTGATTGATATTGGACATTCTTGATATCACTTTCATATTGCAATGAATTCTAAAGTTCAACTTATTGGAAAGAATATTGAATATATTTTAGATCTTGGACTGATATATGGGCCATATGTGGCATGGGACATAGTCATGTCACATGTGCTGCTCTTGTTTCACTACCTGTTTGGGGTTCATGATGGTAAGGACAGACACTTTCCTGTTTCCTAAGTTTTCAGTCCAGTTTTTAGAAAAATAAAATTGCAACTTGAAGAGAATCTCAGGACAAAACATCAGAGATGAAGTAGATTGGAGGTTTATATAGTGGGTATGACCTTATGGTCCATGGATAACTTTCCGTGTGTTACATTTCCTTTATAGATCAAAATATTCAGGCTAGGGATATTTCTTAATCAGCAACATTCTTGCCTTAGAGATATGAGTACCTGACATTTCTTCATAGAATAGGTATATAAAAATGAAGGGGTAGTGTGTTTTGTGAGCTAGCACCCCAAGGTTGTGACAGAAGGTGGTAGACTGATTTTTTTCCCATGCATTTTGGCCTACTTGTCAAATTCTGGTGAATTATGAAATATTATCTCAAACTACCAGAGATATTTGTATTATGCATCACTACAATATATTCTAGATATGATAGAACAGTTGAATCATGAGCTCTCAACTTCTAATATTACATGCAAAAGACTTGTGTCAGTTCAAGCAAGAAATTATTCCATTACAGCTAGAGGAGGGACTCATGAAGTTCTACTCCAGTCTGGGTATCTACTCGCATTTTATAGTCTGTGCGATATGGGTGAATAAGGTTTCGATGTTTGCTCTGTGAGGATACTTGTTTTCTAGTAGATTCTCCCACATGAATACAGGCAACCCAAAATTAATTAACTCATATGTAATAAGCAATATATATTTATTCTTCTAAGCCTTTCTATCTCCCTACCCATTTAACTCTTTACTTTCTTTATCTCTTTAGAAAACAACAGGCAAATACAAACCACAGTAGTATAAAACATAGAGGGAAAAAACATAATGAAAAACAAGAGAAGTACATATACATAGAAAGACACATCACACAAAGAACACCAATAAAGAGAAATTACAGAATCTGTAATATATAAGCAATATATCAATAATGTAAAAATAAATTCCAACATAGAATTATGAGAAAAATAACAATGATACAATAGAATTTGTTTTAACTTGGTTGTATTCTGTCTTCAGATGAAGATATAGAGCTCTCAACTCCTCCTATACCATGCCTGTTTGGATGCTGCCGTACTCTGGCTTTGATGATAATGGACTGAACCTCTGAACCTGTAAACTAGCCCAAATTAAATGTTGTCCTTATAAGAGTTGTCTTGGTTATGGTGTCTATTCATAGCAGTAAAACCCTAACTGAGACAGGAGGGTAAAATATTACAGAAGTCATTGACTGAAGGCTGCTAGGAAAAGACTGATTTCCAGGCAGCTAGGACTAGGGTATTAAAGCCCCACCTACAGTGACATATGTACTCCAACAAGCCCACAAACCCTAATAGTGCCACTCTCTGGCCCAAGCATATACAATCACACATCCTCTTTAGCAAATATTGCCACTCCCCTGAACATACATATTTATTTCACACATAAAAATGATTTTATACACATAGACATGGACATAATGTTCTGATCCAGTGTAATAACTCATGACTATAATCATATCACTTGGGAAAACTGACCCAGAAAGATTGCAAAAAACCACCAGAGTAACAATTGGAAGGACCAGACAGAAATAGAATGAAGCTTTCTTGTAGATAGCCATGAATAAGCCCTAAGTGGCAGATACATGTTTAGCTCTGAAGCACCACTGGCTCTTTTATGAATTATCAGTTGAAGCCAAAGCCCTACACAAATTATTTTCCTCCTGTCTATCTCGATCCACTTTCCCTATTTCTGTTTCAACACAAAGGGAGGGTGATAGCTGCTTGAAATAGTACTAGTTTCAGGATACAATTTTGATTTCCCTTTCTTGATTTGAGCTGTCTCTCTCCCCCTTTTTCTGATGATTTTGCTTTCAGGTATGTTATTCATAACTCAGTGTTTGATTTTAGCATTGTCTAAAAAAATGATGTTTTAGTTCATCCTTTGGAAGCAGAAAGACATGAGAGAATTTTTGTTTATTATACTCCTTTGGTGGACCTCCTCTGTTAAGAATTGAAGGACGGATTAGACCACCAACCAAAGAGTGTACAGGGAGTGGTCCATAGCTCCAGATACATATGTGGCAAAGGATATCATATGTGAAATCAATGGGAGAGGAGGCAATTGATTCTGTGGAGGTTTGATGCCACAGAGTAGGGGGATGCTGGAGCTGTGGGGCAGAAGTGTCTGGGTGGGTAGGGGAGCACTCTCATAGAGGCAAAGCAGAAGGAAGAGAGGACAGATAGAATGGGGGCTGTGGAGGTGTAACCTGAAAGGGAGATATCATTTGAGATATAAATGACAGGAATGAATAATAATAATAATAATAATAATAATAATAATAATAATAATAATAATAATTGCTATGTCAGGACTGTTCTCAACTGCCATCATGAGATTCTCTGAGGGCTTAGAAGTGTACCATTTGCTAACCTTACTGATATCTTATAACCCCTGGACTTCTGAGAGCAAAATATTAAAACATTGGCATCAACTTTGTTGCCATCATCCTACCATGAAGAATCTTAGAGCTTCTACTTTCTCATCCAAGTTCTTCTTATAGGTTACTGCTATGTGAAATATGGATTTTTTTTCTCTTCCTATTCTTCTCACTCAATTTTTTGATGACAGGTAATGCACAAGGCTTATACCTACTTTTGTTGTTGCTGTTGTTTTTATCTTTAATCTTTTCATCTGACAGTTCCTCCTTCTAATCCTCTTCCTCTGTCTCCAAGAGGATGTCCCCACACCCCCAAAGCCCCTACTCCCAGTCAAGCCTCCTGGTTCCCCAGAGCCTCAAGACTCTCAAGGGTTGGGTGCATCTTCTCTCATTGAGGCCAGATCAGGCAGTCCTCTGCTGTATGTGTGTCAGGGACCTTGGACCAGGTAGTACATGCTGCTTGGTTGGTGACTCAGTGTCTGAGAGATCTTGGGGGTCCAAGTTTGTTGAGACTGCTAGTCTTCCTATGGAGTTGCCCTCCTCCCCAACATCTTCCAGGCTTTCCCTAATTTAAACACAGTGGTCCCCAACTTCAGACCATTGGTTGGATGTAAATATCTGCTTCTGTCTCAGTCAGCTGTTTGTTGGGCCTCTCTGAGGGCAGTCATGCTAGGCTCCTGTCTGTAAGTATATCATAGCATCAGTAATAGTGTCAGGCATTGGAGCCTCCCCTTGAAATGGGTTCCAATTTGGGCTGGTCAATGGACCTCCTTTCTCTCAGTCTCTTCTCAATTTTTGTCCTTGCAGTTCTTTTAGACAGCAAGAATTCTGGGTCAGAGTTTTTGATGGCAACTACATCCCTCCACCTGATGCCCTGTTTTCTACTGTAGGTGGATTCTACAGATTCTCTCTCCCCACTCTTGGTCATTTTATCTAAGGTTCCTACCTTTTAGTCTTGAGATTCTTTCACCTCCCAGGTCTCTGGTACATTCTAGTGGGTTACCCCACCTCCCATCTCCTGAGATTGTACATTTCATTGTGCTAGCCCTTGGGGCTTCACACCTGTTTCCCCCAATACCTGATTGGTTACCCTATTCTCCTGTCCCTCCAGCTCTCCTTTTCTACTCAGTTTCCTCCCTCCCTCTGACTTCTGCTTTCTTTCCCCTCCCAGTTGGGATTGAATCATCCTCACTTGGGCCCCTTAGCTTGTTAACCTTCTTGAGTTCTGTGGATTGTTTCCTCAGTATTTTGTAGTCATTTTGGCTAATATCCACTTATTATTGAGTATATACCATGCATATCTTTTTGGGTCTGAGATATCTCATTCAGGATGATATTTTCTAGCTCCATCCATTTCTCTGTGAATTTCATGAAGTCATTGTTTTTAATTGCTGAATTTTATAAATGAACCATATTTTCTGTATCAATTGTTTGGTTGTGGGACATCTGGATTGTTTCCAGCTTGGGGCAGTCAGAAATAAGCCTACTGTGAACATAGTGGAGCATGTGTCCTTGTGGCATGGAGGGGCATCTTTTGGATATATGCCCAATATAGCTGGGTCTTCATGTAGATTTATTTCATAATTTCTGGCAACCTCCAGATTGATTTCCAAATGGGTTGTACCAGTTTGCAATCTTACTAGCAATGGAGGAGTGTTCCTCTTTCTCCACATCCTTGTCAACATATGCTCTAACCTGAATTTTTGATCTTAGCCATTTTGGCTAAAGTAAGGGCAGAATATCAGGATCGTTTTGATTTGCATTCCCTGATCAGTACATCTTTTAACATTTTTAAGTGATTCTTGGCCATTTGATATTCTTCTTTTCTGAATTTTCTGTTTAGTTCTATACCCCATTTTTTGATTGTGTTGTTTGGTTGTTTTGGAGGTTAGCTTCTTGAGTTCTTTATATATTTTGGATATTAGCCCTCTATTGGATGTGGTGTTAGTGAAGTTTGTCCCCAATCTGTAATATGCCGATTTGTCCTATTGACTATGTCCTTTGCCTTACAGAAGCTTTTCAGTTTCTTGAGGTCCCATTTATCAATTCTTGATCTTAGAGCCTGAGCCATTGGAATTCTCTTTAGGAAAGATTCCCCTGTACTTACTTTTGTAGAAAGAACTTCACACATCCTATTTTTTTCTCTTTGTGATTTGTAATCTCTAATTAATGATGAGTGTGTCTTCAACAGCATTCTGTTCCTGCCAATCACTTCAGTGTGCTAAGTCATTTGTGTTTATTTGATTATATTATTTTATCTGAATTGTTCTTTGGACTCACATAACTTTTTCCTATCATATTTATTATGCATAATGTTGCAGTTATTGTGTGTCCTGTGTTAACTTTACTCTCACTTAGAGATCTCAGAGGAAGAAGTTTTCATGTGAAAAAATGATGGAATGATGAATTGACAACAACGTCTTTGAAAATATAGGGAATGATGAGATTGAGAAACATGTAAAGATGGTAGACAATAGGGACATAGAGAGAAGGAATGTAAAGAAGGAAAGGAGTGTTACATCCTTCTTTCTCACAGAAGGGACAACAGAGTATTTCAGAAAAGGATCCATCTGAGGGACCACAGTAAATCTTAGAAGATGGCAAATGTCCATATCTCTGGACAACCATTTGGTGATAGTGTGTATTCTTCGAGCATGCTATGTAAAAGAGTTGGTATTTTTTAATTAATTAATATATTTATTCACTTTATATCCTAACCATAGCCCTCCATTCTTCCTCTCCTCTTAGTTCCACCCTCATAAATCAATATCTCCATTACCCATTTCCCTGCTCTAAGGAGATGGGGAGGCCCCACTTGGGTACCACCCTACCCTGTTAATCAAGTGACTGCAGTGCTAAGCACCCTTTTTCCTACTGAAGCACAACCAGGCAGTTCAGTTAGGAGAAGGGGATCTAGTGGCAGGTAACAGAGTCAGAAATATCTCCTGCTCCAGTTGTTAGGCGACTCACGTGAAGACCAAGCTGCACATTTGCTACAAATGTCTAGGGGACCTAGATCCATCCACTGTGTGCTCTTTGGTTGATGGTTCAGTGTCTGTGAGCCCTCATTGCCCCAGGTTAGTCGACTCTGTATATCTTCTTGTGTTATCCTTGACCCCTTCACTCATTTAATTCTACTCCCCACTCTTTCACAAGACTCTTTGAGCTTTGTCTGATATTGATTGTAGGTTTCTGCATCTGTTTCCATCCACTACTGGATAAATACTCTCAGATGACAGTTATTTTTGTCTCCTGTCTGAAAGCATATCAGAGTATCGATAGTGTCAGGGTTTGGTTCTCAAGTTGGGCCCGTCATTGTTTGGCCATTCCCTCAATCTCTGTTCCAACTTTATCAGATGTTTGCATTATAATTCATAACAGTAGTAATATTATAATTTTGAAGTAGCAGTGAAAATTTATGGGTGATGATTATCACAAAATTATATTAAAGGGTCACAAAATAAGAAAAGTTAATAACCACAGATATAGAGGGTCTTATTTGGTTAATTGGCATTTTATCATAATCATAATTAAATTTATGTTTACATAATCTAACATAATTTAGCTGAGGGAGCCCTGTTACAAACGCTGATGCTGAGTCTTGGTCAGGATAGAGAAGTAGGAATGGCTACCACATATACATAGTAACATTCCTGTTGTATGACTGCTGTAGTAACTAATTGGCCTTTGTAGTAGAATATCCAGACAGGGACATTAATTAGCTTGTGCTGGGTCCTACCTCAACACTCAGGTAAGGAGGTGGGAAGCAGTGTTAAACAAAGGCCAAAGACTGTTGACATCTGGCCATTAACTCTCCCTTGCTGTTCTGTAGCCCAAAGCTAATGGCTTCTGTCAATTAACTCCTACTGATAGCATCAGGACATTTAGAAAAGAAACAAAGAAACTTTACACTTCTACTCAGAGGTGGTCTCACTGGCCAGGCCTAGGGCTCTGTTTTTTTGTTTTTGTTTCTTTTAACACTTCGTGAGCCAGAGAGAAAAGAAAAGAGAAAAAGAAAGTCAGGCACGTATTCAGACATATGCACCCTGGACAAAGAAAAAGGGCTATACCACCAGATTATTACTGTTCTTAGTACTTAGACTTTCTCCAAAAATGACCTCACAGTAATTATCAGGTAGAATTATTATAGCAAAATAATTGATTACATGTTTTTCTAAACACTTTTGTAATCCATAAGTTCATAGTAAGTTTACCATAATACACTTCATGCCATAGGTTGGTAAGTTTTAAGAAGTTATAGCAGAATTGTTTACATGTCTTTCCATTAGTACTAGTACTTGACTAAATATCCATTATCTATTTTCTAGATTGAAAGAAAGTTTACTGTAAGTTTAAAGCAATAGTTTTTATGTCACAAGTTAGCAGTTTTGTCAAGATATAATCATCTGCCTGTGTTTTATTATTTACATAGATAGTCTATTATTCATTTTCTGACCTTGCACCTACAATAAATTGCCCATTCTCTATTTATGATTTGTAGTTATCAAGATATTGGCCTCATTCCTAACCTAGAAGGAATGTTTTCCTTAATTGCAATTCATTCTAAGCCTGTTTTCTTTTACTATTGCAATTATACAGTGAAAAAATGAAGGTTTACAGAGCTCCCTTTGCAAGTTTTATTCTACATGGGGATGAAAATTACTTATATCAATTTAGAAGTTTAAAAAAATTGTTATCAGGAATTATGAAATCATCAATTCATCCAAACAGCATTAATATATAAAAGTACGTCTTCATATTGATTCTGCAGCAAATCTGTACAACAGAATAGGTACTCAGGAAATCATTAAACTATGTAATAATGGCAGGAAGACATACCAGAAGGGAGCTGCAATCCTGGGATAAATCTTTGGAATCCATGCCTCGTAGGACACACCCATCTCAGCTGTGCAAAAGGCTGTGACATTTTGAGAAAACTCACTTGTTTACCATGTCCTTTCCTAGATTGTTGTCAATCTCGACTATGCCTTACTTCCCAGGGGCTGTAGGAGCCATAAATGGGGAAGAAAAACAGAAATTCCTTAAGATCAAAATCTGGGCCTATGTAGACTCAGGTTTCTTGCATATTACCTATGTCAGAAATGGGCTCCATTTTACAGAGTGGACTTTGAATCCAATGCAGAAAGTAATTGGTAAATCATATGATGTTTGTGATACTATTACTTTGTCTTACAGGCACATTACTATTGTAGGCTTCAGGGTTTATTTCTTGGGGGTGTTGAGGAGTTCTTTACTCTTCCAATAATATGTAGAATACCTTCCAACACCAGGATTTCTAGTTATTAGGACAGAACCATCTAGTTGGTCACCAATCTGATTTTCTCATGTTTGATATCATAAACAAACAGTATTTCCATTAATAGGGTCTAACCATCAGGTTGTAGAGATTAGTTGTAATCGTGGAGGTTACACGTGGAGGTGATGGTTGGGACAACAATTATAACCCTCCATTGGTAAATGGCACCATGTATTTGTGTATGTACCATATTACAATTATTAATTATATGTTACACACACACACACACACACACACACACACACACACATTATGTGAAATTAAGTGAAACAGTGCAAATCTTGTCTACTACCAATATATAGCATGACCATGGATCCTGGAAAAGAATGTAGAGCTGCTAATTATCTAAACCATGTGGTTACTAATTTTATTTTACATATATGATCATGATTATATTATATGTTGGTATTTGGCAATGTTTGCACTGTTTCATATAATTTCCTTCATTGACTATGAGATAAGTCAATTTTCCTCACCAGAATATCATTCAATTCACTGGAGGCATTGAGCCAGTAAGTCTTAAGTAGCCATGTATGGATTAAGATTAGAGAAACAATGATATTTGAGGAAGGTTTTTAAATCATGACATTTACCTAGAAGTTTTGTAACAAGGTTATATGTAATGTTCCCATCAACAGAGCATAATGTTAAGGAGTTGACTAAATATAAAACTTACTGACAAATGAGATGATCTTTACTGCATTAGTAGTGTAAACATTTTAAATGAGCTTTATTGGGAGAAGGATAAATATAAGTGTTCTTACAGAAGTTTGGTTTATGTTCAATGTGGAATGTTCTAGAGAATCCCTTCTGCTTCTTATGTTCCACTGCATGTTTTTAGCTCAATGTAGAACAGGATAGACACTCTTCCATTTCTTAATATTTTAGAAAAGTAAAATTGAAACCTGAGGAGGATCTTCAAAAAAACTTTCAGAAATACGGTGTAATCAGATTGGAACTTTGCATAACGGTCAGCCTCATAGTCCTTGAATTGTATTCAATGCATTACTTATTCTTCTATGTCCAAATATTCCTGCTTTGAAAGTTTACCCAGTCACAGGGCACATATCTTGCAATTATAAATGCATGAGTTTTTTTTGAATACACAAGTCACATCCTGGAATATTGGTATCAATATGCAATCCCTGGACATGATCAGAAGTGACAGAACTCTGAGTTTTGTGACCTGCCAATTTACATTATTTGGTGAATTCCAGTCAGAAACACTGCCTCAAACAAGGCAGATGTAGTAGATATTTGAATCAAAATAGTATTTGCTGAACACATTAGGAAAGTTTCATATAAAAACACCCAACAGCTAAGATTGCATTTTTAAGACTTGTACCAGCTTAAATCTCAGGATGGCTGGAAGAAACATATGAAATCCCACTTCTATTATGGAAATTATTGGGATTTGATGGGCTGCTGGAGAAGGAAGAATATTGTTTCTTGAGGAATGTTTTATGTAATCGTCTCCAACTTTTGCCAAGAAATTTTCCCTCATGTGTGGGGAAGGCTACCCTTCTCTGTGAGCATGAAAACAAATGTTTACAAATTGTTGTTAGAGATTATGCTGACTTAATCATTTTGTGGTTGTAAATTCTCCATCACTAGCACTGAGTAATTAACAAGTGTTCAGTAACAGGGAACATATCAATCTTGACAAGCAGGTCATAAATGCACTTAGAGAGCTGTCAGTTACCACCAATATATGTGTGCTATATTTCACACTTAGGGTTATTGTGTAGTGCTATTCACTTATGTGTTTTCTTTCTCCTCTGGAACTTTGCATGGTCCTAATGGATACATCTATAAAACACACCCACACCTAATGTTCAGGGAATAGTGCAGACAAGTGAGTAGAAAAATTGTAAGAGCCAGATAATCAGGAAGTTTATAAAACATTGTATATCCTAGTAGTGTCAAGAGCTCCATCTATAAATCCTCAGTGACATAACTGTTCAAAATTTAGCTGAATAAGGAAAAACCTGCAAAACTGGACAGAGAAAAGCCCTTAGGACTCAGTTGAAGCTGGGAAAGAGAGGTATGGACTGTCCCAGGGAAAACATACTATATGGTTCTCTAGGACCAAGGGTCAGCTTTGATAACATACATATGGGTAGCATTAAATGGACTGAGCATGGGATACTTAAGAATGTACATGCATATACAATATGCATATAATAAAAATTGGTAAAAGAAAATAAAGCCATGAATTTTAAGGAAAGCATGTCATGGTATATTGGAAGGTTTCAAGGAGGTAATGGAAAAATAAGTGTTGTAAATAAATTACCTTCTCAACAATAAAACCAAAGAATGAAGGCAAGTGTGTGTATATCTGTACACACACACACACACACACACACACACACACACACATGCATGCAAACAAAAAGAAGGAGTAGAGAGAGAGTTCTTGATATTAGATAGTGCTATTAGGTATAAGAGATGAATTTTGCATGCAAAAATTAAATGTTTATGTTAAATAACATAGTTTTTAAAATGAAAAGAGAGAAAAATAGCAGAGTTTGACTTCTAGCTGTTATCTGCATGCACACATGTGTTCGCTCCCCATATCAAAATCTGCATGCACACACACACACACACACACACACACAAACACACAAATTTTGAAAGTGTTCTTTTCAAAATAACTCTTAGAACTCTTAAATTATTTCTTTAACACCATGACAATTTAAGCCACTTAATGCTTACTGGGAACTACTTCTTTCATAAATCCAAGAATCTTTTCCCAGGGCCATCTAATAAATGTATAATTCAAATCTAGTGTGCTCATGCAATCAATTATACCAATTGGGGAAACTGAAAGAGTCAGATTAGAGTCACCAGCAAGGTGCACATGGCAGCTCAGAGTCATAATTGTAGAGGCTCAGATATCATTGAGAGATTTCTAGTAAATAACCAGGATCTAGATCCAAGCAGCCAGAGAAATGCTCTGATCCAGCACCATTGGATGTTTTTTTATGTTGTCACTTAGAGTCAGTGCACAGTGGATATTGCATTTTTCTGTCTTTCTATTTTCACTTTCCTTGCTTTTGTAGCAACACTAGGGAGGAGGATGGGAATATACATGAAATAGCATCTCTGATGGAAATCTCCTAGGTTACAGCAGGCTTTTGCTATCCATTACTAGGTTTGAGATTACTCTTTTGATTGGTTCTAAATATACTCTCTATTTGTATGTACACATGCACCCAATCAGAGGAAATCCAACTTAATATATATTTGTGTACCCAGGATATTTGCTAGTCAGGCTTCTGACTAGAGTCCAGCTCTTAGTTGGTTCCAGTCTCTAGCTGGGGCCTGACTACAATCTGCTAATCAGGAAAGGAAGACTGCTCCTGGGACCTGCAGAAGATAGAGGCTATAGTAGTGTGGTATAAGCACCGAGAGGTGAGGTTATATTCTGGAACTTCCCACATTCATCCTCAGTGTGATTTTGTACCTCTTTCATCTGCTGCAAATTTATTGTTGCTTCTCAAGACACTGATTCTCCTTTAAGAAAGTTTGTTCTTAGTGAGTCCTGTATTCTGGCTATATCTGCAAGATTCAGTTCAACCTTCAGAATTGAATACATACAGGATACCTGCTTGTTCCTCACACTCTCTTTATGGACCTATTATGTGAGAAATTGATTTTTTATTGAATAATTTTTAAATTACATTTCCAATGTCATCCCCTTTTCCAGTTTCTGTTGGAAAAAGCCTGGCATAGTTGAAAGAAGCCCACATGTCTGTCCCGGGCACTGTGGCTCTGGATGGGACAGGAGACACACGAGAAGTGGCCACGCATCTTCCCACACAGTCCTACGGGCAGGTGGGGGTTGTGGAAAGCCTTTGCAGGCCCTGCCCGTGGGTAGGGGAGGAGGCCATTCCTGGGGAACTCAAGGCAGCTGTCTCACTGGGCTCTCTAGCCCAGGGCACCGCAGTCGCCACAGGGTGCAACAGACAGGCTAGCCGGAGCACAGCTGGGGTTCCTGCAGGGACCGGGTCTCTGTGGCTTGGGTCACCGGGCTAGCTGTTTAGTCTTGGGTGAATGGGTCCCGTCTGGGAGCACTGGGAAGCCCTTGGCAAGAGATTAGATGCAGCTCCTTAATAGAGGGCCGGATCCCTCACTTCCCACAGTGGGTTCAGATGAAGAGACAGTCCATAATTTTATAAATAAGTCCATAAATAAGACGTTTATTTTCATCATGTGGAGAGTGGCATGGATAAAATTGTACCTTTGCCCCTCTTGGAGAGGCAAGGCAGATACAGTAACTGGGAAGGGGTGTGGCTAAGCCTCTAGGTGTCTTATTAACATGGGGATGACTTTGGGCTGTGTGGCCATGCCTCTACCTGGGGCGTGGCCATACCTCTACCTGAGGAGGGGTGGTATGTGACTGTGACTAGAGCCAAAAACCTCCCAGGAGCATTGGTATAATGTTTCCCGGTCCTTTGCAGATTCTGCTGGGTTGCCCAGAGTTTACACCTGTGCTCCACCGGGTGCCAGACTGCCTGTCACAGATCACTGCCCCACAAGTTTTCCCTCCGCAAATCCCTTATCTCATCCACCCTCTCCCTGCTTCTGTGAGGGTGCTTCCCCACCCATCTATCCATTCCACCTCACCACCTGGGCATTCCCCTACACTAGGACATTGACCCTTCACAGGACCATGGGCTTCCCTTCCCACTGATGTCAGATAAGGCCATTCTCTGCTACATATACAGCTGGAGCCATGGGTATTATTTTGTGGTTTAGTCCCTAGGAGCTCTGGGTAGGTCTGGTTGGTTGATATTGTTGTTCTTCTTATGGGGTTTTAAACACCTTCAGCTCCTCCAGTCCTTCTTCTAACTCCTCCATTGGGGTTACTGTGCTCAGTCTCATGGCTGGCTGTGAGCATCTACTTCTGTATTGGTCAGGTTCTGGCAGAGCCTCTCAGGAGACAGCTATATCAGGCTCCTTTCAGCAAACACTTTCCAGCATCCACAATAGTGTCTGGGTTTTGTGGCTGAATATGAGATGGGTCCCCACGTGGGGCAGTCTCTGGATAGCCTTTCCTTACAGTTATCATCTAGCACACTGAAACACTGAAAGCTTAGTGCTAAGATATATTTTTATATTTCTCTTTTGTGCATGTTTCATTTTTATTAAAGATCAATTTTAATTCATACAGTATATTCTGATTATGATTTTCCATCCCCCAGCTCTTTTCCACTTCCCCACTCACTGAAATCTACAATATTTATTTCTGTATCTCTCATTAGAATATAAACTGACGTATGATGATAATATTGGTGATAGATAGGCAGACAAATAAGGTCAGTGTAAAGTGAATAATTAAACAAACAGAAGAAAAAAAATCACAAAGACCACATGGAAATGTAGAGACACTCATGTTCACACCACAGATATAATTACTCAGAAACTGAAACCATAAAATATAGAAAATAGGTTCTTAATAATCCCTGAAAAAGTATTATGAGACAAATACCTCCTAAAAATTCCACTGAATATTTTTGGTCTGAGTCCTGTCATTAAATGGTATGCTTATATGCACTGAGACTCCATTGGAGAATGCTAATTTGGATTTGCTTGTAGTTATCAATTGGAGATAGCTTCTGCTTTAGGGATGAGATTTCTGCTGGCATTTCCTTGCCTGGTATCCAATGGCCATTTGAGAGCAGAGAACTATACTGCTGGTACTTTTCTTGTTTCCATCCTGTTGCCTCAAAGTCTCATAGATTCTACTTTACTAACCAGGTTCCCTTGACAGAAGTTTATTTTGACTAATGCGTTATAAATGCATTTTATATTCTTCCCTGACTTATGATGTATGATCAGGCAAGATAAGAGGCTTGTCCATATGCCCATGGAAAGAAGTTTTCTACCAAATTGGTGTATATTTGGAATTATGAGGTTGTGATTTAATCACAAAAATTTTCCCTTAGCATTGCTTCCAAACCATTGCAAATACCCACTCCCAATATCCTTCAAAATCCTGTATACATACATAAATATACTTAAATATAAACTGTTCAGTATTTAAATTTTTACTTGAATATTAGTTTTAGGAATGATTGTTTAGACTTGTAATTTCTCCTTAGCATCTATTGTCTGTTTATTAACACTCTGTTTTTTTCAATCTCTTCTGTGCAATAATATATTTATATTAATGCAGTGGCATTACTTTATCAGAATTGCTTCTGGAAAACATAAACCATTTTTAAACATTTTGTTGCATATCCTTTTACAGCATGCATATGCATATGCACAGGGGAGGTCATATCTTTCTATTTTATTGTACCCTATTTTATTTCTTATATTACTTTCATTCTCTTCAAATTTCACTTCTTTTTGTGCATTTTGAGAGGGCATGTATTCAGGATCAGGACTGTCAAGGGAGACACTGTAGAGACAGCAAACACTTGTAAAAAATCAAGTATTTCATTACTTAGAGTTCTCAGTGTAAGAGGTTTTATGCCTCAAATTCGATGGAATGATGGATTAACAGGAAAGGCTGAAAAAAGGTAAGGTTACTGTTGGATAGAGATTCTTACAGATTATGGGCTAAATAGAATGAGAGAGAGAGAGACAGAGACAGAGATTGAGAGGGAGGCATACATACATACATGTTGGCTCTGCATATCTCTTTTTATTGTGTGCACCATTATTCAAAAATATTTCTCTTCCATCATAGGTATGAAGGAAGCTAATTGGTTTACAGGCAGTTCCTTAGTAACCAAGCAGGATTTGCTGTGCTCTTCTGCATGAGTGGTATGGGCAGGTAGGCTCACTGGAGTATTTCAAATGTTGATTTCACTTTCCATTAGGAAATTTACACTTGGGTGTTGATCCAAGAGTTAGTTGTCTGAATGGGAAATTTTAAGAAATTTGAGCAGGCAGAGACTACAGAATATGAAGGATATATTTAGTTTTCTTGTTTTATAACAGTGCTAAGGTGATGCTCAAATAGCTGCAGATACCTGGTAAATGTAAAAACTCACAATATTATTCAAATAGTGATTAGAGTGATATGCAAATTTAAACAGTTCTACCATGAGATGACACTAACTGAATCAATTTTTATTTATGCCTCATTTTATATTTAATATAAATAAATGAACATTTTGTTATAAGTTTTAATCAATGTTCTGCTTTGAAAGACACCGTGACTACAGAAAAGTTTGTAAAAGAAAGCACTTCATTAGGCTTGCTTATATTAGAGATTTCTCACATTATCTTCATAGTGAGAAACATGGCAGCATGAAGGCTAATATGGTGGTAGGAAGGGGTCTGGGAGTTCTGTATCCAGATCCATAGGCAGGAAAAAGAAGAAGACTAGGCCTGGTTTGAGCATTTGAATCTTCAAAGCCAACACCCAGTGGCACATTTCCTCTAGTAGGGCCACATTTACTCAAAGACTATACCTCCTAATAATGCTACTCCCTAGTGATCAAGCATTTAGTGAGTCCATGGCAGCCATACTTATTCAAACCACCACATTATCTTAGAAAAACTTATTGCTAAGCTCTCATAATTATTTCTGTGAAATAGGTATTCACGAGAAATTTCTGTTTATACTACTAGTAATAGTATAATTTTCATTGACAGAGATTAAAAAGTAACTGAAGAGCAGTCTGGATATTATCATCTTTAGGTATAAAAACTTGTACATACTTAAAAGCCCAGTGACTCCTACAGATTTACCATATGTATTATATCTTTCTGATATCCTACAATAGCTTAGAATTACAATTGGTAAAAATGTCACATGCAACTTTTTAATATTAATGATTTTATTTGATTTGTTTTTGAAATTATACATAACACATATACTGTATATTATATACAAATGTTTTATATATAAAATTTCCAAAAATGAATAAAATAAAAATATATAATGTATTTTTATTCACCTTTTGGCATTTCCCAAATCTTCTATGATGCCCATATCAAATTTGATTCTAAGTTCATGCCTTCCTTTTATCATTTAACACCAATGATTGATTAGTGCTTCATATATGTATGCATACAGTGAGTACTAAGAAAAAAAAATCAACTTTGCCAATAAGTTATAGGAAACAGAAGTAAACAAATATGGTATACAGAGAAAATCCATGGACTTTAGGACAAATTATTTATTAGAATCTAGAAAATTTCAGAAATCCCATCATCTATGATAGTTTAGAAGTAAGCAACATGAACCCCAGGAGGTCACTATTTCCTATAATTGAGTGGCGCTTCATATACATTTCTTCATGTACTATGAAGTGGGAGTGTCAGTGGTGGTACTTTTGTATCTCTCTGTCCCCTGGAATCTGGTCTGGAGGGAGACTTGCTTCATGTGGATATCTGGATGTAACACATTGATGTTGTTAAGAATAAGAGTGAACTAGAAATCTAAAGAGTGAGGGAAATGCATTTTTATATGATAAGGTTGAGTCTATGAATGTATAACATGAAATTATAAGCACCCATTTTTATATATAATAATATTTAATTTGTCCAATAGTACATCTCATTATGAAGAGTGGATGAAGTAATTTTGAAAAATTCTTGAAATTTTATTCAATAATTTTTCTTTGAGAAATGCATAGGATATTCTGCCTGATTTTCTATGCTCTTGCCTAAGGAATGATGACATATTAAATTCAACAAATAATAGATTACAGATTTGCATCTGTACGATTTGAATATGTTATACTGACACTACTTTTAATGTAAGTGTAAATATATTAAACAAAGAAACACAACAAATTCAAACAAACAATAAATAAATAAACAAAAGCAAAATGAAAAAATCCCCAAACAACAATAAAACTAACAAAAACAAAAAAATATGTTTAAAATCTGTATTAGATGCATATTAATTTTTTAAGAAAGAATATGAGACTTTCTTAAGAAATGCACCATCAACCATGCATCATTTTCACACAGAGGATGAATGTGACAAAACTATGGGTATGAGAAATGAAGTCTCTTATATAGTCTGATCAGAGTAGAATTCAGTGCACACATATTGACCTACTATATCTGCTTCAATTTAACTCCCCATTAACAGAAATGCTTTTTACCAAATTATGTGTGTGTGTGTGTGTGTGTGTGTGTGAGAGAGAGAGAGAGAGAGAGAGAGAGAGAGAGAGAGATTTTAGACAAACTTTTAAAAACAAAATATAGTAAGAAATCTTTGCATCATGATATTGATAATTTATTTTTTCATCAGATAAAAGTGAAGTATTGGGAATTGATTCACATCATCTGATTTAAGAACATGTTCAATATTAGTAAATATGTTGTGGTTTGCTCAGCTGAGGCAGAGGTCATTCAGTTCTGCTTACTGTCTTGCCCCTCATGTGGTGCACAGCCAAATTTCTTAAAGAACTTAGGAGCACCAATACAGAATGGCATCACACACAAAGAACTGGACAGCCATTATTAATAATTAATTAAGATAATGTCCTACAGGATTTTCTACATCTAGATCTAGTGATGGCATTTTCAATGGAGGTTTCCATCATTCTATACCTCTAGCCTGTGTCAGGTTGAAAATAAACTAATCAGGGCATATATGGTTATGCTGTGCCAGAGATAGGGAGTTTTGTTCTGCCACACAATGACAGACCTCAGCTGTTCTCCATGACACCTTCATACCTTTAAAATAAGAATAATATAAGTTACATGTATGTTTCAAAGTTTGGATGCCAACAATATGTACAAACTTGGTTGTCTCTGGAACACAACTTCTGTGTGCTCATGGAACACGTGCTAGATGACTTTATCTATTTGATGATGGTGTCTTCTTTATCACAGCTTATTCTTCAGTCCCATCTGACCAGTATCCATTGTTCCAGCAATGCATTTTTTTTTTCAGGACAGGGTTTTTCTGTGTAGCTTTGGCTGTCATGGAACCCACTCTGTAGACCAGTCTACCCTCAATCTCAGAGACCTATTTCCATTGGCTTCCCATGTGCTGGGATAAAAGTTATGCACCACCACTCCCCTCATTTAATATATAGCCTAGGCTGGCGTTGAACTCATAATCTGCCTGGCTATGCCCCTTTCATCAAATTCTATAGGTTTGTACCCAACAAAACAGTACAGTGCAAAGATTTTACTTTAGTGTTTATGTTCTTTTCGTATTCACAGGTGACCTTTGATACAGTTTTGACTATATTTCTCTGTATTTGATTAATAGAAATATATATCACATTTTATGTTAGTTTACTAATTTATGGCAATTGGAAGATTAATGTGGGATATTAATATATATTCTTTGAACATTTTTACTTTAACATTTGGAATGAACTCATTTTAGAAAAGCAGTAGAAGACATTGTAGTCATTACTTTTAATTCAATACCACTAAATTCTTTAATTTTTAGCATTAATAAATGCATATGAGATTAGTTATTTTTTCTAGTGATGATTTTGAATAAAGATGTATAAATTGCTTAAATCAACCATTTACATAGGAAGAACAAAAAAAAATCAAGAATGAAAGAAAATGCTCTTCAACCGGAGTAAAATCTAACTCTTGTAAGAGTACTTGGGAAATCCTAAATACTGACTCATGTGTATTTACCCTGAGGTTTAGGGAACATGTATTTTCTTTATGATGAACACTCTGTTTATTCACTATTACTTAACAAGCTATTTTATGCTCTGACATTCATCATCTTCAATTTAAGGATGATGGAGATGATAAAATTGAGACCCTTGGTAACAGAAGATTTGGAGCAAATTTATAAAGGAAGCTTTATGGACTTTTCAGGAGTTAGACTCCTGAACTGTATAGAGGACATTCCTACTTAAATTGTTTAAATCATTGACTCTGAAGAATATTAAAATATGTGCAATGGGCCTGATCACTGGTTCACATAGTAGTTTTAGGGAGCATGCATAACACTTATTCTAGGCAAATGTAAATTTTAAGCATACTCAATAATACAGGTGTGGTTTCTATAGTACACGTTTTCCTTTTTTATTGAAGTTAGTGGAATGTTTATGTTGGTTGGGAGTGAACTGGCAATTAATAAAATTTGTTTTAGACTATGAGTTTCCATCATTGTAGAATATTAGATTAGTAATTCTGTGTCTTATTTTTCACCACATATATATTTTCTAAAATGTGGGTAGCATTTCTTCAAACAGGCAGTTTGCACTTTCCCATTTTATCCCCATATTTTCTGATACTATTAAATCTTTCATATAAGAATCCAGCAAACACTATGTCAAGTGGCATATTAAGTTTAATGCATGACCACGTAACCTCATGCCTCTTAGATTAGTATAGTCTCTCTCAAGGGTTTTTAGAATTTACTTTCTTGAGATTAAAAACATTATGATTCTTTTCTCTGCCTTTTTACTCATTTTCTACAGGTACTTTGGAATAATTTCTATTCAGAGAATTTACTTGTTTGGAAAAGACATTCATATTCATCTATTAAGGAAGGATGCAGTTGCATTTAACATATTGTGGACAGTAGATTCTTATTACATGTGTGGATTGCAAAAATGTTATCCCATTGATTGATGGAGTCTTTTGTCTTTTCTTTGATTCTTCTGTTCGTTCTTTGTGTGACCTTGTGGTAGTTGTTATTTTTGGTGTAACATTTTTTGATATTCATAATCATTGAAAGAGAGAATGAGGGGAAATTCAAGTAAACCAGGGAGGTTACAAGCAGGCATAGGTGCATGAGTTGCCATGTGTTAGCTCCATAGAGGATGACATTACCAATGTGTAGGTATTTCTTCCCATAGTTTTTCCAAGATTGCTCCCATAAAACCAATTTCTTTTTCTTAATGGATTCTATCATCTATTTCAGAATACACATTACTTTTGTATCCTCTGCAGTGATTCTGGACTTGACGAAACTTTCATTGACAAAGAAACTAAAAGAAGGGCAAATATTCAGACACATATATTGAAAACCTGAGCATCTGTAGGCTGTGCTAGTTCTGATGAAAATAATCAACTCTAACTGGATCCTCAATGTATTTATTTTATATATCTGGATCCTGGAGGTTAGTTCCGTTTATTGTGTACAGCTGAATTAGGAGGCAGGTTTAAAGTATATGTAAGAAAAAGAAGACATGTTTACCTAATCTTGACAACAGCTCTTTGTAGGGTATCATTTCAGGCTGGACTTATTCATTTAGGAGGGAGCTATGACTTTTTTGTTATTGCATGGACTGACAATACTGAAGCCAGGATGAGAGATTTGCCATCACACTGAGTCTCACCTGGGTAAGGTTTTGAAAAATCCATAGGTCTGAGTCATTGGGTACCTGGCCACGGCTATGTCTATGTCAAACAAACATATACTCTCTGAAAGTTATTATTTCTCCGTAAATATTTTAAAAATACTTACAGTATGTATCATCTGAAATATATCATTGTTTTTTTCTATGTATTTGTGGGTAGTATATCATCTAAATTTTTCAACATAAGAGTGTACATTGTTAGCTGTCTTCTTGAGTCATTTTCCATATTAATATTTGTTACAAAATTTCTGATGGAAATGTAGTTAATTATTTGAGGTAGGTAATCACTTTATAATACCAAAGTCCTACAAAACCCTTGGCCTTGAAAATTTATGTTGTTAGACATGTGCTTGGTTTTAAATGCTAATATAATGGAAAAATATTTCCTTAACCATACCCAGAGTCTCCTTTTTATTTTTAGTTTGTTTATTTTCATGCCCTATAGTATAATAAAATTCTGACAATGTTACCACTTTTATTAGTTTCATTATCAAATTATTCTCATACAATTATTTGGGAAATATATATGCAATAAATCATCTATATTAATTATTTAAATATATGAATTACTACCTAGAGGATTCATTGAAAGATAATGAACAACCGTAAGTACTTGGCAAAGGACTCTGTACTGCTGTGGCTTGATCCTGGCATCAGCCTTGGCTATAGTCCACAGCAACAGTCCTTACTAGAGTGCTCATGAGTAATGTATATGTGCAACTTGAGCTTTGATCTCATAAGACTTTTTGGTTATTTATCCTGAACACTTTAGCTAAGGGGCTTATGCTTGGGAATTTGAGTTCAAGGAACCAAACTTCTTTCTGTTTGGCACTAGGGGGATAATTCCCACTAAATACACCTGGGAAAGTTCCATGCAGAAACTGATTTTTCTTCTGAATTCATTGTTACCATGAGGTCAGATCTTGGGTTTATGCTTTTTGTAGGTAGTTAGGGCCAATGTTTCTGCTGGGAGGGAAAAGTTGTTAAAATTTATCTGTCTTTAGTCTTTTGAATGTAGAAAAACTCCAAGTAGCCATCAAGTTTTCTGACATACTGAAAAAAAAGTGAAACAAAGTATTTTTCTGAGTTCAAATTTTACAGGGCCAAAAATTCCAGTGGGGACTACTTGAGCTTGTTAGGAGTGAAAGTGTGATCTCTGAGTAGGGTCTCTTTCTTGAATGATGAATCTCCCAAGTCAGTTTACATTTTAGTCCAGAATCAAAGCTCTAGTAGGATCTTGTCCTTGGTATTCCTAAGAGATAGTGAATAGAGGCATATTCATACCTCAAACTTTATAACCAAAGTCCCAGACCATATTTGGGAATGTGTGGATTCACCTTTGTTTGGGATCTAAAAAGACAGAGATGTATTAAATTCAGGAAAGGAAAATGGTTCATCAGTATCAAGGTGTCTTTATTTGTATTCTAAGATGACAGCTAAAATCTTGCAGGTATCTGCTTTGTACAGATGCCCATTGTGTGTTTCTGGCCCTTTCTCAGGAAAGGCTATCCTATACTCTTGCACTACTCATTGTGATATTTTTGATCCACAGGCCTTGTAAATAGAAGCAGTATAGGTACTGGCATAAGTGAAGAAGTAATCTGTAATGGGTTAAAGGAAGCATTTTCCACATCTGCTAGGAGATAATTAGGTACTGTAGCAAACATTAACCTTTTGGGTCAGGAGAAGTAGAAGAGATCAACTACTAGGATGTCGAAGTCAGACTGCTCGATTCTGACACTCATGGTGATTTTCATTCTAGGTTCTTGTTTTTCATGGTTAAGAGGAATGCGTAGTTCCTGGTTTCACCTGGCTACTCTTCCTGACACTACTTCTATGTTATAATAAGGAATGATTCATCTCAGAAGCTACTTACATTCTCATAGATTTCCAAACATCTATGTATGTACAGGTAGTCCTAAATATATATTATGAAGAATTGGATACTAGGCTCCAAAATTCTCTAGTTAGATATATATTTTTTTGTAATGATGTCTAACTATCGCAAAGAGAATACTTGATGAGAGGAGAGGATTGAACTTATCCTTGGGTTTGAGCACATATTTTTATTATTATTTTTTCTTTAATCTTTTTTGTTGGATACAATGGCGCTGTGGAGTTAAGTCTCACAGGTCTGTCCCAGGCACTCATGGGCTGCCAGTCGTGTGACAGGCTGTGAGAAGCCTCCAAGGAAACACAGCCCGGGGTGGGGGAGGCAGCTGCGAGTCCCAGGGATTATAGGGAACTAGCTCCATCAGGTTCCCACACTCTTGTGCACTGCAAACTCTGCTGGATGACTCAGAAGAGCTGAGAACAAGTGGGAGCCTGCGTGTGGGGCCATGAAAGGGGAGAAGTGAAGGGAAGGAGCACTGCCAGATCTGGTGAGGAGACCATGGTTTGTGGCTTGGGCACTGGCTAGCTTTGTTGGTTAGGTGGGTGGCTGCCTTGGTTGAGAACACTGGGAACAATGGGATGCCTTTGGAGGAAGGCTAGACGGCTGCTCTTTAGGTGAAGGTCGGTTCCATTGTTTCCCACAGCAGATGAAGAGAGATAGTCCAGAGTTTCAGAACGTTTATTGTCATGGCAAAAAGTGGTGAGACCATACCCCTAGACCTCAGGGAGGAGTGAGGTTGAAATAGTAACTGGGAAGGGGAGTGGCTAAGCCTCTAGGTACCTCATTAATATGGGGATGTCTTGAGGCTACATGGCCACGCCTCTACCTGAGGAGGGGCTTGAGGGGCGTTTTCTTTTTATGTGACCAAATGTCACAGACCTATGGAGAGATGTACTCATGTGTCAGGAGCTGGTTCTAGGAGCCTGTCAAATGCCTGCCTTCCCTTATAAGCTGGTCCCTGCTGGAGACAATCTATTGGGCCCATAGGATTTGAACCAAGCTCTACCAGAAAACAGACTGCATTACACAGCCTCACACTTTATAATTGCATTCTAGTCCTTAACTCCCACCCAGTCGTCCACCTCACTGTTCCTCATCCCATTCCTCTCCTCTTCCTCCATCTCCAATAAGATGTCCCTACCCTCTAAACCTATCCTACCAGACCTCCCCACTCCCTAGGGCCTCAAGTCTCCTAAGGGTTAGGTGCATTTTTTTTCATTGAAGCCAGACCAGGAAGTCCACTGCTGTATACATGTTGGGGGCCTCATATCAGTTAGTGTATGCTGCCTGGTTGGTGGTTCTGTATCTGAGAGATCTCAGGGGTCCATGTTATTTGAGAATACTTGTCTTCCTATGGGGTAGCTTTTCTCCTCAGTTTATTCCAGCCTTTCCCTAATTCAACCACAAGGGTCCCAGCTTCTGTCCATTGGTTGAGTGTAAGTATCTGTATCTGACTTTTTTAGCTATACATTGAGCCTCTCAGAGGGCATCCATGCTAGGCTCCTGTCTGTAAGCACACTATAGCACCAGTAATATTGTCAGACCTTGGAGCCTCCCCTTGATATGGATTCAAATTTGGGCCAGTAACTGAATCTCTTTTTCCTCAATCTCATCTCTATTTTTGACCCTATAGTTCTTTTATACAGGAACAATTCTGGGTCAGAATTTTTAACTATTGAATGGCAACCCCATCCTTCCACTCGACTTCCTGTCTTTCTATTGGAGGTGGACTCTACAATTTCCTTCACTCCACTGTAGAGTATTTCCTATAGTGTCATTCCCATTGAGTACTGAGCATCTCTCACCTCCCAGGCTTCTGGTACATTCTAGAAGGTACACACACCTCCTACCTCCTGAAGTTGCCTGTTTCCATTCTTTCTGCTGGCCTTCAGTGCTTCACTCCTGTCTCCGTGATACCTGATTATGTGCTCCCTTTCCCCCCTCTCCTTTCCAACCTAGGTCCCTCTTTTACTCTGTCCCTCATGATTGCTTTCTTCTCCCTCACAAGTGGGATTGAGGCATCCTCACTTGAGCCCTTCTGCTTGTTAACCTTCTTGAATTCTGTGGATTTTATCCTTGGTATTCTGTACATTTTGTGGCTAATATCCACTTGTTAGTAAGGACATACCATGCATGTCCTTTTGTGTCTAAGTTATCTCACTCACAATGATATATATTCTAGTTCTATCCATTTGCTTGCAAAACTCATTATGTCCTTGTTCTTGATCGCTCAGTAGTATTCCATTGTGTAAGTGAACTACATTTCTGTATTCATTCTTCTGTTATGGTAAGTGTGCATTGTTTCCAGCTTCTGGCTTTCACAAATAAGGCTACCATGAATATAGTGGAACATGTACCCCTGTGGTATGGTCAGGCATCTTTTAGTATATGCCCAAGAGTGATATAGCTGGCTGGGTCTTCAGGGAAATCTATTTCCAATTTTCTGAGGAACCTCCAGATTTATTACTAGAGTGGTTGTACCAGTTTACAATCCAACCAGCAATGAGGGAGTTTTCCTCTTTCTCCATATCCTTGCCATCATGTGCTGTCACCTATGATTTTTATCTTAACCATTCTGATTGGTGTAAGGTAGAATTTCAGACTCCTTTTGATTTGCATTTTCCTGATGACTAAGGAATTTTAACATTTCTTTAAGTGCTTCTCCAGCAATTGAGATTCTTCAATTGTGAATTTTCTTTAGTTATATACATAAATTATTATTGGAGACTGTACTGGTTTAATACATTTTTAATTGTAGATTCTCCTACAGTAACCCTGATTTTAGTACCTCTGAGTCTTTAACTAGATTTCTAGTACTAAACAAGGTGTCATTCTTTCTGATCTGGCCAAAGTACAATTAGAGCGATGTTTCTTCCCTGCTTTTAAAACACAAGTTCAGATATCATTAAGAGACTGATCAGGTAATATTTAAGAACATATTTGCATATATGTATACATATATGCTTCCAATAACAACTGATTGAAAAATGAGGTCATAAATTTGAAGGAGAACATGTAGTAGTATATGAAAGGGTTTGAAGGAAGAAATGGAATACAGACATATTGTACTTACATAATACTGTCAAAAATAACAGAAAGAGGCTGAAGAGATGGCTCATTGGATAAAAGAACTGTTTGCTCTTCCAGAGGTCCTGAGTTCAGACCCCAACAAACACATGGGGATATGATTACAACCATATATAGTGGGATCTTATGCCCTCTTCTGGGCAGATAGAACACTCATATACAAAAAGCTAATAAATCTTACGAGATTTATTAGAGTTGTCCCCACACACATGGATTCACACATACATGAACATGAACACATGTATAAAAACATGTGCATGCACACGTGGGCACGTATACAAAGAGAAGACAGAGTTATTGAAGTTAGTATAGAATAGTCTTTGTAGGGACAGAGGAAGAATTTCAGATTAAGGTATGGGCAGAAGCTTTAAATAAATATATAATATTTATATATTTATGTTGAAAAATATTTTAATTAAGGCACTAGAGCAACAACAGTAGATTTTGTACTCTGTATGGTACATACATGCATATATGTGTTCAATCCTCAACCATAATTCAATATAAAATTATACACACAAACACATACACACATACACAGATAAACATACATGTGTGTATACAAAATTAATGCATGCACATAATCATATAAACAGAAGAGCAAGAGTTCTCAAGGTTATCCTAGTTTAACAAAAGAGATAGTGAAAGGGTTATAGATTTTTACAAATACACAATATTTACATATTTATATTTAATAAATTATTTTTATGAGTTTAAGATACCAGGATGCAATAGTAGAGTTTATCCTCTGGATGCGATGTGACCATAAACATATGTGTGACCAGTGCACATCAAAAATTGCCTATGTATACACTAATAAACACATACACACACACACACACACACACAATAACACAGAGTATGGTTAAAATTTACATGAAATTGACAGAATTTTTTTAAAGACCTCTTAAAATATTTCTTTACCATCATGTCATTTTAGGACACTCCAGGGACACAGAGCTCAAAAATAATCATTTTTTTCCCTTTAATGGAAGAAGCTTTTTTTTCAGGGTACTCTAATATACATAAAGTTTTAATTGAGAGTGAAGGCTCATGCATATAATAACGGCCATGGGGGAAACTGAAACAGGAACATTTCAAAGAATCTGCAGCAAGTTCTACTTGTCAGCCCAGAGTCAAAGTCAGAATTGTCTAGAACAAAATGAAACCTTTCTAGTTAATAGCCAGGATCTAGTTCCAAGTAACCAGATACATGCTCAGCCTCCAGGATTTGCTGGCTGTTTTGTCTGATGTTCATTAGAGTCAGAGACTCCATTAAATTATATTTTATAAATTTTCATTTCAATTTATCTGATTCTACTGCAACATACAGGGAGAGAGGAGGGAGAGACAAAACAGTAGCTTTGACAAACCTCTCCCCAGATACAGTACATTTTCCTCTGTCTTCCTGGATTTGAGATCCCTCTCTTGATTGGTCCTAACTCCATTCTCTGTATGATACTCAGCAAATCATAGGCTAACAGAGCTAATAGAAGTCCCTGAACAGAGGGCTTTTGCCAGTCAGGCTCATGGCTGGAATCCAGCTCTCAGCTGGTCCCAGGCTCTGGCCAGGGCTTGACTACATGCTGCTCAGTAGAGAAGGGGGACTGCTCCTGGGAGCTGCAGGAGACAGAACCAATAGAAGTGTAATGTAAGTACTGTGGGGTGGGGTATTGGGAGTCCCTGCAGTTATCCTTAGAATCATTCTATACCTTTTTCCTCTGTTGAAAATTATTCCTCTGAGGTCACTGCTTCTCTTTTTAGATATCCCTTTTTTCTCAGTCCTCAGTCCTGACTTTATCTGAAAGAAGGGTCATTCATCTCAACTTTTAGTATCTAGCAGAGACTGAAGAACTGCTATTCCTCACATTCCCTTCATGACCTACTAAGTAAATAATTGCTATTTAACTACATCTGTCACTTGGCCACCTGAGATTCTGAAAGCTTAAAACTAAAATAGTTAATGAGAAATACCTCTCTTTTGGGATGGTTCTGTATATTGATGATTTTTTTTTCATACAGTATATTTTGATGTCAGTCTCCCCACTGCTGCCACTCTAGATAGATATTTTGTGCTAACCTACCCACCTCAATTTACATTCTTTCTTTCTCTGCCTTTTAATTAGAAGATAAGCAGACATAGAATTCTATTGCTAATACTCACCATCATCCTCCTATTACTACTAATAGAGAGCCAACTTAATGTAGGATAAAAGAAATGAATATACAGAAGAAAAGTAGCCAGAGAAAAAGAACAAGAAACACATAAGTATGAGACACACATGTGAACATTCACAGAAATTCCATAAAAATACAGAACAAGAAAAGATAATACATAGGCTAGGGAACTGTATGGTTAAAATAAACAAATGAACAAAAAGCCTGACAAATATTTGGTTATACTAATATTTATGTACATTAATATTTATGACAAAGTATCATGGAAAAGAGAACCTATAACAATGCCATTGAGTGCTTTTGTGGGAACCATGGACATTTGGGCCCTACCTTTTATAAGAGTTTATATATGCAATGAGAATCTATTGGAGAAAAATCCTGTTTCATTTTCTTTTAGTTATCAATCAGAGATAGCTTCTGAATTAGGTATCAGGTCTTCTTTCATCATTTTCTTGTGTGATACCCAAATTGCTTCTCTCAGAGTTCACAGAATTATAATAGTCACATTATACTTTATTTCTATTCTGAGTCCATCAAGAAGTTTCACAGATTGTTTTTTCCAAGCCAAGGTTAAAATTATTATGCTTTGTGGCAAATACATTTGTTTACTCTACCCCTTCTGTACCCTTTATTATTTGAGATTGGATGAGGGAACAGGCTGGTCCATATACCCATGGAAAGAATGTTTCTACCAAAATATCCTGTCTTTTAAAATATTTTTTATGCTTGAGAATATAATTTAATTACAGTATATCTTCCTTTCCTTTTCCTCTACATCCTTCCATATATCCATTCACACTCCTCTGAATATTCATGGCCTCCTTTTTCACTAATTGTTATTGCATGCTATGCCTACATATATATTCTTACATACAAACTGTTCAGTCTGTATAATATTACATATATTTTTTCCTCAGGGCTGATTGTTTAGACTTGCAATCTTCACTTGTATGTAGTGTGTGCTCATCACTATCTGTTTCCACCAGTCACTTCAGTGAGGTAAATCACATATATTAATGCAGTTAAATTACTTGGAGTGGCTTTTTGAGACCATAAACTATTTTCAATAATATTTATTAATGTCATCTTGTGACTACTCTCTGCACTGTCAGTGGTTCTCAATCTTCTTAATGCTCTAAGGCTTCAATACAGTCCCTCATGGTGTGATGACCTCCATCCATGAAAAAAAAATTGCTTCTTCTAAATTGTATTTTTGCTACAGTTATTAATTATCATGTAAATATCTTTGTTTTCTGATAGTTTTTGGTTACCCCATGGAAAGGGTTGTTTGACCCCCAAATTAGTCATAACCTAGAGGTTGAGAACCAGTGTCCTATGTTAATTTTCTTCCTTAAATAACCTTTCCTGTGGAATATTTGAGAGGATACAAATTCAAGGTTAGGACTGATGGTGAAGTGACACATATTAGAGACAACTCAGGAAAGCACGTACAACAAAGGAAGTATTTCATAACTTAGAGATCTTTGAGGAAGTTGCATGTTGAAGAATAAATGGATGATGCATTGATAACACTAGCTGTGACAATTAAAGTTATGATAAGATAGGGACAGAGAGAGGAGGGGAGCAAGAGGGTCACAACCTTTTTTAAATATATTTTTTATTGTATACATCATCTTTTGTAAATACTTTTCTTTCACCATGCATTTCAGGATGCTAGCAGTTTCCAAGAGACCTCCTGATAACTAAGTTGGAGTTGCAGTTTTTCTCAATATGGACTGTATATGCTGTGAGGCTTACTGGATTCACCCCAATATTGATCTGTCTTGCCAATAGAATCTTTACAGTGGGAATTGGACCTGGAGCTAGGTGTCTGAATGGACTACTTTGAGGAAAACAAAGGAGTCAGAGACCTATGGATATAGTCTAGGGAGTTACCTGATACTTTTATAACAAAGTTAATCTGATAATCAAGTTTTACATGGTGACTTTATATAAATTTATATGAATTTATATGAAGTGATTTCTGTGATCTATAATTTTAGTAGTTCAATTATCAAGTGATTGTTTCAACAAATCAAATTTTATTTAAGCTGTTTTAAATTTAAATATAATCTTATGTCAATTTTTTGTCTGATAACAATATATTGCTAAGCTCTCATTTTTTTCTCTGAAATGTGAAGTCAAGGGAAATATTTGGTTACACTAACATTTATGTAATTTTCCTTTATAAAGACTGAAAAGTAGTCATAGCTCTGTCTGAATGTAATTGTGCTTAGGTACTCAGACATTTGATTCAGTAAAAGCCCATCAATTCTTATGGTTTCACCATGGGAATCATAATTTGCTGATATCCTATCATGGATTAGAAGTATCAGTTAGAATCAATGAAAGTTTCATGTGAGACTTAGTAATATTTAGTAATTTTTAAAAAATTATTGTTTGATATTTTCATTCATGTATCTAATGAAGCTTTATCATATCCACCATCAATTTACCAAATCTCATGTCCAGTATCTCTCCCACCTACTATAATAATTTTGATATTTTTCTTTCAAAGCCATTGATTTCAGTAAGTGCTTTTCACATGTATGCACAAGTTGAATACTAACATAGGAACATTCAAAATTTTTAACACATAAGGAGATGGAAAAGGATGTAAGGGTGAAGGAAAACATAGGCACTGGGTAAAGCAAATTATTTATGGGCATCTAGAAATGTTCAAAATGTCCACTTTACATGCTGCATTTAGAGAAAGCAACATGGATGTCAGTAAGTAATTGTTACCCTTAACTGAGTAGCAATTCCTTTGTATTTCTGCATTTACTCTGAAGTATGAGTTGTGAGTAGTTCATTGTTGATACTTATATGTGTTATCTCTCCCATAGAATAATGTAAGGATGGAAATTTGTTTCATGTTAATATCTAGATGGATCATCTTGATGTAGAAACTTAAAGGATAGGTGCAAATGGCATTTAAAAATAATATTGAAAGGCTGCCCTCTGTCTCCCTACCTATTCAATATAGTACTTAAAGTTCTAGCTAGAGCAATCAGACAACAAAAGGAAATTAAAGGGATACAAATTGGAAAGGAAAAAATCAAAATATCACTGTTTTCAGATTATATGATGGTATACTTAAGTGACCAGAAAAACTCCACCAGAGATCTGCTACAGCTGATAAACAACTTCAGCAAAGTGGCTGGATACAAAATTAACTAAAGCAAATCAGTAGCCTTCCTATACAAAGGATAAACAAACTGAGAAAGAAATTAGGGAAATGACACCCTACACAATTGTCACAAGCAATATAAAATATCTTGCTGTGACTCTAACCAAACAAGTGAAAGATCTGTATGACAAGAACTTCCAGTCTATTAAGAAAGAAATCGAAGAAGACCTCAGAAGATGGAAAGATCTCCCATGCTCATGGATTGGCAGGATTAACATAGTTAAAATGGCCATCCTGCCAAAAGCAATCTACAGATTCAATGCTATCCCCATCAAAATCCCAACTGAATTCTTCATAGACCTAGAAAGAGCAATACTCAAATTCATATGGAATAACAAAAAACCTAGGATAGCATAAACTATCCTCAACAATAAAAGGTCTTCTGGGGGAATCAGCCTCCCTGACCTCAATCTGTACTACAGAGCAGTAGTGATAAAAACTGCATGGTATTGGTACAGTGACAGGCAGGTAGATCAATGGAATAGAATCAAAGACCCAGAAATGAACCCACACACATATGGTCACTTGATCTTCAACAAAGGAACTAAAACCATACAGTGGAAAAAAAACAGAATCTTCAACAAATGGTGCTGGATCAACTGGCGGTCTAGATGTAGAAGATTGCGAATTGATCCATTCCTATTTCCCTGTACAAAGCTCAAGTCCACGTGGATCAAGGACCTTCACATAAAACCAGATACACTGAATTTAAAGAAGAGAAAGTGGGGAAGAATCTCGAACACTTGGGTACAGGGGAACTGTTCTTGAACAGAACACCAATGACTTGTGCTCTAAGATCAAGAATTGACAGATGGGACCTCATAAAATTACAAAGCTTCTGTAAGGCAAAGGACACTGTGAATAGTGCAAAACAGCAACCTACAGATTGGGAAAAGATCTTTACCCATCTTTAGATGTATTAGCCCTACATCTGATAGAGGGCTAATATCCAAAGTATACAAAGAACTCAAGAACCTAGATGCCAGAGATCCAATATTTGGATCTAAAAAATGGGGAAGTGAGCTAAACAGAGAATTCTCAACTGAGGAAACTCGAATGGCCGAGAAGCAACTAAAGAAATGTTCAGCATCCTTAGTCATCAGGGAAATGCAAATCAAAACAACCCTAAGATTCCACCTCACACAAGTCAGAATGGCTAAGATCAAAAACGCAGGTGATAGCAGATGTTGGCGAGGATGTGGAGAAAGGGGAACACTCTTCCATTGATGGTGGAAATGCAAGCTGATACAACCTCTCTGGAAATCAGTTTGGTGGACCCTCAGAAAAATGAACATAATACTACCTGAGGACCCAGCTATTCCACTCCTGGGCATATACCCAGAAGATGCTCCAACATGTAATAAAGACACATGTTCCACTATGTTCATAGCAGCCATATTTATAATAGCCAGAAGTTGAAAACAACCCAGATGTCCCTCCACAGAGGAATGGATACAGAAAATGTAGTACATTTACACAATGGAATACTACTCAGCTATTAAAAACAATGACTTCATGAAATTCGTAGACAAATGGATGGATCTTGAAAATATCATCCTGAGCCAGGTAACAAAGTCACAAAAGAATGTACATGGTATGTACTCACTGTTAAGAGGTTATTAGCCCAAAAGTTTGAAATACCCAAGAGTCACTTCACAGCAACAGTAGTTCTGAGTGTGATGTCCCAAATGGAGTGCTTATTGAAAGGACTGAAGGAGCTGAGGTAATGTACAGCCCCAGGGAGGTAGCAACAGTGGCAACTGGCCTGACCCCCAATACTTCTGGAGACTGATCCACCAACTAAAGAATACACATGGAGAGACCTATGGTGCTGGCCACAAATGCGGCTGAGGAGGGTCTTGTTATCCGTCAGGGGGAGGAGAGGCCTTTGGGCCTGAGGGTGTTAGATCCCCCAGTATAGGAGAATAACAAGGAGGAAAGACGAGAGCGGGTGGCTGGGTGGGAGGGTGAGTTGGAGAATATCCCCATATTGGCAGGGGGAAGGTGGACGGAATAGATAGGTTCCAAAGGGGAGATCTGAAACATTTGAAATGTAAATAAAATATGAAGATACCAAAAATAATTACTGCCATAAAAGAATAATAATATTGAATTCATAATCACAGAAATATATAGCATGAAGTTATAAGCATCCATTATGTACACTAGTTATTAAATTTATTCAAAAGTAACTCTTATCACTAAAAGTGAATATAATAATGTTACAATATTGTTGAAATTTTATGCAAGCATTTCATCTAGGAATTCCCAGTATATTGTTACTGATTCTGATGAAATCTCACAGAAAACGTAGTTAATTTAACTGATAATAGGTTCCAGATGTGTATGTCTAGTCTAAATTTGATCTGACATTATTACTGTTTTCTAGAGATTTCTTCATCAACAAAATATGTTTGAAGCTGAAATACATGTAAATTTCTTAAGAAATGGTGCATCAGTCAAATAGTTGGCTGTGAGCATTCAGTGTAGGGGAATGCCAGGACAGGTTGGCAGGAGTGGATTGGTGCTTGGGGGAACAACCACATAGAAGCAGGGAGATGGAGAATGGGATGAAGGGTTTCAGGAGGGGAAACTGGGAAAGGGGATAACATTTGAAAGGTAAATAAGGAAAATATCAAAAAAAAAAGAAAAGAAATAGTGCATCATCCATGCATCAGACCCTGACAGAAGATGGTCTTGTATGGAAAATATGGACAGTAGGGAAGGAGTTTTTGGCATAGTCTGATCATAATGAAAATCACCACTCACATGTTGATTTACTATATCTGCTTTATAACACTTCAGAGAGTCACATAAATGGTTTTTCTGATACCATTTATGAATATATTATTGTGAATAAAGGGGAAAACCTGATAGAGTATAAAATCTTTGTTAGAAAGTTTAGAATTTATTTGTTATCTATTTTGAAATTGTGTTCAATATATTTAAATTTGTCATGTGTTGTGATTAGTCTACTCATATATCTATAGTTAGTTCATTCTGCTTTCACAACACATCAGATATAGGACATGGCTCCATTCATTAGACCCAATTCTGTGTCTTAGTAGAAATGTATAAGGAGAGGAATTTTAATCCTTTGTTATATCTCTGCCTACCTCTATACTTTACTCACATTTATTAGAATATGCTGTCCTGTACATTGTCTTAGTTAGGGTTACTATTGCTGTGATGAAATGTTGTAACTAAAAACACATTGTGGAGGATAAGGTTCATTTGGGTTATATACCCATATAATAGTGCATCATTGAAATATATAAGGACAGATATTCAAACAGGGCAAGAACCGGGAGGTGGTAGTTGAGCCAGACTCTATGGAGGGGTACTGCTTGCTGGTTTGCTCTTATGTCTTTGCTCAGCCTGCTTTGTTTGGAAACATAGAACCACCAGCACATAGACTGCATTGCCAACAATGGGTGGGCTGTACCCTGTCAATCATTAATTGAGAAAATACCCTACAATGTTTATCTCAGCCAGATCTTATAGAAATAGTTTTCAATTAATGTTTTCTTATTTCTAATGATTCTATCCTTTGTCAAATTTACAGTAAACTAGCCAACACACACTTGGAGCTGTGACTACAGTGACAAAACACCAACTCTATCCCATAGTGCCAAGCCCCAGCTGCTTGGCACTCACTCTTCATGTCTTCAAACATCTCACCCCCTGAGAAACCCTTGTACTAGCAACTTTAGCTGAAAGCATAATGTATAAACTTTTCCACCACTTGAAAACAGCATCTTTGTGGTAATTTTAGGAAACACTAAAATACTTAACCTTAATGATGCTCAGTTTATGCTGAGTTTTGAAACATGAGTGAAAGTTCAAGTTCTCCAGCTGTACTTCTCTCTCTAAATATTGTGTCAATGTTGAGGATCTTATGGCAATTCCTATGATATGTAGAAGAGTTTGACAATAAAACAAAAAGTAATGTATCTTAGCATTGGATGGGGTTCTTTTTGTCCCTCCATAGTTTTAAGAATTGTTGGCTTCTTAAAGTCAATGAAATGTGATGTATATATATTCATATTAATTTATCCCTATGTTTTCATTTAATTATAACATTTATTTCTTATAGAGAGTCTGACTATGCTTGTCAGGGTTGTTGCAATTCAAGAACTAAAACCATGCTTTCCTCTCAGCATCCTAAGAATTTCACACTGAAGGAGGCCACTACACTAACCTATGGTATTGTAAAACTTATTGCTTTCTTATTTCTCTTTTGGTTATTGATTGCTCATAAAAATTATTAGATTGAGCTTTATATTTTGTTATACTCTGTAACTTGCAGAAGTTATTAGATATATGTACATGTATGATTGCTGAGTGCTTTACACAATATTATGTCTTTTCAAGAGAATTGCAGATTTTCTTGTTGACCTTAAAGACAACATTGAAAAGGAAAGGAAAGAAAAGGACATTACCGTACCTAGGAAAAAGTGCGTACATAGAGGAAAAAGTGTATTGTACATAAAAGGAAAAGCATAGCTAGAAACAGAAACATCTAGTAGAGTCCAGAGTCATATGACCCTGTGGTCTGTTAGGAGAGGGTGAAGAAAGAGGAAGGGAACAGTAGAGAGGAGAACTGGTTCTAGTAGCCAGGAGGTCAAAGGTACAAAATGGGTAGGTAACCAAAAGGGCTGTATTATATAAGAAAAAGCCTCTGGGAGAAGGGTCACCCAGTCCCTGGGTAGGAGTGTTCAGGGTAGAGTGCAGGATATGCAAATCATACCCTCTAAGAGGTAGCAACTAGGGGATACTGAAAGAGAATGGAGTCCAAGTCTGCTCTGCTATGCCATTTATCTCTGGTTTGAAACCTAACATTCATGAACTGCCTTTAACGGTCCCTTAAGGCATCTTAAATGGAGATGGCCAGGGTGGTTATTCTTGGCTACCATTTAACACACAGAAATATTGTCATACAAGGATCTGCATATATGCTACCTTTATATTTAATATATGATATTTTTATGTTAGAAGGTTTTATTTTTATTACTGACTTGTATTAAATTACAAACTTTAATTTACCAATTACCAATTTACTTTAATTTACTATTACCAATAGACATGATGATCTGTAATTTTCTTCCCAGTTAGATTTTTAACTCCTTTAAGATAAAATTGACCCCATGGAATGATTTTGAAAGTAGCATTTTATTTGTGAATCATGTCTTAGTTACTTGTAATTTAGTTACTGTTATTCTCAAGGAAACTTCCTTGAGTAGTCAGATAATGAAACAGCAACTTCCATATGAGTGTCTAGCAATATGAAAACTAGGGGAGCCCTCATGATGTTCCTCAGTCTTGATGGACAAGTTTGCATTTGTGGCATAATGAATGTAGGTGTAGTTTATACATATCAAGGCAATTGGATATTATGTAAATAAAGTTACACATCAGTTGGTGGGGAAAATGTTGTCACAAGGAAAATTGGTAACACTAGTGGCAAACATGAAATTTAATGTGGATACTTAGTACTGTCTGCAACAATGTTTCAATGAAGTTCACAAATGGGTAAATAAACATTTGTGAGACACATATACACTATCCCTCCCACCTCCATATTGAAATAAAAGTAAAATACATCAAAATATTGTTTCAAGTAGATTTTATTTAGTAGAATGCCCTTTCAGATGTTCATAAGATGGTAATTAGATATGTTGAAAGTGGTAGCTAGGGTACCTTCTATGGTTATCTACTAAACCAAATCCAGCTCCATTATTTTTCATTCAAAGGAAAATAATGCACCCTTTGGATATACTTTTCTTCTTTTTCTATATCATCACAAATTCATTTTAACATAGCTTACAAATACGGTGAATGAACATGAAGACAACAGCAACATAACAGATTTAAGCAATTAACAACTTAGAGTTTGTTACAAACACAACAGAGAAAAACATTATGCATGAGAAAAATATTATCCACATCAATGTAGTCACCTAGTATTGACAATATAGGATAAATATTCTGCACTTGATCCAGGAGAAACACAGAATTACATAGTAGAAGGGACAGCTTCATCATATCACATATCTCCCTGTTCACACTCCTTACTCTGAAGAATATCACTTGTTAATCTACAGCTTGCCATGTCTTTGAAGTATTCCCCACACTCTAGAGTTATCTGCAAATTTACCCCATTTGCTATAATGATGTGATATTTCTCTGCAACGTATTCCTAATATGAATGAGAAAACTAGTTTCTATGTTCTCAAATGTGGAATGACAGATATAAGAGACATACAAACTTTCTTACTTTTGTGTGATGTATTATTAATATTAAGTGCCTTATTTTTGTGTGTTTAGATTTCAGAACTACCGTCTTGCCTCCAAGATAATTCAACCATCATTACAAAATAAGAGAAATGAATTGTTATTTCCTGGCCATTTTTCTTGAGTTCAATAACAGTCAGATAATCTCATTCAGAGGGAAAAAGCACAGATACTTTTATGTTTCATATATTTGCAGTCCAGTGTTCAGAAGGGTAAAATAAACACTTTGAGAGAAGATCAAAGAAAAGATTCATGGATGTGGTAGAATAGGAGTGCAGTGTTGGATGTTTACATGGAGTGAGAGGCCTTGTGGGCCTTGAATAATACTCAGTTTACTTTTTTTTTTTAGATCAAAATATGAAGGGCTGCAGTGTTTGCACAGTCAGCAAAATTCAGGTCTTGAAGATATGAACTTGCTACAAAGGAAACTATTTTTTTTTATAAAATATATGTCAAAATCAAGGCATAGTGTTTTGGGAAAACACTACCAGGACATGAATAGAAGTGACAGACAGATCTCTACATTTTGTTAGCCTGATAGCCTAGAAAATTTGGTAAACTTGGGGCCATGAAGAAACTCTGTATCAACTAATCTTGGGTTGCTGTATATTTACATCATAATTCAGTATTTCCTGGGCATGAAAGAAAATCTAACACATGAACTCCCAACAACATTCACATGACTTGTGCCAGATCAAGTCACAGAATATTCCATTATGGCTGGACAAGGGACTCATAAAATTCCACACCTATTTGAGTACCTATTGGCAGTTGATAGGCTGCTGGAGATGAGGCAGTAAGATTTCTTTAGTTATATTCCCCATCCATGCATATTCTGGCAGAAATAAATTGATTCCTTTGATGTAAAGTGGAGAGAGAGAGAGAGACAGAGAGAGAGAGAGAGACAGAGAGAGAGAGAGACAGAGAAGGGGTTTTAAAATTACAATATATATTAACAGAAATACTATTTTATGATCATGAAGTCCCCCTAAACTCCTTCCAGGACCTTCATATCTCACAACCCATCCAACTCTATGCCTTATTTCTCTATCTTTTATGAAAAGATACAGGAAAAAAATAAGGAAAAATTTCAGGATAGGATAAAAACAGAGAGAAGAAAATCTAAAGACAAAGCAAGAGAATATCACCTATTCAATGAAAAGATATAAGCACACAGAGAATACTTAACAAATATAATGTTGGAAACCATAATAAATAAACAACACAAGAGTAAGATTTAAAAATGTGTAGACAAAGCATTGTGTGAATTTTTTTTTTCCAAAATATGTAGAATTTATTTTTAGGTAGCAATCTTTTGCTAGGAATGAGCCTCCCACATTAGTATAGTGTGCAGCTCATTGAAACTCCCTCTTTTTTTTTTTTGTTGGTAAGTTTTTGTTCATGCTTAAGGATGGAGGTGAACTTGTTCCTTTCTTCTTCTCAGTCCTGGGATGCTTTCGGGATTTTCCTGTATAGACCTATGAATATTGCTGTGATCTTTGTGAGTTCATATCTGAGTCAGTTTTGTGTTTAGAAGGCATTTTGACTTTTGTGTTTCCCATCCATATTGTATCTTAATTTCATTTCTAAAATAATTCTTAAATTATTTCTTTATTATAATATTTACCATTGTAATATACTCCACACTAATTTGGAATATTGCTTGTTCAGAGTTTTAACACCTCATATACTTATTTAATGAGCCTAGGGTAACTTACATTTGTTTTTCTGTTTCTTCTTTTAACTTTTCTTTATTCTACTTAATCACATATGGTATAAGAATACCTGGCTGAAACTGTACCCTTAATGAAGATATTCAGGTGTGGATTTTTATTTTCCACTCCTGGGTTTATGCTAACTGTCTTCCACATTTTCTGCTGATTGGTACTTAATCCACTCTTTATTTTTATTCACACACTCAGGTAACCAAAGCTAACCAAGTTAATATGAATCTAAGCACAAAGAGGTTTTGACAGTCTCCTAACTGAGGTCCAACTGTCAGATGCTTTAAGTCTCTAGCAAAGGACTTGACTACAAAGTGTTATTCAGGGGAGGGGGACTGCTCATGAGATCTGCAGTTTTTATAGCACCAATGGAAAAGTAGGATTAAAAGTATTCTTTTGGGTTCCCCACCTTCTTCCTGAGAGTGATTTTGCACCTGTTTCATCTCTTGGGACTATGTTCCTCATATGAGACTACTGATTCTGTTTTATGCATGTCATTCACAACTCATGCTTGGAATCTAGCTTTGTAAAGAATAAATGTGGGCTTTTTGTCATTGTTTCACTTCAGTCTTATGAAGCTGATTGATGTAACTAAAGTTACATACCTCTTATGGATCCAGTCTTTGTAGAGTTGCTCTGTCTGGAACAGATCTCACCTATGTGGCCCTGAGAATCTCAGAGAGCTCAGAGCTATAGCATTCTACCAATAGCCATCTGAGAGCACAAGATATAGTATTGGTATCTTCTTCCTTGCCATCCCTTTGTATTGAGAGTGTCAGAGGTTCTACTTTCCAGTCCATGTTCTACTACTATGTGTAAGTTGTTGATATGGGATAAGTATTGTTTTCTTTCATTGTTTTTATTTGTTTTCTATTTTGTTTTGTTATTTTTTAACTCTACTTTTCCATTCCATATTTGAGTAAAGGCTAATCAGAAGGCCTGAACATTGCTTCCACGGAGTGAACTGTACTCAGTGAAACATTCTTTTTCACATTTAGTTTCAAAATTTCCACTTATTGACTACTATGCTTCATCCACATCATTTTCTCATCAATATACTGTGATAAATCATGTATATCAATGCAGTTCTATTTCTTTGTTTGGGTTATAATTCAGAATCAGAAAACATTTTTAAAATTATATTTAATATAGATTTTCTTGCAACTATTGTGTATCATATGTTGCTTTTATTCCCTGCAAGTTTTCTTACTGGTGAAGAATTTTGAGAGAGCAAGCAATCAGGGTCAGATGACATGGTCATTTGAGAAATAGTGGAGGTTTATCAAGAATGTACATGTAACAACAGATACATTTTATCACTTATAGATCTCAGAGGATAGTTTTACAAGTTAAGGTTTTGGAATGATATATTTGATAGCAACATCTATAAAATGGGAGAGTTTGGTGATATGGAATTCCATTTGGTGATGGTACTTATATAATATAGACATAGAGAGAAAGAATGCAAATTAGGAAGATGAAGGTTACAAACTTTTATCTTACAAAAATGTTAATATAGAAGAAGCAGCAATTAGATTGTCTCAAAGGATGATCCAACCAAGGGCCCACAATAAAACTTAAAAGATGGTAAAGTTCCACAGCAAAGACAGGCATTTAATGGTAGTATATTTGGGATTTTATGTGGAATGTACAAAGAGTAACTATTTTAATAATCTTATTCTTTTTTAAAGAGAATAGTTAAGAAAATATTTTAGGCAGTTAAGTCTTTATTGAAGTACAAGAACAGGAAAGAAAATGAATTCAGCAATTTTTAGCCCTCCTTTTCAAAGACGTTTACAAGACCTGATGATTTCTGTTATTTTTGTTAATGACAAGATGGAAGCAATTCAACATTTTTCATTGTCTACAATATGTTATTAATTATAATTAATCAGTATATTATTGATTGGGTCTGCTCTATTACAACATTATGAGAGTCAGTAAGAGTTTTCCATATGATTAATATAAGCTTTGTTTATTAAAGTGAAATACAGTTGTACAGCTAGCTGGACAATGTAACAGAATTCTGTAGAAGGATAAGATAACTGTAATTAATTTTTTATTAACATCAGATAAGGAAAAAGCACCTAGAAGATTTTAAAGAAGTCTGTAAAATATAGTATTTGACTGAAAATTATGAAAAGAAATAGCATCTTATTGAGTCATTTTTATAGGATTGTCTAGAAATATTTCAAATACACTAATTGAAACTTTTGAATAATTACCCAAAGTACGAGTTTGGTGTTCAAGTATCTGACAGCCTTCCTTATTCAGAAAATATCAGGGATCACATTATTGACCATGGGATTAGCTTTTGCTAAGATGAATAAATGGACACCAGGAAAAAGTTCTTTGTCCAAATGAAGATATGAACCAGGCCCTGAACCATTTAAGTTGTAGGCTTAGGTTCAAGGCTTCCCTGTTTACAGGTTCTTATATTCAACTTTTGAGATATTCTGAACAGAGAAATTGCTCTTTGTAGTTAAAACATTTAGGATGTGGATGCAGACTACAAGATCATCCACTGAGAAAGAACATTCATTGTCATATATGTGTTCCATACAAATAAGGAAGAGGATTTTCTGATTTTACCTAGAGAGCTAAATCTGGACAAGCACTGGAGACAAGAGCAGTAGACATCTGGTAGGTCTTGTTTTTTCATTCATTTTTAACCAGTAATGAGACCAGCATGCAATTCATTCTAGTGGAGCTGTATCCTGTCCTGCTGTGCAAGTGTATTTGTAAATTTAACCCATTAATTTGAGACACTCATTTTTTTTTAAACCAATTCTTATACTTGGTTTTGAACATTACTTTTCAGTAAATAAACTTTAATTCTACTTTAAATTTATAGTGAGTTACTTGCCTTAGAATGAACTTTAACAATATGTAAGAAAACTATATAATGTCAGTTATAAATTGTTCTTCCCTTCCAAGTTTGTTTCTGTAAATCAATTACAATTGTTCTTAACATGACTGCAAACATTAACTAACCTCATTAAATAATTTGGCAATATATAAGGTGACAGATTATTTACTTCTGTTTTTCATCATCTTTGTTGTAAATTATTTCAAAATAAAGATAAGTGATTCCTATAAGATTTTTATTTTATTCTTTTATTTATGTTACAGTGTTTAAGCTTTAGTATTTACTGTTTTTTTAAATTAAATTTCTTTTTTGCACTAAAATAAGTTTTAACCTATAAATACAGTAATTTGAGAGAATGTTAACCTCATTTTTCTTATCCTTTTATATCATCTAAAAAAAATCTTTGTATGACTCAGTTTCTCTAAATTACTAAACCTTAATAAAATTATCAAAGACTTTTATGATTACATATGCTTTTTTGAAGTCAGTTTTATGATTAGACATAAATCTTTTAAGTGCCTTTGTTACCATTAAGAAATCATAACTTTAGGAATGTATAACAACTAATTATCAAACATTTTTTTTTGCTTGGAATTTTACAGGTTTTAAACCATGACTTTAACAGTCTTAAATGCCATAAGAGAAAGAAAGTTCATATTTCATGAAGTGATTCAAAGACATCCATGACCATGAATGGGAGCCATACTTAAAAATAATTACAACTGCTTGGATTAAAGGTATGCACCATCATGCCCCATTTCAAATCCATAATTTAAAATATTACAACAATTTTATCTTAGTATATACACTCTAAAGAAACCATTTTAAATGGTGAAAATTAGATATCTTTTCAAGAATAATTTATTATAATTTACCCATCTATGTTAAAGTTAAGCTTTTAACGTTTTAATAATGTGAAAGCATTTTTTGCAAAAAACTTTATCTGGTCTACAGAGTGAGTTTGAACCACAAACTCACAGATAGAGCTACACAAAGAAACCTTGTCTCAAAACACACATACACACACACACACACACACACACATATATAAGTATATATATATATATATATATATATATATATATATGGATATGAATCAAATTTGAGAGAATCCCCAGGATTAATAAAAATTATAAGCCATTAATAATTAATTGACCCAATATAGTTTAATTTTACACTATCAATCAATAATTATTTATTGAATGTACAAGCTTTCTAATGTCAAAATTTATTGATTCAATGGCTATATAAAAAATAAGTACAAAGTAATTTAAAAAACCTAGATAAGGTAGAAGATTGCAGAGGGCTAAATACCTTTAATTATATTTAAACATTATTAACACACACATTTTATTATTATTATTATTATTATTATTATTATTATTATTATTAAGAAAATAAATCCCATGAGAAAACAGTAACAACTTAATTTACTATTTTTTTGGTAATGAATTTTACCTAAGGGAAGAATTAAGCAATATCTGGGGACCTAATTCACTATATTTATTATTTATTTATTATGACATAAGTTGATTCCCTCCACATTTTTAATTTTTAGCCTGCATATCTCATTTTTTCCTAAAACCTTGAGCTCTAATATAATTAGGATCTAGTTGCATATAATTAATTTGGAGACTGCTTGGACAACAGGCTAAAGTCCAATGACCCTTGCCTATCTTCTTTTTTTGAAGATATGTTAATTTAACAAGTTCAGCTGTAGTTATTTTAAGGAGGTACAGGTAGAGTTCTGAATAACTCTCTTTGAAGGGATTGCTCAGTTTAGAAGACATTGTGAATCATCACCACAATAAAAAACTCAAATCGAACCTTAATATAGTAATGTAATAAATCAATATTACCTGTATAATTGATGGTAAAACTTTAGGCCCTGTAAGTTTCCAGGTAAACCTTATAAAATATGCTGTAGTTTTTATGGCCTTGGTAGCTTATACAATTTTTTTTGATTGTGTCTTTTTTTCATTTTTGTCTTCATTATAATCATAATTTCAAATTTATATATCATCTAAGAGAATTTAGCTGAGGAAGATTGTTAAAATAAATAAGATGCTATAGTTCCTTTTATTATTTCCATGTATGAGTACTTTGTTAGTTGGTTTTATTGTAAATAGCATCTTTCTATGAGATAATAAATAGTTGCCTCTATTTGAAGTAGTTTACCCTTAGCTATTGTGAAGCATATATTGTCTTTTTCCTGGGTTCTTCTTTTTATTTATTTTATTACTTCTCCCCTTTACCAAATCAGGAGACCAGCCTCAATTAATATAGTGGATTTGGGGGAAACACTGGCAAGAGGCTTGAGGTCTAGGGTGGACAGGCTGAAGTCCCTCTCAAGAGCGAGCTTTGCTGCAAAGCTGCATGTGACATTATCTTAATATAATACACATCCAAAAATATTGAAGCCTCTGTATGACTAAGTCCAGTGGCCTATATTTCTCTAACCATTTTTGTGTATCTTCAGATAAAGCTAGAAAACATAAAAATATTAACAATAACTTTTTCTATTTTTAAAGATTTCAAGTTGCCAACAATACAAGACCTGAAACCTAGAAGCCATCAGAAAGAAAGGTATAAAGATAAAAAAAAAAGGTATCCAAGCTTTTGGAGCAGAAACAAAGGCACACATTAAGCATAAGACAACGAATTCCCAAGAATAGAGGGACTGTTCTATCTCAGTTGCTGTAAGCATGCTTGGAGACCCAGTATAAATGGCAGGACCTAATGTACTTCTTTCTCCAGTTTCCTTTCCAAACTACAAAGCCAAGGGAATTTTGCCATATAGAGAACAAAATAAAAACAAACATAACCAAAACAACAATGACAACAAAAATATGACAAGTTTGTCTTGCCTTCTGTGACTCTTCTGTGGTAGGACCCAGACTCACTGATTGGCAAAGCTACTAGTTAGCCTGGGGCCAAATTAGGGATACAGAATTAGGATTGACTGCTCAACTGACATTTTCAGTTTCTGCTCCAAGCCATTTGTTGCCTTTTGGGGCAGGCTTTCCATGTTGAGACATTGTCTTGACTTACTTTCTCAATTCACAGGGCCTCTATGAGACCTTTAGCAGAAGGGGAAACAAGATAAATATGTTTGTGCTTTGGACATGGTAGCAAAAGGGAACAGAGTGGTAGGGATGAAAACCCTTAAACTGAGTTGTAATAAAATGGAGAATGGGCCACATACTATTCTCCATTCCATCATATTAGATTATATATCTAAGTCAATTTGAATGTTAGAACAGAGAGTCTAGAATTCATGCTAGCATTGACAATTGTCCAGTAAACTGCTGATCTCTAGTCGCAGCATGAGGAGGGTCCTGAGAATGGGGAGAATAGGATTGTTGCAGATTCAATAAAAACTCAGTCAGTAGTAGATGCAAGCTGTCAGTAAGTGATTTCTCTTTGCCAGAGTATTCTCATCATTCTTCTTCTCTTCCTTTTCCCTTCTCATTCTTTTGCCTTCTCCTAACCAGAGAGCCTGAAATCAGTATTTTATTTACTAAAGTTACATCATCTAGTCTTTTATGATTAATAGTAATGTTTTTATCTCTGGTGTTAATTGGCCTGGGTGTCTCTGACTGGAGCTAGTCTCCTTGGATGCAGGTAAAGCTCTGTGACATTGGTTAGAGCAGTCCTTCTGTGAGGCAGGCTGTGCTGTCTCTCGTTAGTGGTGTGAGGTCCTCTGTGTCCCTGGTTAGAGAAGGTCTTCTGTGTCCTTGCATAGAGCAGTACTTCTGTGTCCCTGGTTAGGGCAAATCTCCTGGGAGACAGGCAGGCTTTGGGGTCCCAGGGCAGGATCTGTCCTGAGCACAGATGGAAGTGCAGACAGTATTATAGGGCTCAGTCAGAGTTGGATAGATTGTATGTCTGCTGGGCTCTGTGGGGTATCCCTTATGGCTGAGTATTGGGGCAAATGTCTCTTCTGTGTGTCTTGTTATAGTAGACCTCCTGGGAGACAGGCAGGCTGTTGGATTTAGGAGGGGTCATGCTGATCTTATTTATTATAGAGTGATTAACTGATACTGGAAGAAATGTAGTCACCAGAAAGAGAGATTGAAAGTAAAATAGAAGAGACAGAAGATCAACTTCAGGCTAACAGTACCTATTAGCCCACGCGGGGAATTCAGTGGTCTGGAGATACTCTAGGGGCAAGAACTGAGTCATATGTTCCCTTATGCAGCCAGGCAATATATAAGCAGCCCAGATTGAGACTAAGAGCTGAAAAGCTGTGGCAAGGCTTTTCTTCTTTTAGATTGTAGAGAGGCCAAAAGTGTCAATTTTGGGATGCATGGTAGGTACAGAACCAAGGTAAAAACATGGGTGAAGATCTAAACACCATTTATCCTACAAAAATCAGGTTTCCAACATTTGTCTCATTTGTAGGTACCATATTCTAAAACTTGGTACCTTTCATGAGTTAAGAACCCACAGGCTAGTGGAAAGCTCCCAGAGACATCAACTGAGCAAGTCCTAAGATGATACTTGTGATTCCACAAGTAGTTAACAGTGTGTCGAGGTTAGGGACCATAAGGTACTCTTGTCTCTGTAGTTTTGGAGGTGTTCAATGCATGGTCTCTTTGAATGGAGAAGGACTCCCATAGGGAGGTCAGAGTCAGTCTGAGTAAAACCAAGGGAATCAGAGGAAAGATAGGTGGAGATTGAGAACGAATGAATGACTGCCTGAGTGATGTAACCATTTCAGGCCATTAAAAGACCCTGCAGTAGTAAGTATATGAGAAAAGGGAAGTCTGTGTGAAGAGCTCAGATTATTAATGGATTACTTTTTCCCTTCCTGAATTATGCACCTGGTTTTAGATTTCTGATGATTAATATGACAGAAGACAGAAAAGAGAACAGTCTAAACAGATGAGAACATTTTGAAACTGTAAGTTGCAGACACTCTCTGTCAGGAAAGAAAGTCTGCCTTGGTCAGAGTCTAGAAAAGTTTGTTCAAAGTTTATTCCAAAATTTCACTAAGGAGTTTAGAGGTCCTATATTCAAAATCACACACCAGATTTAAAATCATGCAGAAGAACTTGGATGTGGACTTCAATGTTCAGCAATCACTCCAGCAACCACATTTGAGAGGAGAACTCTTTCATATTGTCTGGTAGTGTTGGAATTCCAATCAGTGTCCACCTCTGATAACGATGAGCAAGATGGAATTAATTGTGCTCCCATGGAGTAGTGGATTATTTTTTAACATGTGAGAACATGAATCTTATTTTTTTTGGTTATTTTATTTATTTAGATTTCAACTGTTGTCCCACTTCCTGGTTTCCCTTTCTTACCCCCCCCCCATTTCTTCCTCCTCCCCTTTGCCTCTATGAGGGTTCTTTCCCACCCAATCACCCACTCCAGCCTCACCATTCTAGCATCCCTTTATGCTGGGGCATCAAGCCTCCACAGGACCAAGAGTCTCCCCTCTCATTAATGCCAGATAAGGCCATCCTCTGCTACATATATAGATGGAGCCATGGATCTTTCCATGTATACTCTTTGGTTGGTGGTTTAGTTCCTGGGAGCTCTGAGTGATCAGGTTAGTTAATATTGTTTTCCCTATGGTGTTGCAATCCCATAGAAATATCAGTGGCTTGGGTAAAAGCTGTTTGGAGTTTTCCCATGCAGAATTGATGGAGGAGAATTGTACCTGGGACAGGAGCTCAAGAAAATAATTGTCTCCCTGGGTAGGAAGGAAAAGACATTTTTCATTCTAGATAAACTGTAAATGTCCATTTGGGTAGTCTTGCCAATCCTGACTCCTTTCTTACCTAAACTTGGTTCTTTGGCAAAGTGTAGGCATCCAATGGTATGCTGTCTGTTGGAAAGGGAAACTTCTAAAATTTCTTATTGCTTTTAGATTTTCTGTCATAAAGGCAGACTTTGAAATACCCCTTCTTTTTCTGATACAAATAAATGGGGGTGATACTATGTCTGCTTTAAATTCCAGGTGGCCATAGCCTAATGTTCAAGTAGAAGCCAATTGGGTGAGCTAATATGCAAAGTTCTTGTCTCTGTGTAGGAATTCTTAATTGTTTGATGATGCTGGCATCCCCAAGGGCATTGAAATCAATGTCCAGAAATCACATGGCTACTGGAAGATTGTAATTGTTCTTCCTTAGGATTCCAAGATGAAAGGCAAGTATGTTTTTGTTCAAAGAGTTATCATCAAAGTCATAACACATGGGTGGAACCCTTTGACTCCACCTTCCAGTGAGCTGCATCTGTTTTGAGATATATGACCTCTGATTCAGCATCATGTTTCAGGATGAGTAGACTACAACATGAGCAGGCTGTATTCTTGGTTTGATGATAGATGTTCTGATCTTCTCAGGGCCTTGTACTCACTAGTGCAGCTTTACCTCTTCAGGACCCTTCATCCTATATTGTATCTACAATGATCTCTGCTAGTGTTTTGAAAGAAAAAGTTCTTCAAGATGATTGGGGATAATGGAAGGAAATGGCAAGAAAATTAATTGTAGAGCCTGTTGATGATTCAAAGTTGTAGAACACTTTACCTGGTCATTTTACTTGGTAAAAGAGTAGGGTGTTCATGGTAGAGGTATGGAGATAAGGGATTCATTAGATACAGCACTAAGGTGAGATTACCAGGACAGTGGCTGTGAGTTAGGGATATCATTTAACAGTGTCCTCTGTGGTGTTCATGGACAGATATTTTTGATGGATACATGACTAGTTTCTCTCTCAGAATGTCACAGAAGCAACCAAAGTGTCACCAAGCTGTAGTTCTGTTTTTCCAAGGCCTATTATCTCAATATCTATGGATAGTTGTCTAGGTTTACAATGTTTGTCATTTCTTTCCTTGGACATGACTGACATCTAATTTACTGATGAGAAATATGGCAAATATTTCACATGTGGAATTTAGCAGCCAAGCCTTTAATAATCTAATATGCAATAAGATTTTGGTAATGTTATTACTTCAGGAAAGTTGATATGATCATGAGGTTTACTTAGAAGTTTTATAGCACTGTTTTATTTTTGATACTTTTTTTACATTTCGAATGTTTTCCCCTTTCCAGATCTTCCCTTTGGAACCTCTCTATTCCCTCCCCCTTCCCCTGCCTCTTTGGGGGTATTCCCCCACCCACCCACCCACTCTCAGCTTCCCTCCCCTCCTTGGCATTCTCCTATATTAGGGCATTTAACACCCTCTGAACCAAGGACCTTTCCTCCCCCTGATGGCTAACAAGACCTTCCTCTGCCACATATGTGGCCAGAGGCATAGGTCCCTCCATGTGTATTCTTTGGTTGGTGATCCAGTCTCTGGGAGCATTGAGGAGTCAGGCCAGTTGTCACTGTTGCTCCCTCCCTGGGGCTGCAAACTCCCTCAGCTCCTTCAGTCCCTTCTCCAACTCCTCCCTCTGGGACCTCACACTCAGCCCTATGGTTGCTGTGAAGTGACTGTTGGGAATTCCAAACTTTTGGATTAATAACCGCTTATCAATGATTACATACCGAGTTCATTCTTTTGTGACTGAGTTATCTCACTCAGGATGATATTTTCAAGTTCCATCTATTTGCCTGCAAATTTCATGAAGTCATTGTTTTTAATAGCTGAGTAGTGCACTGTTGCATATAATGTTCACCTTGACCATACTAGTACGGTTCTATGGAGAAGAGCAATTATAAAGCTAAATGACATAAAGACTCTCTCTACTCTTTATTTTTGTAGGAAGTTTAGATAATGTTTTTATTAGATGTTTCTTACAGAATAGTAATCCTTTACCATTTATTTATTGATTGTTGAGAAACGCATGCCATTCTGCATGTGAGAGTAACCCCCTCTCTCTATCACTTTAATATTGTGAGAAATTTAGAATGAATCTATGGGAATGTACAATAAGTGAGAATATTTTGACCAAAGCTTGGCTCACATATTATGCAGGCTGTAATAGTGAGTCCCCTGTACTCTTTTTTTTCTACTCCACCTTTGGTGCTCATATTGACTGTAAAAGTACAGACACATTACTATTCCATAGTGTTTCAGAAAACTAATATTGAAACCTGAGGTGGGTCTCAGATTAACACAACAGAATGCAGTAGAAGAATACTAGAGATTTACCTCGAGTGGGCAGCCTTATGGTCCTTGTATTATATCCAAAGGATTACTTTTTTACTCTTTATATATATAATTAATATCATTTTAAAATTTTATATACATATATACATTATAACTTGGCCATATACATCATCCACTCCCCTTTTTCCAACTCCCCCATATACCTCTTATTTCCTAACAATTTAAAAAACAGCAACTAAGTCCAGTTACCCCTGCTCAAATGAAGATGTGTGTGTGGTCAGTTACTGGGTCCAAATGCCCTGCTCAGGAGCTGAGCATGGAAGCTATTGATATTCTTTTACCTAATACTGAATGTCCATTCTTAGAGATTGAAGAACAGTGGCATCTCCTTTATTTCCATCCTGCTACCATCAATAATCTCACAAAGTATATTTTCCAAACCAGGTGTGCGTTGCAACAGGTTTGTGGCAAATACATTTGATTATTCTTTCTCTTCTGTACCTTCTATTATCTGAGATCTGATGAAGGGAAGAACCAACCCACAGGCCCATAGAAATAACATTTCTTCCAAAGTATCCTTTCTCCTTTATATTTTTTTGATATTTGAAATTATGATTTTGTTATAACATTATCATTTTCTTTCTCTCCATATACCCATTCACACTCTATTTTACATTCATATTCTCCCTTTTTGCTAATGTATATAGCATGTTTATATAATACATACATATATATATTATATAAACATTTCAGTCTGTAAAATATTACCTGTATGCTTCTTTTCAGAGCTGATTATTAGACTTGTAATCTTCACTTAATATATAGTGTGTGCTTGTCACTCTATGTTTCCACTAGTCACTTCAGTGAGGTAGTCATGTCCGTTAAGGCAATTAAATTATATTGAGTCTCTTTTGAATTTGTAAACCATTTTCAATCATACTATTATATTTTTTTCTCATGTCTACTCTATGCTCTGTCACTGGTCCCCAAAGTTTGTAATGATGCAATGCTTTAATGCATTTTCTTACGTTTTGTTGACCACTAGCCATAGAATATTTTTCATTGCTTCTTTAAAACTGTAGTTTTGCTACTGGACCAAAGTGAGGCACATCCTACTTTAGAAAGTCAACCCCTGACACTATTAATACTCTGCTATGCTTGCAGGTTAAATATGCCTGAGTGAGACATTGACTCAGGCAACTGCATACTTACTTTGTAATTACAGGCACCTAAATTTCATCTTTAATTATGACCACCTGCATTTTTTCCTCCACTATAGAAATAAAAATTTAGAGATAGTATTGTGGATGTGTAATTCCAGAATATGTAGGGCAATGACTGTTCCCTTAGTATTGCTGGTCAGTAAAACTAGATTATTGAATGAATTTTAGTTTGAGGGACTGTCTCAAATGAGATAGAATTGTTAGATATTTGAATCAAATATTGGTTGTTGAATTGCATAGTTAAATTACTAGCAGTTATTAGTTCCATATACAACTCTTCCACCAGGTCAAGCTACAAAAAAATCATATCAGCATAGAATTGTGGAGGAACTTGTGAAGTTTCAGTTCAGTTGCTACTGGCATTTTATGGACTCCTAGCTTCATGTGTAGCAGAGGATGGTCTTTTCTGGTGTCAATGGGAGGGAAGACCCTTAGTTCTCTGAAGGCTCAATGTCCCAGTGCAGGGGAATGCTAGGGTGGGGAGGCAGAAGTGGGTGGGGGAGCACCCTCATAGGATCAAGGAGAGAGGTATGGAATAGGGGGCTTGTGGAGCAGAAACTGGGAAATGTAAATAAATAAAATATTCAATAAACACAGATGGGAAATTATTATATTCAGTGATGGTTGATCTCAGGAGCTACTTACAACCAACCATATAAATTTCCACATATTTATGAAAAAATGGGTAGTCTGCAGTTGGAATCATGAAGAATTGGACACAGGGCTCCATAATTCTATATTTTGAAAGATATATCTGTTAAGTATCTCTACCTATTTGCAAAGATAAGTTTTTTGATGGAGTGAGAAGACTAAATTTTTCTTGGATATCAGCACAAATGATTATAAATAATATAGATTATGTTGGTGCAGTGCAGTCAGCTTTCCTTCTGTCTGTAATCCTCCTGCTTCCAGTGGAGTGGGATCATGCCCCAATATTCCCACCCCATGGAATTATTTTTTCTTCTCTGTTCCTGAAATATTTTTCTTTCTTTCAGTTTTTGTTATTTAATCTTTTTAAAAATTCAGTCATTTCCCCTTCCCATTCTGCCCTCTGATTGTTTCCCATTCCCCTTTATCCTCCCCCTAATCTCTAAAAGGGTGTCCCCATTAGCCCCCACACACCCTACACTCCACCAGGCCTCCCCATTCTCTCAAGGGTTAAGGGAATCTTCTCTCATTGAGTCTAGACCAGGCAGTATTTTTTTTAAAATGAAGTCACCAGAGAAACAATAGGAGGTTTTATCATCTGGCTGCCATATGTCCATGAACAACTCTATGCCCACCTCACATTGAAAACTACCTGTGTGTGCAGGTGATACACACATACACTACACACACACACACACACACACACACACACACACACACACACCAATACAAAGAAGTATTAAATTTACATAGAATTTAACAGGTTTGTTTTTCCAAAATATCTCTAAATGATTTCTTGGCCATTGTGGCACTTTGGGACACTCCAGACACACTGAGTATATTGCTTGACCAGGCTACAAAGTCAGCATTTCTTTCATTAATGCAAACAGCACATTGCAGAGCACTCTCATAGAAATAAGATTCTAATCGGTGTGTGTGTGTGTGTGTGTGTGTGTGTGTGTAATCTCATAATTGCTTTGGAGGAAAGTGACACAGGCAGATTGCAAAGATTAACCAGTGCCGACCCAGAGTCGGAATCAGAATGGTCCAGACAAAAATGGAATCTTAGAAGCTAATAGCCAGGATCTAGATTCAAGCAACCAGATACATGCTCAGCCTCCAGGTGTCACTGGCTGCTTTTGTTTATAGTTCATTAGAGCCAGAGCCCAGATTAAAATATATATTATCCATTTTCTTTTGAATTTTTCTGCTTTTGCTGCAGCATACAGGGAGAGGGGAGAGAAATGAAACAAGAGCTTTGTTGTTTTAAATCTCCATAGATACAGTAGGTTTTTTATCTCTATCACTTGGCTTGAGATATCTCTCTTGATTGGTCCTAACTCCATTGTCCATATGAATATAGACACTCAGCCAATCATAGGCAAACAGAGCTAATAGAAATCTGTGAATACAGTGTTTTGCTCTCAGCTGGTCCCAGGCTCGGGTCAGGGCTTGACTATATGCTGCTCAATAGAGAAGGGGGACTGCTCCTGGGAGCTGCTGGAGACAGAACCAATAGAAGTGTAGTGTAAGTACTGTGGGGTGGCATGTTGGGTGTCCCTGCAGTTATCCTTAGAATCATCCAATGCCTGTTTACTTTTTGAAAATTTATTTCTACATCTATGACCATTGGTATATCATTTTTACATATCCATTAGTCTTAAATTTATCTGAGAGAAGGGCAATTCATCTTAATTTTCAATATCTAACAGATACTGGAGACTTGATACTTCTCACACTCCCTTCATGAAGTACTATGAAATTATTGGTATTTAATTACATCTCTCACTGGTTCCATGAAACTCAGAAAGCTTAGAGTTAAATCGTTTGCTACAAAAGACCTCATTTTGGGGTAGTTCATTTTATTGTAGATATATTTCATAAAATATATTTTGATTTGAGTTTCTCCTTCCCACTCTTGCTAGATACTTTGTACTAATCTACCATCCCAAATCTGTTCTCTTTTTTCTATATTTCATTAGAAGATAAACAGACATACTCCTCCTCCTCCTCCTCCTCCTCCTCCTCCTATTTCTACAAGCATAGGAAAAATAAATAAAGAACAAAAACAGAAGGAAAGTGGAGAGAGAAAAAGTACAGGACACTTAAGTGTGAGACATACATATTCACATTCACAGAAATTCCATAAAATCACAGAACCAGATAATTTAATATATAAGCAAGGAAACTGTCAGGTTAGCAAAAGCCCTGACAAAGCATTATGAGACAAAATTCCTCTAAAATGAAATCATGTCTGCTTATTTTTGGGAACCTTTCTCCAGGTAAGCCGTACACTTTAGAGGAATTCTTGTATGCAGTGAGACTCCACTGGAGAAAAAGAAATTTTTATTGTCCTCAGTAATCAATTTGAGAGAGCTTAATCTGTTGCTTGTTACCAGATTTGCAGATGGAGTCTTTTCTGACATTCCCTTACCTAATACCCAAAGTCCATTCTTAGAGATTGAAAAAACTCTAGCAGTGGCATCTTCCTTTATTTACATCTTGCTACCATCACTAATTCTCATACCAGGTGTGTATTGCAACAGGTTTATGGCAAATACATTTGATTATCCTCCTCTTCTGTACCTTCTATAATCTGAGATCTGATAAAGGAAAGAATCAACTCATAGGCCCATGGAGAGAGCCTTACTTCCAAACTAACCTTTCTCTTTTATATTTTTTGATTCTTGAGATTATCATTTCTTTATAACATGTATGATTTCCTTTCTCTAAACACTCTTCCTTATACCCATTCAGACTCTCTTTGATATTCATGTCCTCTGGTTTTGCTAATTTATATAGCATGCATATATATACATATATATTTTATATATAAACATTTCAGTATGGATAATATTACTTGTATGCTTCTTTCAGGGCTGATCATTAGACTTGTAATCTTCACTTAATATATAGTGTGTGCTCATCACTCTCTGTTTCCACTAGTCATTTCAGTGAGGTTAAGTCATGTACTCTAAGGCAATTAAATTATATTTAGTCTCTTTTGAAGTTGTAAACCATTTTCAATCATACTATTATATTTTTTTCTCATGTCTACTCTATGCCCTGTCACTGGTCCTCAAAGTTTGTAATGATACAACCCTTTACTGCATTTTCTTATGTTGTATTGTCCAGTGACCATAGAGTAATCTTCATTGTTACTTAAAACTGTAATTTTTCTAGTTGCCCAACGTAAGACACATCACATGTTCGAGAGCCAAACCCTGACACTATTAATGATACTCAGCTATGCTTGCAGGTTAAATAGGCCTGAGTGAGAGGGTGACTCATGCAGCTTCATACTTACTTCGTATTTACAGCTACTTGTGCTTTGCAGCAAACCTCTCATCTCTAAATATGAACACCTGCATTACTTTCTCCTCTACACAAATAAAAATTCATGGATATTATTGTGTATGTGCAATTCCAGGATCTGAAGGGTAATGACAGTTCTATTAATGTTGCTAGTCAGGAAAACTAGTTTATTTGGTGAATTTGAGTGAGAGTGACTGTCTCAAATGCACTAGAATTGGTAGATATTTAAATCAAATATTGATTGTTAAATTGCACAGATAAATTCCTAGCAGTTACAGATACAAGTTGCATACACAATATTCCACCAGATCTAGTAACTGTGAATTCACTTCTCTGAGTAGTTGACTATATTTCAAATATTAAACAAAATCTCCTTTTATTCCTCAAATCATTCATACAACTAGACAGATGTTTGTTATTTCCAAGATATATTTCTCATCACTGTTCCATAATGGTTATTTTGCCTTGCTAATTATTGATGTTTTCCTATAGGGTCTTCCTCCTCCTCAGCTTCTCCCAGCTTTTCCCTACTTTAAGCATAGGGATCACTAGCTTCTGTTTATTTATTGGATATCAGTATCTGCATAGAACTTGTTCAGTTGCTTGTTGGTCCTTTCAGAGGGCAATCATGAGAGGTCCCTGTTTGTAAGCATATGATAGCATCAGTAGTAGTAGCATCAGTCAGGCCTTGGGTCTCTCTCTGAGCTGGATCTCCATTTGTGCCTGTTACTAGACCTCCTTTTCCTCAGGCTCTTCTCCATTTTTGTTCCTGCAGTTCTTTAAGACAGGAACAATTCTAGGTAAGAGATTTTAACAGTGGAATGGCATCCCCATCCCTACCCTTGACACCCTGTCTTCTACTGGATGTGGGTTCTACAAGTTCCCTCTTCCCATTGTAGGGCAATTCATTTAAGTTCCATTCCTTTGAGTCCTGAGAGTCTCTCACCTCTTAGGTCTCCTGTATATTCTAGAGAGTCCCCCATCCTCTACCTCCTGAGGTTATCTGTTTCACAGTCCTCAGTGATTCAGTCCTGTTTTTTGCCCAATACCACATCATGTTCCTCTCTTCTCCTTGTGACCTTTCCCACCCAAGTCTCTCCCTCCCCCCATCTTGTGATTGATTTTTTCTCCATCCCAAGTGGAATTGAGGCATCCTCACTTGGGCCCTTCAGCTTGTTAGCCTTCTTGATTTCTGTGGATAGTATCCTGGTAATTCTGTACATTTTTGACTAATATCTAGTTATTAGTGAGTACATACCAAGTATATCCTTTTGGGTTTGAGTTACCTCTCTCTGGATATTTTCTGGTTCCATCCTTTTGCCTGCAAAACTTGTGATGTCCTTGTTTTTAGTAGCTGAGTAGTATTCCACTGTGTAAATGAACCAAATGTTCTGTATCCATTCTTTTGTTGTGGGACATCTGGGTTGATTCCATCTTCTGGCTATCACAAATAAGGCTACTATGAACATAGTTAAACAAATGCTCCTGTGATATGGTGTGGTGTTTTGAGTATATGCTCAAGATTAGTATAGCTGGATCTTCAGGTAGAATTGTCTGAGGAATCTCTAGATTGATTTCCAGAGTTGTTTTTTTTCCGGTTTGTAATCCCACCAGCAATGGAGGAGTGTTCATCTTTCTCCACATTCTCATCAACATATGCTGTCATCTGAGTTTTTGATCTTAGCCATTCTGATTGTTGTAAGGTGGAATCTTAGGGTTGTTTTGATTTCCTTTTCCCTAATGACTAAGCATTTGAACATTTCTTTAACTGCTTCTCAGCTATTAAAGATTCTTCTGTTGTGAATTCTCTGTTTAGTTCTATACCCGATTTTTGGATTGGGTTATTTGTTTTTTTGGTGGTTAGCTTCTTGAGTTCTTTATATGTTTTTGATATTAGCCCTCTATTGGATGTGGGTTTATTGAAGACTTTCCCCCAATCTGTAGGTTGTTGATTTGTCCTATTGGCTATGTCCTTCGTCTTACAGAAGCTTTCCAGTTTCATGAGGTCCTGTTTCTCATTTCTTGATCTTAGAGCCTAAGCTACTGGAGTTGTGTTTAGGAAATTTACCCCTGTGCCAGTGAGTTCAAGGCTCTTTTCTACTTATCTTCTGTTAGATTCAGTGTACCTAGTTTTATGTTGAGGTTCTTAATCCACTTGGACTTGAGATTTATATATATTTATTTTTAACAAGATATTATTTAGAGATTAAGGCACCAAAGTAAGAAGAGGAAATGTGGTCCTCTGTATTTGACCTGAAATACTGTCAGTTCACTCTTCATACCAGAGCTGCATGTGCACCAACACACACACACACACACACACACACGCACATGTGCACATAATAACACACACATATGTGCACAAAATGCACAAGCATATACACGAAGCACCAAGAGAGTTCTCAAAGTTATCATAGATTAGTGATAATAGGGATTTGAGGGATTTTGGATAAAAATACAAAATTTACATATTTATATTTAATAATTTTTCAATAGAAAGCAGAAAAGGAATTTTATTTAGTGTGGGAATATTGGGGAGACAAACAAAGTGGTGCAGTGTGTCCTTCAAACCAATCCTCCAGGTCCAAGTCAGATTAAGTTTACATAGAAGAGCAGGGTCATGAACATCTCAGCAGGCTGGGTTTATGTCGGGTCCCACCCACTATTGTCACATCATTGCTAGGATTTAGTTAGTCTAAGGTAGTATGAGAAAATATTACAACTGTGTCTAATCTCTTTCCTCTTATGGGAGACAGTTTCTCCATCTGACTGACACCTTTTCCTTCTCCCAGAATGGGATTTCTAGTGGAATTCTCATTCCTCTGGTGTCTATTATTTTACTACTCTGATAGATTAAGTGGCTCATGTCTCTATAGATTGCCTTCATTTCTGCCATTTACACTAACTTAAAACCATCTCATCTACTCATCAACTCAGGTTACACTATGTCTATAAGTGTTATGGCTTTTGTTTTTCCCTCATTTTCTCTCTAAAATAGATTGTCCTGATGCTCAGCCGTTATACTTTTAATCAGCTATATTAGCCAGTAAGATTTCTGCAGGCTGCTATTTGTGTGTGTGTGTGTGTGTGTGTGTGTGTGTGTGTGTGTGTGTGCAAATCCATATCTACAGTACCCAGAGCAAGGCCAGGCACATAATAGGTTTTTAACAAACAAGTTTTGGGTAAGGAATCTTGAATTCCTCTAAGACATATTATGTTATCAAGAAGAGGTACATAAATGTCACTAGATATTTATCATGCCTTCTAGAAAAAGTTCAAAGCAGATATAGTAATATTCCCCAACACCCAAGGGAGGCTCTAAAAGGCACATGGTAGGTCCATCTCACTTCATAGTCTTGTTCTATAAATCAATTTTAGTTGTTTCCTAATCCCACTACAGCTGATAAGCGTGAAATAGGTGTGGTTGGTATCCATAGGGGCTTCACCTTCTCTGTGGAGAAATTGAGTGTGTAGTGTTGTGAGGGGAATTGGTGAGGGTGGAACTTGGAGGAGAGGTAGGAAGGGGAGAAAATCGGGATGTAAAATGAATAAATAAATTATTGAAAAAAAGAGAATATAATTTAGTTACAATATTTCTTCCTTTCCTTGAACTACACACATTTCCACATACCCATTCTCACTCTCCTTCATACTCATGACCTCCTTTTTCACTAAAAGATATTGGATGTATATACCAACACACACACACACACACACACACACATATATATATATATATATGTATATATATATATATACATATATATATATATATTTGTACATAAAAACCGTTCATTCTCTATAATATTGCTTATGTTTCTTTTCATGGTTGGTTGCTTAGACTTGTCACCTTCACTTAGTGTCTGCTTGTCTGCATCTGTTTCCACCAGACACTACAATAAATTGTCATGTATATTAATGCAGTTAAATTAATTTGAGTGAACCTTTGAAATTGTAAACCATTTCAGTCACAATATGAGACATCATTTTCTGACCACTGTAGGTATTGGTAGTGATTCTTAACCTTCCTAATGGTGCAAGTCTTTAATAAAGTTCCTCATATTGTATTGGCCCTTAACCTTAAAATTATTTTATTGCTTCCTTAAACTGTAATGTTGCTACTGTTGTGAATTGTAATATAAATATGTTTCTATTTGTAATTTCAATATGCAATTTAAATATGTGTTTTCTAATATTCTCAGGTGATCCCTGTAAAAGGTTCATTCAACCAAAAATGGGTCTAACCTTCCAGGTTGAAACCCATTGCCTCATGTTAATTTCGTTCCCTGAAAAGTCCCATTCTTGTACAATATTTTGAGAGGATAAGAACTCAGCATTATGAATTATGATCAAGGGATACACATTGGAGACAATTCAGCAAAGCATATACAACCACAGAAATATTTTATAATTTAGAGATCTCAGCAGATGAAATTCTCATGCTGCCAAGTTAATGGAATGATGGACTAATAACACCACCTGGAAAAGTTGAAGTTATAATTATATATAGATACACATAGAGCTGATAATTAAATAAACAGGAACCGAGAAAGGAGGGGAGAAGGGGGGTTACATCCCCCTTTTATGATACACATCTTTTGAAAAGCCTTCTCATCCTTCATCAGTTTGGAGAACACAAGCAGGTTTCCAGGAGTTCTCATGATAACTTAGTAAGTGTTGATGTTCCTCTCTCCGTAGGTATTATTAGTTGAAGGCTCACTTGATGAACTCCAATATTGATAGGACTTGTTAATAGGAGCTTTACACTAGGGATGTGTCTCTTGATAAGGGTGTTTTAATGCTGCACTATTTTGAGGAAGATGAAGGAAGAAGAGACCAAAGCATATATTCTAGCCTGTTATGATCTCCTTTGTAACAAAGTTAACCTGATACCCAAGTAATAATTATTACATGGTAAGCTATTAAGAATTCACTATGTTATTCAAATAACAATTACAGTCTCTGAAATTTTAATAGTTCAATGATCAGATTTATCTGAATCTATTTTAATTTAATTTTAATTTTAATTTAAGTCTAAACTTACATTAATATTTTGTTATCTTAGAACAGTATAATGCTAAGCTCTCATAACTCTTTCTTTGAAAGGGGTAGTCAAGATATATATTTGGTTACACTAATAATTATGTAATTTTTATTGACAGAGACTGAAAAGTAGCCATAGAGGTGTCTGAATATATTTATTCTTAAGTATCCAAATATGTGATTAATAAAAAGCCCATCAACTTCTACAGATTCATGATGTGGACCATATACTGTTGATATCCCATCATCGATTACAAGTGCAATCAATGAACATATCAGATAAAACGCATTACTATTTTGGAATTTTATATGATTTAATCTTTAAAATATTCATTCACTATCTAATAGATATTTATTGTATCCACCATCATGCCACTAATCTCAATTCCAATTTCATGTCCTCTATAATTTATTTCATTCATAATAATTGATTTTAATTAGTCCATTACACATGTATGCTTGAGGTAAATAAAAACACAATATTATTCAGCAGTTTCAACAATGGAACAGAAGGGGGAGACACTAGGTTGTAGAGAAAACATGGACACTGAGATACAAGTTATTTATGGGAATCTAGAAACATTCATACAGAGGTCATGGGTTGTGATTAGTCTCTCTCTATATATCTATGGTTAATTCATCCAGATTTCATAACAACCGGGACTTCTAAGAGCTCCCCGAATCTAAGGCACCTACCAAAGAGCATATATGGGCTGATACATGGCCCTTGTTACATATGTACAGAGACATATGCCTCCTTTGACCTTAGTGGGAGATGTACGTAATCCTGTAGATACTTGGTACCCCAGTGAAGAGGGATGCTAGCAGGTTGAGGTGGGAGTGGGTGGGTGGGTGGAGGAGCACCATCTTAGTAGAAGGGGGGGATGGGGTAAAGAACTCGTCTAACAGGGACCAGGAAAAGGGGCAACATTTGGAATGTATATATATAAATAAATAAAACAATTATTAATAAGAAGAAAATAGATTATTTTCTCTTATAATATTTTATATCATATAATATAATATCATATATCATAATATCATAATTATAGTTTCTGCTTTCTTTATTATCTATCTATCTATATTCTAGAATATATACCATGTATCAGAATTACATCACACTATGCATTGACAATACAAGAGAGATGAATTTGAATCTTCAAATGTGTATCTCAGACAGATTGAGGTTTGTAACAGCAGAATTATTGCAGATTACTGTAGGTGTAAGGAAATCATAGGGTAAATACAGGAAAACTTACCAGACAGCAAGTCCTCTAGAAAAATGTCTAGTCATCAATTAAGAGCCTTAATACACTGTGAGTATAAACTGAAGTCAATATGTTTCCCCAAAGTCAAGGATAATACTTTAATATTCATATCTATGGTGCTTTTCTACCATATGTTTATTCAGCTAGAAAATTAACTCCTATCTTATACATCTTTGAAAAAGACATTACATGCTGCTGCTTTCTTATCGTCCCAATGTATGGCAGCAAAAGCCTGTTCTCTTTCCCTGAATCTCCTTTTTCTTCCTGGTATCTAGAAGTGCTACCTATCCCTTCCACCCAGCAATAGGCTCCCAGACTCCTTTATTGACCAAATCAAGAACCAATTAGGGAACTAGACTTTAGTATCAGCATTTCCTCCTGCACACATTCGTTCAGAACATCATCAGATCTTCACTAGTACTTAACATTTTATTTTGCAGTATTTATCCCTTGATATTTACCAACCTGTTTCTTTGTATTTGCAGGCTGTAAACTATCCATTTTTTGAACATCTGAGAATACAAGGATATGGTGGCTGTAATTCAGTATTATTGTCATCCTGTATTGCTCTGCATATTAATTCTGGATGCATCATGCTCCCTTTCCTTCCTTCTTTTCCAATCATTCCAATACCATCCTCCTTGTTCACTTTAAAATATATGGCCTGTTTTATTCTTTGTTAATTGGTATAAGCACACATATAAGGACAAACACAAGCACTCACACAGGCACACTTGATTGCTTACACACACACACATACACACATGTCCCGCGCTACGGTCTCGCCAGCAAGAACGACGCGGCACACATAGGATCCTTCTGCAGGAACAGCTTTAATGCATCTTGAGAGGGAGAGCATAAGCTGGCCACGAGTGGAGACTCAGAACAATAGAATACTCGCCCTTTATATGGGTCACAGCGCTTGCCTGGGACATGGAGCTTCCCCATTGGCTCCCGCACACCAGGCCAGATGCCGCCACGAGAGAGGCTGAGACTCTGAGGTGGAAAATTACCAGGTGCATGCGCACTAGCCTGTTTACAACTTGTCCTCGGCCGAATGTAGGCGCCATCTTGTAATGGCGGATGTGGGTGCTCAGGCGGCTCCCAACACACACATACACACACACACACACAAACACACACAAATATCAACAATATGTATTATGTAAACTAAAAACCAATTTTGCCATGTTATCCATTTTCACTAGATTTGAGAAACTTTTAAAAAAATTCTTATTACTTTTATTTATTTACTTTTACAGTGCAGTCATTATCCTCCTCCTGGACTGACTTCTCAGAGAGGATGTACCCCTGCCAGGCCTACACACTCACTGGGGCCTCAAGTCTCTTCGGGGTTTGGCACATGATCTTTAACTGAGGCCAGCCTAGGCAGTCCTCTGCAGTATATGTTTTGGGGCCCTCGTACCAGCTAGTGTATGCGGACTGGTTGGTGGCTCAGTGTTTGAGAGATCTCAGGAGTCCGGGTTATTTGAGACTGCCGGTCTTCCTATGGAGTCGCCCTTGTCCTCAGTTTCTTCCATCCTTTCCCTAATTCAATCACAGGGCTTCATGATTTTAGTCCATTGCTTAGGTGTAAATATCTGCATCTGTATCAGTCAGCTTCTTCTTGAGTCTCTAGGACAGTCATTCTGGGCTCCTATCTGTAAGTATAGCATAGCATCAGTAAAGTATCAGGGCTCGGAGACTCCCTTTGAAATGGATAACAAGTTGGGTGGTCACTGACCTCCATTGCCTCAGTCTCTTCTCCATTTTTGTCCCTGATATCCTTTAAGACAGGAACAATTCTGGATCAGAGTTTTTGACTGTGGGATGGCAACCCATCCCTCCACTTGATGCCCTGCCTTTTTACTAGAGGTAAATGCCCACTGGTAGTGCATTTCATCTAAGGTACCTCACTTTGAGTCTCTTAACCTCTAAATCTCTGGAATATTCTAGAGGATACTCCAACTCCCCACCCCCAGGGTTACATATTTTCTTCCATTCATTCTGCTGGCTCTCAGGGTTTCTTCCCTGTCTCCCCAAACACAATACCTGATCATGTTTTCCCCTTTCCCTCTCTCTCACCTCTCCCAGCCACATCCCTCCCTCCCTCTGCCTCCTGTGATTGCTTTCTTCTCCCTCCCAAGTGGGATTATGAATAAGGATATCATGAGTTTTGAGAAACTTTTTATCTAATTTTTTAGCAATTTGTAAGATGTGTTAAATGAAAATTAGTAAATGATATTTTAAGCCCTCATTCAATATATATCAAATAATTTTCAATTTGTGTGTACAGTGTCATATTTTAATAAAATTTGAAAACAGAAAATATGATTGGAATCATCTCTTATATTCAGGACAATTTTATTGATACATGATTTCTTGTGTTTCTGTGCAAATTTTAGAATAATTTTAAGCATTAGGACAAATGAATAACATACATGAGACCTGGAAGCTCACTGTATAAAATTTCTAAAATGCTTTTGAATATTGAATTCATAATAATATTAAAATATTTAATATTTTTAAATCTTAGATAGATCTTACTAATCATATTAGAATTATTTATTGTTTATTTGAACATAGTAAAGCAGCTATTCACTATTTATTCCTAAATATTTTCCTTTACATGTTATGATACTTATTCAGGGTCTCTTCATGCTGCTCATGATGAACTCAAACTCAGTCACTAAGGACTTTCTTCTCTCCCAAGTTCTGAGAAGCTTTTCCTGAAGACATAGTCACCGCACCTAGCTGGTGATATAGTAAACCATGGGCATTTATTTTTTATTTCATTTTTAATTATTTTGTGAGCCATTTTCTTTTTTGTTTTCAATTATTAATTTCTTACAGGTAAAATACAATTAAAACTTTAATGTTTTCATGTATTTGCATATTTCCTAGCCAAATGTTTAAATCTGTGATTTTGTGCATGTTTTACTATTTCTGTTGAAATGGATGATATTCTTTCCAACTAGATATAGATTATGATTTTTGCCTTAGAAACGCCCACTGTACATTTTCTATGACAAATTCCCAGAGGACATTGTCCAGTAAATTTTGTGTGACTTGGTAACTACACATAACTATTTGTATAATTTTCCTTCTAATTATTAGAAAATTACTAATTCTTTTAGGGCAATAGGTGTTTTTATCTACTTAGATTTATTAGATTTCAGTACTGAAATTTTTAGATTTAAATTTATTAAATTTCAGTACTTATACCTGGGAACCTCCAATGTCTCACGTCGCTGGTTGGTCCCAGTGATGAGCCCCATCAATTTCTGTTCCCTTTCCCAGTCTTCTACAATCCTCCTTTTCCTACTCCTGATCACTATTGCCCTTCTCACTCCTTCTCCCACCTAGATTCCTCCCTCTGTCCTCCCACAATGTCTGTTTTATTTCCCCTTCTGTGTGAGATTCATGCTTTCTGCCTTCGGCCTTGCTTATTACTTAGTTGTTTGGGTTCTTTCCTTTGCTGGAGCATAAAAATAATTTGTCATGACTTGTTTTATTCAACTTTGACAAAAATAGAAGTGGCTTTTTTGATAGGCTTGAGTATTCAGGCCTGAGATTCCAAAGGTAGGAGGGCTCTAATTATGTAGCAATATGAATGCTATCATCCTTGCTGGGGAAAGAATGTCTGATTTAAATTTTAGGTGGTTACAAGAAAGATGTAGATGAAGATATGAATGTTGAGTCTGGGAATAGTAGTGATTTTATATTTGATATGGGAAAAGAGACAAGTATCTGAAGAAAATTTGCATAAATTAATGCAGATTAAAGAGGAAAATTTTATGTGGTTGATTTTCTTTGTAAAAGAGTAGTAAGAGGAATGGGAAATGTAGTGGTAAGATATAGCACTAAAGTGAGGATGCCTGGACAGTGGCTGTGAGTTAGGGAACTCACAGGATAGCAGTGTTCTTTATGGTGTCCAATTGGCAGATAAGCTTGACTGATATATCACTGGTTTCTCCATCAGAATACCACATCAACAAGGAGCTATAGAAGCAGCATGGATACTACTGTGAGTACTGAAAAGTATGAGTCTAATGGTGAGTTTCAGCCCTGAAAGATATTTCTTGTGTAAGGTAATAACCATAGTAAAAGCATGTGGGGATGGAAATTTGTTATTGGCCTCCAATATAGCAGGTATATTGTAGTAAAAGAATAATAGAAAAGTTAGTGTTCTTTATGGCTATGAATATTAAAAGTATAAGTGGGCCCAGATTAGACCAACTATATAGAACAATATCTAGTACCCCCAAAATAGGATCTCATTGAATTCCTGTACAATTAGTTTAGGTGTTTGAGGCAATGATCATTAAACACAATTCAATGCTGAAATTCCTAGAGTTATAGAAATCTTCAACATGGCATAGCTTTATTAATTTTTGTACCTTCATGCATATAAAATGTATATAATTAATGAACTGCTGCCAAAACCATCAGAAGTTTAAAATTACTCAAATATAGTTTGTGTTCATGCATTTAGAACTGAACTTTTTGTCTAACCTGTCCCATATACGGGCTCAACCATGGAGAAGAATATTTTTTCCAGGAGTTCTTAAGCTAGCAGTAGGATCTTTTGAGTTCCCAACATCTACAAGTCTCAAGTATTATTAATCATTTTATATCCTTATTTTGGGAGTTTATGGGTGTAGCTCTGGCATATTTCAATCACACATTTTCACAGCAGACATATTGTAGCTCTGGGTTACACTATTTGGCATAACTTCTTTCTATTACCATGATAGAATTCTACTTTACTGCCCAGAAATATCATGAACAATTTCCATGTTGATTTGAGCTGAAAAGTCTCTAATGCCCTAATAAGGCCTAATAATTAGGTAATGAAGTTACTTGAGGAATGCATGAATTTACCTAAGAGTTTTGTAGCACACTTGTCTGCAGTGTTAGCCTTAACCTAGCATGGTGGTAAGGAAAACAACAAATATGATGCTGAACTAGGTAGAAGACTCTTTACCACTTTAGTATTATAAGAAATTCTAAGATCAACCTATGGGAAAATACATTATGTGTGAATATGTTCACAGAAATTTGGTTGATATGTTATGTGGAATGTAAGGTAGGGTCCTCGGAGCTGTTCTTGAAACACTACATCTTAGTAGCTCAAACAGATGGAACAACAAAGACACTTTGCCATTTTCTAGTATATAAGAAAACTAAAACTAAAACTCAAGGAGGATATCAGAGGAAGCTTCAGAGATGTGGTAGAGAAGACTGGAGGTTTACATAGAGTGGGAAACCTTATGGTCCTGGAATTATATCAAAAGATTTATTTTTCTTTTAATGTCATATATGCCTGAGGGGAGCATTGAATCAGTCTGCAACACACTTACCTTTAATTGTAAGCACATTTATAAACTAAAGAAATAAAAATCCATTAATAGTGTTATAGTTGTGCATTTCTAGAACATGGTGTCCAATAATGATGGTCATCAAAACTAGATTATTCAATGAATTTTAGTGAGAATCACTGTCTAAAATTAACAATAGGGGGTAGATATGTGAAACAAAATAGTATCTGCTGAACATGACAACAGAATTGCACAGATAAGTTCTTAGCAGTCAAGATTACATATATAATACTTCTACCAATTCAAGCGAACAAAAAAAAAAAAAAACAAAAAACAAAAAAACATATCTGTAGGATATTTAATGGAGTGCTGAAGAAGGTAGAGTCAGTTTTATTCAGAGATGCTTGCTCTCAGAGGCCCTCATTATCCCATTGATATATACACTTCTATGCACAACCAGGCTGTCCTAAACCTGTATTATGAAGAATTGGATACATACCTGCACAATTCTGTATTTTGCTTAGTATGTATGTTTTGGTCATTTGGTTTGGTTTGATTTGGTTTTGTTTTGTAATGATCTCTACCTATTTCAAAGAGAAGCTTCTTGACAAGATGAGAAGACTAAACTTATTCTAGGGTTTGAGCATAAGTGGCTATAAATTGTAGTTAATGATTATGTTGGTTTAATATATCTATAGTTGTAGATTTTCCTCCAGTAACCATAACTTCACCACCACTGAGTAGTTAACTAGGTTTACAGTACTAAGCATGATATCTCTCTCTTGTTGATCAGGTCATACATGCAATTAAAGAGCTGTTATTTTCTTGATATGTATGCCAATATTGCACCCATAGGACAATTTTACTGCCAATGATTAGTATTCTCATAGCCATCATATTTGGATCAGATTGTTGGCTGTCCTCCTATTTTGGAAATCTTGCAGACATGTTAAGTACATGTACATAACACTTCCACATAGAATTATTAGGTAACCTTGCATCAAGTGTCAGAAAAATTGTAAGGCCCAATGTTTAGAAAGTTTGCTTTGGTATTCTGTCTTTCGGTAATACCAGATTGTGACTGAGTAAAATGACTGACTAAAAATCAGCTGAATAAGGTGATGGAGATGAACTTGCCAAAGAGGAAGAAGCAAAGCCCACAAGGATTCAACTGTATACAAAATATGATAAGCAACTGAAGAAATCTGAGAAAGTGAGATATAGGCTTTTTCAAGGAAGAGAATACCAATTGGTTGTTTAGTACCAAAAGTTCTGCTTTGAAAACACACATTGAGGGTACATTAAGAGAACAAATAGATTATATATTTAAGAATACATCTGTATATATGTATACATCCCACAATGATTATTTTAAAAATAAGGCCATAAAATTGAAGGAGAGCTTGTACTATTATATAGAAAGGTTTGGGGAGGAAAAGCAAGGAAGAAATGTAATTAAATTTTACTGTCAAAATTAAGACAGAAATCACTTACCCAATTCAGACATTCACACACATGAACACATATACACATGTGTGCATGAACATGGGCATGTATATGTTCATGGACACATAAAGAGAAGATTGAGTTGTAGATATCAGCACAGAATAGTATTAATAAGGATAGGTATAGATTTTAGATTAAGGTGTGAGGGTAGATTTTTAACAAACATACAATATTTCTGTATGTATTAGAATGAAATATTTTAAGAAATTATGACACCAGAAGAAGGATAGTAAAGTTTGTTCTTTGTAGTTTACCTGCATGCAAACATGGGTTCACTCTTCATAGCAGAACTCACTGTCCACATGAACAGGATCTCTCTCTCTCTCTCTCTCTCTCTCTCTCTCTCTCTCTCTCACACACACACACACACACACACACACACAGACACACACACACTTCTGTGCTCACACAGAAATGTACATGTGTGTGCACAGAATGTGCATGCACATATCATATACAAGGAACAGTGAGTTATCAAATTAGCATAGAATAATGATAGCATAGGAGAGGAATTTTATATTAGGATAATGAGGATGGATTTTTATAAATACACAGTATTTACACACACACACACACATACACACACACACACACACATTCTATATATTCAATAATTTTGAAAGAAATGAAGTCCTTGAATTAAATCCGTTGGTTGGGTGTAAATATCTGCATCTGTCTCAGTCAGTTGCTTGTTGGTCCTCTCAGAGGACTGCCATGCAGGATCCTGTGTGTAAACACACCACAGCATCAGTAATAGTGTCAGGCTTTGGAGCCTCTCCTTGAGATAGATTCCAGTTTGGGCCTGTAACTTGACCTTCTTTCCCTGAGTCTCTTCTCCATTTTTAGCATTGTATTTCTTTTAGGCAGGAACAATTCTCAGGCAGAATTTTTAACTGAGGGATGGCAATGCCATCCCTCCACTTGGTGCCCTGTTTTCTACTGGAGATGGACTCTAAAAGTTCCCTCTCCCCACTGTTGGGCATTTCATCTAAGGTCCCTTCCTTTAGGTTTTTGAGCATCTCTCACATCCCAGGTTTCTGGTCCATTCTAGATGGTGCCCCCATCTCCTACCTCTCAAGGTTGCCTGTTTCTAATACTTCTGTTTGCTCTCAGGGCTTCACTCCTGTTACCCCCAATACTTGATTTTATTCTGATTTTCTTCTCCCTGTCCTCTTCCCTTTGCCCTAAGGTTCTCTTCCTAGAACCTTTCTTCCCTTTGCCCCCTATGATTGCTTTCTTCTCCCTCCCAAGTCTGATCAAAATGTCCTCAGTTGGGCCTTTTGCTTGTTAACCTTCTTAAATTCTGTGGATTGTATCCTGGGTATTCTGTTCTTTTTTAGCTAATATCCACTTATTAGTTCATGTCCTTTTGGGTCTGTGTTACCTCACTCAGGATGATATTTTCTAGTCCCATCCATTTGCCTGCAAAAGTCATGATGTCCTTGTTCTTAATAGATGAAGAGTATTCCATTACCACTCTTGATCATATACCCAGAAGATGCTCCACCATGCTACAGGGACACCTGTTCTATTATGTTCATAGCAACTTTATTTGTGAAAGCCAGAAGCTAGAAACAACCCAGATGTCCTACAATGGAAGAATTGACAAAGAAAAGGATGTATCATTTTATACAGCCTTCAGTTCTTACTTTGTTTGAAAGGAAGTTGATTCATTTCAATAGAGACAAGAGACCTTCTGCTTCTCACAATTCAATCATGGATCTAGTAGATAAAGAATTGATATTTTAGTATGTCTCTCACCTCACAGTCAGAGACTCTGACATCTTAGAGCTGTAATATTTGCTCAAAAATATCCCTCTTTTGGAGGTGGCTTTTTCTACCGGTGATTTTATTTTATACAATATATTATAATTTTAGATTCTCCCCACTCTTGCTAGGCACTCTGTGCTAATTCACCCTCCTAAATCAGCACTCATCCATTCTCTGCCTTTTATTAGAAGATAAGCAGATATATGATACTACTACTACTGTTACTACTACTACTTCTACTACACTACTACTACTACTACTGCTGCTGCTGCTATGACAACTGCTACTACTACTACTACTACTACTACTACTACTACTACTACTACTACGCCAACTAATATATAATAAAATAAACAAACTGAATAAAAGATAAAAGTAGACAGAGAAAGATACAGCTCAAAAATACATAGGTGTGACACTTACACGTTCACACTCAACAATAATGTTATACAAATACAGAACCAGAGATTATAATATATAGGAGATGGGATGGCAAGGTAAAAATACCCCTGTCAATGTATTATGAGACAAAGAAATGTTAAAAATGCCATTGTGTGCTTTATGTGGGAACCATCTCCTATGGGACTCTGCCCTTCAGAGGAGTTTGCATATGCAGTGAGACTTCACTGGAGACAAGTAAATTTTTATTGCTTTCAGTTATCAAATGGAGATAGCGTCTGATTTTGAGATATAGTCTTGTTACTGACATTGTTTTTCCTAAAACCAAATGTCCAATCCCCAAAGAGCAAAGAATTTTGAGAGTTGCATTTGCCTTTATTTCCATCCTTCTACCATCAATATGTTACAGAGTCACTTTTTTTTAAAAAAAAATGTGTATATTGTCACTTCTTTGTGGCAAATATATTTATGTGTTCTACCCCTTCTGTACCTTATATTGTATGGGATCTGTTGAAAGAAAAGGCCAATCCATAGTCTTATGGAAAGAATATTACTACCAAAATATCTTTTCTATTTTATATTGTTTTATTCTTGAGATTATGATTTCATTATAACATATCTGTCTCTCCTGTCTCTCCTTTCCCTTGACATACTTTCATATACCCATTCATTATTTTTTATATTCATGGCTTCCCTTTTTGTAAAAATTCCATGTATATACAATCATGTAGTCTTACATATAATCTGTTTAGTCTATATAATATTACTTATATGATTCTTTTTAGGGCTGATTATTTAGACTTGTAAACTTCACATAGTATATACTGTGTGCTCATAAGCATATGTTTCCACCAGTCACTTCAGTGAGGTAAGTCATATATGTTAAAGCAGTTAAATTACATTGAGTTGCTTTTTGAAATCTTAAATATTTTTCACTCATATTTATTATATTTCTTTCTGTGTGGACTTTGTGCCTTTTCAGTGGTTTTGAAACTTTGTAATACTAAAACAATTCAATATATTTCCTTATGCTGCCATGACCACAACCACAAAATGATTTTCTTTGCTACTTCAAAACTGTAATTTTCCCACTGGCCCAATGTGAGACTATTTTATGGGAGGGAACCACCCCTGACACTCTTAATGACACTCTTCTGTGGTTGCATACAGAAGCCTAGCAAAACTGTTTTCTGAGGGTCTTCATCAAGCAGCTGATGAAAACAGATGCAGAGACACACAGCCAAACTTTAGGCAGAGCTTGGAGAGCCCTGAGTAAGAGTGGAGTGAAGGATTGAGGAGGACAGAGGAGTCAAGAACTCCTCAAGACCAGAGTCAACTAACATGTGCCCATGGGTGCTCACAGAGACTGAACCACTTACTAAGAACATTCATGGACATAGGTTCTCTACATATTTGTAGCAGATGTACACCCTGGTCATCAAGTGGGTCTCCTAACAATTGGAGCAGGGGCTGTCTTGACTCTGTTGCCTGCCTTTGGTTCCCTTTCACCACCTGTGGTTGCCTTCTCTGGCCTCATTGGAGCATATGTGCTTTATATTTCTGCAACTTGATGTCCTAGGCAGGTTGGTACCCATAGAGGAGATGGTGAATGAGTCATGTTGCAAAGGGAGCTGTGAGGTTGGGGCTTAGAGGAGAGGAGGGAAGGGAGTCTACAGTCAGAATGTAAAGTGAATAAATAAATAAATAATTGGATAAAAGAGAATATAATTTAATTGCAACTTTTCTCTATTTCCTTTCTCTCCACTCTTTTTCACCTATTCCCACTCTCTTTCATATTCATGACCTCAGTTTTCACTAATTGATATGCATGCCTACAACTGCATATATATTCTCCCATATAAACTTTTCAGTCTGTATAATACTACTTTTATTGTTTTGTTTCAGGGCTGAAGACTTAAACTTGTAATCTTCACTCAGTACGTAGGATGTGTTAATCAGCATCTATCTTCATATGTCTCTTCAGGGAGGTAAGTTTTGTATGTTAATGCAGTTACTAATGGTGTTAATGCACATTTATTAGATATCATCTTGTGACTACTGTATGTGCTGTTATTGGTTCCCAACCTTCCTCTTTCTGCAAGGATTTAATACAATTCCTCATGCTGAGGTGATCCTCAACCATAAAATTATTTTCATTGCTTCTTTAAAAGTGTAATTTTGATACTATTATGAATTGTAATTTAAAGATCTGTGTTTTATATTCTTAGTTGATCCCTGTAAAAGTGTCATTTAACCAAAATAGGTCCCATCCCACAGGTTGAGAACCCCTGTCCTGTATTCATTTTGTTCTCTGAGAATTCCCTTTATTGTACAATATTTTGAGAGGATAAAATTTCAAGGTTAGGAGTTATGGTTCAGTGATACACAATAGTATACACAACTCACCAAAGTGTATGCAAAAGAAGTATTTCACAACTTAGTGATCTCAGCAGAAGAAGTTCTTTACTTCAAAGTTACTGGAATGATGGATTGATGACACCAGCTGAGAATTTTGAAATTATGATTAGTGATTCTCATAGAGATGATAATTGGATAAATATGAAGAGAAAGAGCTGGGTAGCACAGGGTTCACATATTTTTATTTTATTGTTCACAGCATCTTTTGTAAAACCTTCTCTTTCATCGTGGCTTTGGAGAGCACTATTAAGTTTCTAGGATTTCTCTTGGTAACTTTGAAGTGTTGTTCTTCCTCTCTCCAGAGGTATTATAAGAAAGAGTTTCACTGGACAAACTCTAATATTGGTCTGATTTGCTATTAGAAGCTTTATATTAGGGAGCTGCTCCAAGATCAGGGTATCTGAATGTGCTACTTTGAGGAAGATGGAAGAAGCAGAGCCCTAGGGATATAAATCTAGCTTGTTTTTTTTTTCCCTCCAAACCCTTTAATACAGCTGAGGCACAGGCAATAATCACTTCATTTTTTCACCTTAGAAGAAAGGATTTGTTATGCTATCCCATCATGCACCAGACCACACCACTTCCTTAGCAGTAACAGTTTGTCAGCACTGTGGTTCACAGGGTGATTTAAGGTCACAGACGCAGGTGCAGTGGCACATATACCTAACCTCCCAGAGATAATGGAACAAAACACTGGGATTTTGCTTCAGGATGCACATTACACCACTGGAGGTGTTTACACCTTTCCAGGTAGCTGGCTAAAATGTTTTCAGTTATGACAGTGGCACCCAAAAATACACTTTTGCCCAAAGTAGCATGCCAGTGAGTAACGTGTAATATCTCTCCAGACTGCCCGTGGCAATACTCAAACTGCTTTTATCTTATTTGAGTGTTAGTTTTGCCTTCTGACATCACTGACCAGCACCAATGCTTTCTGCTTCCATCTATTTAACTTCAGGTGAGATGGTGTGCAGAATTTGTTTTGTGAAGGAAAAGTAGTTGTCATTAACTAAACAGCTAGTGTTCACAAAGCAAAAGTGCTAAAGCTTCACATTTGTCCTGTGTGTAAACAAACTTGGCTTAATCAGCCTCAAAGTAAAACGGCATCTCAACCTCTTCTCCTTTTGAACAAATTTAATGATACTTAAGTAGATATGGATATATGGTAATTTAGTAAGAATTCACCATGTTATTCAAATAGCAGTAATAAATAGTCTCTAGTTTAATATTTCTGTCTCTAATATTTCAATTATCAGATGATTTATATGAATCAATTTAAGCTTAAATTTAAATTTAATTATAAATTTGTATTAATATTTTGTTAACTTAAAACAGCATATTGCTGTTCTAGACATATAAACACACACACACACACACACACACACACACACATTTATGCTCTCATAATGGTTTCTTTGAAATAGAATGCCAAAGGAAATATTTGATTGTATTAATAATGTTGAAATTTTCATTGTTAGAGATTGAAAAATAGCAGTAAAACTGTGTAGATAATTAAGTTTAAGTATCCAAACATGTGATTCATTAAAAAACCCCACCAGCTCCTCAGTTACATCCTGGGGATCATAGTTTGCTGATATCTCATCACAACTAGAAAACCAATCCTTGGGCTCTCTGATGGTTCAGATCACATTAAATATCTTGCAATAAGGGATTATATATAAGCAAAGAAGCAGTCATAATTTGATTATCCTTATATGCCTATACAAGCTTGATTAAAAATCTTCAATCAGCTCTTTCAGTGACCCCAATTTAATAACCATTTACAATGCGACAGATACCACCTTGAGAACAATGACTTCAGTACCATGAGAAAAGCCTAAATAAAGTCTGTGTCATCAAACCATGAGATCAGTATAGAACATGACAGTGTGGGGGGAATGCAACACACTATGATAGGAAAGCTTTTCACAGAATTGGATTTGAATGACAGAATATATGTTTTATTATATTTTTATCATTTAATCACACTATTTATTTATTGATAAAGTGTGCAATTATATAAGAATTGTAGTAGTAAGAAATTACTGTGACATATTTCATTAATGGCTATTATTCATTCTTATGCAAAGACTGAGGAGTTAATGATTAAATCATATATTTGTGACACAAGAGTTAACATTAGGAAATAGATCTAGTAATTTGGACAGACCTGAAAATACTGGACTACTCATGGTTATTTACATTCAGACTTCCCATCACACAAAGAAATGAGCACTCATACTTCTTTCTTGCCTAATTCTGAACCTGAGTTGAAATTAGCAATAAGTGACTAGACTATCCTTCATGGGCTCATTTGTCTCCAATTGCCTTTCATTATAAAACCAAGGTTAGCACATATTCTCTTTTGTGAATCTATATTGTGTGAATTGAATTATTTCCCCTTGGAAGGATATTTCATGGACTGAATCCACTCCCACAGTTAAAGAAACTCATAAACTTACTTGTTAGAAAAGGCTTCTTAAAACTGCTTCATTTATACAATAGTAAATAATGATTGTATTATTGGTGGCTGCTCACATTGAGCTGCTGCCAATTATGGCAGAGAAGATCTAGGTCTACCGCTCTCTTAAATCATCACCATTGCTGGGTGGAGGTTTTTTTTTTTTTTTTGATACAGATGGCTGAGCTCATCTATAACCTCAATAAGTCCAGTGGTTCACTAAGCATTGGTATAGAGCAAATATTTTCAACTTTATGGATGCTTTGTTCAGGATGAACAGACATCTCATGTCTCTCTAGGAAAAGATAAATAACAGGAAAGTCTGTCAAATAAAGGGAAATTTTTTTAAAAACCTTATCTCTTTACTTTTTGAAATTATAAAATGATTGCATAACTTTTTTCTTTTCTTACATTTGATATTTTCATTATTTACCTATCAAATGTTATCCTCTTTCCTTGGTTCCCCTCCAGTATCCCCCTAAGCCATTTTCCCTCCCCCTGCTTCTATGATGGTATTCCCCACTCACCACTCACCCACCCACTCACTCCTGCCTCCCATCCCTGGCATTCCCCTACACTGGAGCATCAAGCCTTCACAGGACCAAGGTCCTCTCCTCCCATTGATGGCCAACATGGCCTTTCTCTGCTACATATGTGGCTGGAGCAGTGGGTCACTCCATGTATACTCTTTGGTTGGTGGTTTAGTCCCTGGGAGCTTGGGGGGGGGGGCTCTGGTTAGTTGATATTGTTGTTTTTCCTATGGGGTTGCAAACCCCTTCAGTTTCTTCAGTCATTATTTATCCCTACAATTTCTTCTTCCAAACACTCCTATATACTCCTCCTTGCTTTCAAATCCAACACCTCTTTTTACATAAATTGCAGTTATATGTATATAACAATAACTATGTCTATCTCTATCTCTGTCTATATATCTATATATCTAAATCTCTATCATCTATCATCTATCTATCTTTATAAATAAATAAATAAATAAATACAGATCTGTTCAGTGTTACTTTTTTATATTTTAAGGGCTGACAATTTGGTATACAAAAAATAATTTTTATGTGTATTATGTGTATTTCCTTGCTACTGTAAAATATTTTTATTGAATAAGTTGTTAATTCACTTTACATTAGGATCGCCACTCTCCTCCTATTCCTCATTGTCCCTCCATCTACCTAGGTTCTGCCTCCATCATGCTCTTTGCCCTTTCTCCCTAGAAAAGGTAAGGTTCCCATGGACAGCAGCTAGCTCTGACATTTCAAGCCACAGCAAGTCTAGGGCCAACTTCTTCCAGTGAATCTGTATAAGATACCCTACATAGGGTAAAGGGAGTCATTCAATTTCTTTTTTTTTTTCTTTAACTTTCTAAATGACATGTACTTTTTCCAGCATTCTTCATGTTAATTCATATGAAAGAAAGATTTTACTATCATGAATATTGCTATTTACACTTCTCTAAACTTACTGTGAAACTCAAGCTGCTACTAAAGTACTTCTTACTTTTCAGAAGTATATTTTTCAGTTAATTATTTGATACCTGGCCTCCTCTTATTCTTCCTTTATTGCCTGTATCCTTAGGAAATTGGAATTTCTGTAATATCATGTTCTAGGGTAAGAACCTGTGGGAACATACCAAGTTAGCTCCATCTACCATTGAGGATATGGAGGGTATCTCCATTTCAATAAATTCTATGGATACAAACCATAGAAACTAATGTTTTATTAAAATATTTGACAGTATAATATAATTGCATCATTTCCGTTTTCTTTTTTTCTTCAAATTGTCCTATATAATCCTCATTCACATTTAAAGCTATAACCTCATTTTCATTATTTGTACTTACACATACATGAACATGAACACATACATGCACGTGCATGTGCATGCTCACACACACATACACGGACACACAAATACACACAATCTTAAATACATAAATGCTAAAGCAGCTGTTATATAGTTATATACGTTGTATATGTTATGAGTTAAAAATTCCAATTGTATTACAATATCCATTTGTACTAGAAGATTTAACAAACTTTATAATTATTAGCAATTTAAGATTAGTTGAGTGATAATTAGTATGATATATTTGAGCTCTCAAATTACCCCCAAAATTTTGTAAAATTGTGTCTGTGTGTGTGTGTGTGTGTGTGTGTGTGTGTGTGTGTGTGTGTGTGGTATCATTTTGTAATATAATACATTTTGAAAACAAGAAATTTGATTGGAATGCTTTCATCTTGTTCATATTTTCAGGTAATTGTATTAATGCTGGATTTCTTATGGTTATCTACAAATTGTAGGGTTCTTTCGTGCATTAGCACAAATCTGCCTGCTTTTGTATCTGCCTACCTTTGAATCTTTCTTACATGCTGGCTCATAGTGTAGCTGCCTCTTCTTTTAGGTCTGCAGAGCTCCTTATACATTTCTCTTTTTTGTCTTTTTTTTTTTAATATTAATCATTTGTTTCATTTACATCTCAAATGATATCCCACTACCTGGTTACTACCTCCATGAACCCCCCATTCCATGATATCCCACTTCCTGATTACTCCTCCACCCGCCATATCACATCTGCTTTCCCTCTTCCCTTTGCCTGTATGAGAGTGCTCCCCCACCCACCAATACTCACCTGCCCCACTGCTGCAACATTCCCCCTACTTCAAACTTCCTGGTACTAAGCCCTCTCCCTCTTGTTGCTGTTGGGCAAGGCCATTCTCTGCTACATATGTATCTGGAGCCAAAGATCCCTTTAGGTACACTCCTTGGTTGGTGGTCTAGTCTGTGGGAGAACTGGGTGATCAGGCCAGCGTATGTTGTTCTTCCAATGGGGCTGCAGTCCCCCTCTGCTCCTCCAGTCCTTCTGCCAACTCCCCCACCAGGTTCTCCTTATACGTTCATATTGCATCCTTATATTTTGTATAGTTGATAAATTATATATTTTTGAACACATGTTTTCAGATTTTTTTCAAAGTCTTAAGGGCTACCCTGAATATCTCAGCATTTAGAATTTTACAGCTATATTTGCTACACTTTGCATCCTGGACTTGTGCTGTCTCTCATTATCATTCAGTCAATAATCTTGGCAGAGAGGACATTCCACAAAGGAGGAACATGAAAATTAAATATATTATTTTACAGACAAGCCTTTTTTTCCACAGAAACCATCAACACTTGTGAGGATTCATGCCCTGCTGGCTCTGTTCCAGGGGCGGGAACCAGGTTACATTGTCCCTTAGTTGGGCAAGCTGGTTAGGCAAACCTTTTGCTTTCAATTATTAATTTTTTGCATGTAAATTACAATTACAATTTTAGATTTTCATGTATTAACATGTTTCCTAGTCATAATTTTAAATCTGTATCTTTGTACATGTCGAAATTATTTCTGTCAAAATAACATGATGTTGTTTACAATTAATATCATTTGTTCCTTGCCTTAGAATGATCTACTCTTCACTTTTTCCACTACTTGTCCTGAGGACAATATCCAGTCAATCTTTTGAAAAGTGTCATTCATTTGTTCCTTTTTCTTTATAATTTTTTGGAAATTACTAATAAATTGGGACATTAAAACATATATGTCATTAATAATATTCAATATATATTTATAGATTTAGTATATTTATACTCATTTATTCCTGTTTTCATTTAAATTATGTGTTTTATCTGTGATGCAGAATGTGCTCCTAAGTGTTGTAGCAACTCAAGTATTAAAGCAATGCTTGCTATAAGCATTCTGAGAACTTCTCAGCAGAGGAGACCACTACCTTGAGTTTATGATATTGTAAAACTATTTGCTTCCTGATTTCTTTTCAGTGACCCATTTTTATAACATATTGCAAGGTGACTGGTATTACCTAGAAAATATATAATTCAGGACCATGAAGAAGTCTTAAAGGCTTCAAAGGAGATTAGTACTGAGCATGACAGTGAGGAGAAATGGTAGACATTTTGATAGGAAAGCTTTTAATGGAGTTGGCTGTAAAGGAGAGAATGTATATTTGATTGTAGTTTTGCATCATTTAATCATGGCATAATATTTATTGATAATTGTATACATATATAAGAATTATAATGGTAAGAAATTAGTATGTCATATTTTATTAATGGTCACAGCTCATTGTGATGCAAAAATTGAGTAGTTAATGATAGAATCATATATTTGTGACAGAAGAATTCACATTAGAAAATGCTGCTAGTACATTGTTCAGAACTGTGCATATTTTACTGGATAACCCATGGTTACTTCTTTCAGACCTTACATTATACCAAGAATATGGCACTCTTAACTCGTTCTTGCCTAATTCTTAACCTGAGATGAAGTTAATAATAAGTAAATAGAGTAACCTTCAGGTGTTTATTTTTCCCATTGGTCTTTGCTTATACAACCTAGGTCATAGAATTTTCTCTGTTGTGAATACATATTCTGTGAATTTGGGAGGATATTTTCTGTACTAATGGCATTGCATTCTCTTACACTTCTGAAGAAATGCACAAACTGACTAGTTTGAAAAAGCTTTCAGAAAGGTTCTAGCTCTGCAGCTTTTCCCTATCAATAACATTTCTGGGTGGCGGTTTTGTTGATGTAGTTTACTGAGCTCATCTGTAACCCCAATAAGTTCACAGGGTCAACAAGCTGGAGTTTAGAACAATTAATTTTATGGTTTCCCTGTTCTGGATGAAAGGACATTTCTTTGTGTCTCTCTAGGAAAAGATAAATAGCAGGAAAGTACATTAAGTTGAGATTTAACTTTTTTAATAGTTTTTTAAGAAAGTTTACTTTTTGAAATGCTAAGATAATTACATATAACTACATAATTTACATATATGCTTTCTTTCTCCACACATACATTTCTCTGTCCTTGCATATACACACACACACTATATCTATCTATCTATCTATCTATCTATCTATCTATCTATCATCTATCTATCTATACCCTGCTGGGTCTGTTTAGTGTTACATTAATGTTTCAGGGCTGACAATTTGATATTTCAATACCAATTTCTGTGTGTGTGTGTTTCATTTTCAAGATGAAATTTCTCTTTTTATTGATTAAATTATGTATACTTTTTACTTCCCCATAGCAGGTTTCCCCACCTTTTTCCACCCAGTATCCCCTTTCTTCTCTCCCCAAACAATTCATCTTCCCCTTCTCCTCAAAGAAAGTGGAGTCCATCCCTGAATATCAAGTCTTTGCAAGACTAAGCATATCCTCTTCCTCTGTGCCTAGACAAGGCAGAAGAGTTAGGGTAAGTGATCCAATTTCTTTTATTATTTTCTTTTTTTCTTTTTTGTTATAACCCTCTGGATGACTTGGACTTTATCTAGAATTCATTGTGTTACCTCATATGAAATAAAAGTTTTAGTCTTTTGAGCATTGCTCTCAACATTCACTTCTCTAAACTTCCTTTGAAACTCAAGCTGCATTGAGGGTTACTCTTAATTTTCTAAAAGTATATTTTCAGTCCATTATTTGACATAAGGCACCTTTTTCTTTTCTCTGTCTTCTGTACCTTTATAAAATTTTCAATTCTCCACAGTTATGTACCAGCATAGTAGCCTTTAAAAACTCCTCACACACAATAAAAGACATAGAGGACATTATTCTCCTTTTCATTAAAATCTGTGGATGCACACTGTACAATTATTGTTTTTGTTAAAATATTTTACAGTATAATATAATTGCATCATTTCTTCCTTTACTATTTTCTCCTCAAATCCTCTCATATAATCTTTATTACTTAAATGTATGACCTCCTTTTCATTAAGTTTACACACAGGCATACACATATACATGGATGGGTGTGCACACACATACACACACATACACACACCACACACATTACTAAATATGTAAATAAAAACAACTATTTATACTACATGAGTGATTAAATCCAAGTTTTCTGTGTCAATCTTATACAGTAGGAGGTTTGAGAAACATTTTATCTTATATATGTTATAGAAATTTGCAAAATGGGAACCCTTAGGACACAGGGACTGAGGAGCAGCCTGGGACAAAAGCCTTCTAGTTTCCAGCTGTGGCTGGGGACCTTAGCCTGTATTGACCTCAAGTTGTACTGCAGAGCAGTAGTGATAAAAACTTCATGGTATTGGTACAGTGACAGGGAGGTAGATCAATGGAATAGAATTGAAGACCCAGAAATTAACCCACAAATCTACAGTCACTTGATCTTTGACAAAGGAATTAAATCATCCAGTGGAAAAAAGACAGCATTTTCAACAAATGGTGCTGGTTCAACTGGCGATCAACATGTAGAAGAATGCAAGTTGATCCATTCTTATCTCCCTGTACAAAGTTCAAGTCCAAGGGAATCAAGGACCTCCACATGAAACCAGAGACACTGTATTAATAGAAGAGAAAGGGGGAGGGGAGTCTCAAACACATTGGCACAGGGGAAAAGTTCCTGAACAGAAGAACACCAATGGCTTATGCTCTAAGATCAAGAATCGACAACTGGGACCTCATAAAATTGCAAAGCTTCTGTAAGGCAAAGGGCATAGTCAATAGGACAAAATGGCAACCAACAGATTGGAAAAAAAAAAAAGAAAACTTTACCAATCTTATTTCCGATAGAGGGCTAATATTTAATATATACAAAGAAGTCAAGATGTTAGACTCCAAAGAACCAAATAACCCTATCAAAAATGGAAAACAGAGCTAAACAGAGAATTTTCAACTGAGGAAACTCAAAGGGCTGAGAATCACCTGAAGAAATGTTCAGCATCCTTAGTTATCAGGGAAATGCAAATCAGAACAACCCTGAAATTTCACCTCACACCAGTCAGAATGGCTAAGATCAAAAACTTAGGTGACAGTAGATGCTGGCAAGGATTTGGAGATGATATTGTTAGCTGGTACAATAACTTTGGAAATCAGTTTGGCAGACCCTTAGAAAATTGGACATAATACTACCTGAGAACCCAGCTATAGCACTCCTGGGCATATACCCAGAAGATGCTCCAACATGTAATAAGGGCATATGCTTCACTATGTTCATAGCAGGCATATTTATAATAGCAAGAAGCTGGAAACAACCCAGATGTCTCTCCACAGATGAATGGATACAGAAAATGTGGTACATTTACACAATGGAATACTTCTCGCTATTAAAAACAATGACTTCATGAAATTCGCAGGTAAATGGATGGAACTTGAAAAATATCATTCTGAGTGAGGTAACTCAGTCACAAAAGAGCAAACATGGTATGTACTCACTGATAAGTGGATATTAGTCCAAAAGTTCAGAATACCCAAGATTCAGTTCACAGTAATCATTGGACTGAGTGTGGTGTCTCTGATGGAGGAGTTGGAGGAGGGACTGAAGGAGCAGAAGGAGTCTCCTCATAGAGGCAGGGGGAGGAAGGATGGCATAGGGTGTTTCCAAAGGGGAGACTTGGAAAGGGGAAAACATTTTAAATGTAAATAAGGTATCTACAAATAAAAAAATTTGCAAGATAACAGAAATGAAAATTAGTAAATGATATTTTTGAATCCTCAACTCATTTCAAATAATTTTGAGTATATGTTTGCTTTCTCTCTGTGTGTGTGTGTGTGTGTGTGTGTGTGTGTGTGTGTAAATGTGTAATGCCATATTTTAATTAGTTTAAAATTAGGAAATGTTATTAGAATTCTTCAGTCTTATTTTTATTTTCAGGACCATTTCATGGATAATGGATTTCTGTTGGTTCTGTACAAGTTTTAAAATTGAGCATTAGGAAAAAAAAATAACCAATATGGAGAAATATATCCTATTCCCTGTATCAAATCTTTACATTACTTGTGAATGTGGCATTCATAATAATATTGAAAAACTTGCATAGGAATTTGGGATTTTCCACATCTTAAATATATCTTACTAATCATATGAAAATGAATTACTGTTCAAATGTAAATAACTTCCAGTTACACACTACTTATTTCTGAACACTTTCCTCTCCATTTTATCATCCTGATATTTTGTCTTCTCATACTGCCCATAATTATCTCAGAATTGGGCACTAAAGAGGTTCTTCTCCACCAAGTTCTGAGAAGAATTCACTGGAGACACATTCACCACACATAGCTGGTGGTATAGTAAATCATGGGTGTTTTACTCTTTCCTTTTCAATTTTAAGTTTTTTATATCTTTTTCTCTTTTGTTTCAATTATTAATTTCTTGAATATAAAATCCAATTAAATTTTCATATTGTTCTATATTAGTATGTTCTCTAACCGTATTTTAAGTCTGTATTATTCTGCATGTTTTACTATTTCTGCAGAAATAACATGATGTTTTTTCAAACTAGATATAGTTTATGCTTCTTGTTCCAGGAACATCCATTTTCATTTTCTACACTAATTGCCCTGAGGACAACATCCAGTAAGTTGTGAGATTCCATCCACCAGTATAACTATTTTTCTAAATTTTGAAAAATTAGTGATTCTTTAACAATTCTAGATATTTTTATCCACTGAAATTTATTAAATTCCAGTACTGTATATGGCTTATTTGTTGATATTTGTTAATTCACTGTTCTTAACAAATGTTTTCATACATATTTATAATTAGTTTTGGTCATTCTCATTTCAATTCTCCTGTCTCATCTTAGTTATTTTTAAGTCCTTTTGCTATTTGTTTTTAATTTCATGAATATGGGTAGTTACAACAAGGCTAGTATCTTATATAATTTCCACATTTCTGTCTCTCAAACTCTTGCTGTGCTCTCTTGATTCACTATCAAATTCATTATTCATTATCACTTCCTTAATTATTATTTGTGTATATATGTTTATATGTATATATGTATATATGTATGTATATATGTATATACATATATATGTATATATGTATATGTGTATATATGATGTATATATGTATATATGTATATATATATTGCAGTTTTAAAATGAAATGAGGTAGAAGAGGGAAGGTTTTTAAGGGATAGGGGATGATCCTAACCACAAGCATTTGTATATAGATTGTTCTGTCTCATTTTGGTCATTTTGGGTCACATCTTCATCCTAATTTTTTGGGCATATAACTCATTTTACAACATGAATATTTTATGGAAGTTATAATTATTTCATTTTCTTTCATTATATTCTGCCACCACCTTAATTTTTTCAGCAATATTCCAAAGCATTGTTGTCTATATTAAGTTTTCTAATTTTAGGTATATAAAATTCTCTTCAATTTAAATCTACTTTTTGTTCTATTGAGTCAGGATTTAAATTTCATATCATATTCACTTGTCTCAAATGCTTTGAAAATTATTGTTTCTACTACAAATCTTAGATTTTAAGATTCGTTGATGGAGATGATGATGATGATGATGATGATGATGATATGTATGTGTGTGTTTGTGTGTTAGACTGAGGAGAGTTCTTAGTTGTCAGATTTCCTTTATGAGCCAAGAGGATATGAATTTGGACACTTAGCATCTGCAATTCAAAATAACAAGAAGGCATGATGGCATGGCATTATAATACCAAAATTTGTCTGCCAGTCTAATACATTACTGAACTGTACAACCAATAACAGCTTACATTTCAAAGAAAAAAACTGGAATTTGACTTAGATAAGCACTGCATTTTGACCTTGCCTTGAAACATATTATAGATCCCTTCACTCACCCATAATAATACATACAAATACATTTGAGTATTTATTTTAGAATACCTAATTCCGTTTCATTATAATTTATTTAAACATATACCATATCTGTATTTTCTAGGACATACAACTAATTTGGTGCATGTTTTATGCAACTCTTACAAATGTGAACATGACTTGGTAGATAGCCTAGGATAAGTAGGCCAGGGATTGCAATGGTAGGATGTCCCCATCTATGCAGCTATATGAAAGACATAATACCTGCTGGGAAAAGACAGTTTGATGATAACCTGGGAAGGAGTGTAAGAAAAGTATAAATGAATAAAACAAAATTTGAGTTTGAGAAGAGTAGTGATTTTACACTTGAAAGGAGGAAACAGACAAGTAACTAAAAATATTTACACAAATTAATGGAGATTACAAAGGGAATTTTTACCTGATGGTAATTTTTTTCTTTTAAGAGAGTAGGGAGTTGATGGTAAAGAAATGGACAATACAGAATATGATGATACATAACACTAAGATGAGTTCACCTGGATAGTGGCTGTAAGCTAGGCAAATCAAAGAATAACAGTCTTTTCTTCTTTTGCTCTATCATGTTCATTGTTTTGTGACTGGTTTTTGCCTGGGAATGGCACATTAATAACAGAATTAGCAGTAGTCAACAGCAAAGGCAATGTGGTTACTATTTTGGTTTCTGAGCAATGTATGTAATTATGAGTGCCATCCCACAAAGATACTTCTTTTATAAGGTAATAACCACAGCGAAGAACTTATGAGGCTATTTGGTATTGGCCTCTAATTTAACAGGATAGAGGTGAAAATAGGAAAAGTGTAAGTGCCGGTTATAGCTCTTTATAGGTCTGAGAGTCAAATGGATAAGAGGACTGGGATTAGGCTCTCTATAGAGAACATCATCTATCATCTCAAAATCAGGACATCTTTGAAAACCTGTAGCAATAAATTTAGGTTTATTTGGCAATAATAGTTCAAGACAATTGAACACTGAAATTCCTATAATTACAAAAATTTACGACATGGCATATTCTTGTTAAATTCTGTAGTTGAATAGTTAAAATTATGTATATTAATGAAAAACTTCTGAATCCATCAGTAGTTTTATATGTTACACATATATGCAAGACTGCTTCCATATGATTCCTGGTAGCTCTTCAGGTGGCTGTGGGACCTTTGAATTTTCACCATACACTTTGTTTATCATCTTGAAGTGTCATTTTATTATTAATCATTGTGTATTCTTATTTTGCAGCTTTATGTATTCAGCTTCCTTGTCATATATAGAAGTCATGTTTTATTTTTACTGCAGAGATACTGTTCTTCTGAAACATAATGTTTTTTCTGCCTCTGTGTCTTCCCTGAGTCTTCAGTGTTAAGTTTTTCTTTTATCATTCAGTTGGCATTGGGCATAGCACTGTCAATTACCTTTTTACCATTAGATTATTGTAATTACCTCCTGCTGTTGCAAAGTGAAGTTACATGGCTGAGAGTGATGGAACACTAATTTGAATGTCATTAAATGTTAAAGGTCAGATAGTAATTATACTGCCTCAGAAAATTGGCAGCTGTAAGTCATTTCTAAAGTCCATTATCTCAATACCTATAGATAGTTGTCCAGGTTTACATTGTTTGGCATATTTCTTTTTTTTTACTTTATCATGACTGAAGTCTACTTTAATTACCAAAAATATCATGAACACTTTATATGTGGATTTGAGCTGGCACACCTTTAATGCATAATATGTATTAATATTTAGATAATGTTATTACTTCAGGAAATTTGGTAAGAGCATGAAATTTACCTAGAAGTTTTGTAGTAGTGTTATCTACAGTATTTATTGTAACCTAGCATGGTGGTGAGAAGATCAAATATAAAGCTGATTGATATCAAATACTCCCTTTACTGCTTTAATATTGTAAGACATTCTAAATCAAACTTTGAGAAGTACAATAAGTGAAATTATTTTGTCAGAAGTTTGGTTCGCATATTATATGGAGTGTAGTGAACACTCCTCTGTACTGGTTTCATTCCACTATGCCTTAGTGGATCATACTGACTGGAATAGCACAGACAATTTCCCATTTCTTAATATTTCAGAAAAGTAAAATTGAAACTTGTGGAAGATCTCAGAGGAAAACTTCAGAGATGTACTCAAACACATGAGGTTTAAGGAAAAGAGGCAGCTTGATGGTCCTTGAATTATATCCAAAGGGTTACTTGTTGGGGGCCTTCAGGGGGCTTTTCCCAGGATGGAGAAGAGAGTAGAGGTTTTTGCAAACAGGGAGCCCCACAATGGAGATAAGGAGTAGGTAAGGGGAGGGAAAGATTCAAGCTTCATCCTTACAATTTCATAGCTGACTTGCCAGCAAGGAGAGGAATTCTGTGGCTCTGACTAGCGATTAGGCCATTTCTGCTGCTCTTACTAGCAACTTAGTTGTTCTTTATTTATACAATGTTAACAGAACAAAGACAAATGATAATTCAAATGGTACAGAATATATTTTTGACTTTTCATTATATGTCCAGGGTTATAAGTTCAATCAAATTTAGAAATGCAAACAGAAAATGTTAGTCTTATTATTACCATTAGTTCTACAACTCCAATATCAAAGCAACACTTTTAATATATGGAATCCCAACTTTAGGCTGGCAATGTTTGCTGTTTGAAAGCATCCAGACAAACAGAATATATCTGAACCAGTCTTTATATGAATACCAAATACTAATGTCTTAACTTATTTTACAATATCTCTGTCATCTATGCTATGAAGTAAGAAAAGATTTTTTAATCAATCTATCTTTTTTTAATGTGTTTGATTCCTTGAAGAGAATACACTTACCATCCCTCTATCTTTAAACTACATCTTCAAAGAGCTCTAAGCCTATAATAAAAAGAGGCCTTGAGTCTGTAACTTATTCTTCTGGCCAGACAGTTTGTCAATTGTTTCTGTTTTACCTTGTAACAATTATGCTCTTTGAGTAAACTCAGGGGCAGATACCACAAGAAGATTCCTGAAGTAATGACCTCATCTAGCTATCTGCTTATGTGTGCTTAATGATGTCTATGGCATAGGAAGACTTACAAAGATTCTCCTCCAGTAACCATGAATTAACAAATACTGAATAGTTAATTAGGATTTCAGTATTAAGCATGATATCCCTCTTGTTCATAAGATCATAAGTGCAATTATCTTATGAGTGCAAAAAGCAATAGTTGTTTGGTATTGCCCAGATATATGTGCCAACATTGGATCCTTACTGATATTTGGTCCTGCTCTTGATAGATGTTTTTCATAGACATCATAGATGGAAAACACTGGTGTTGGTATTCCTCTTTTGTAAGCTTGCACAAACCTGGTAGATATATGTATAAAACTCTCCCATATCTAATCCTTAGGCAATATTACATCAAACACAGCAGAAAAGGATCTGGCCCAGATGTTCAGGGACTTTGCAATGATGTTGTCTTTTATTAATATCAAATATATAGAGTCTCAGGAACAAGACTGATCAAAAATCAGCAAATAAGGATGACACACAAGAACATCCCAAACTGGATAAAGAAAAGGCCACAAGGACTTAACCCTACACAAAGTATGATAGGTAATTGACAAAACCTGGGAAAGGGAATAGTTGACTTTCTGAGGGACGTGCACACAAATTGGCTGTCTATTACCCAAAGGTCTGGTTTTAAAGCATATATGCAAGTAGCATTATCAGACTGAACAGGTTATATTGAAGAATAAGTCTGTATATATGTGTACTTACATACATCCAACAAAGACTATTTTTAAAATATGGTGATAAATTTAAGGAGAGCGTGTAGTGGTACATGGAAGAGATTAAAGGAGGAAAGAGAAGGCAAAATGTAATTAAATTATACATTCAAAAATAAAAAAAAGAAATAACCCCTCCACACACATGTAGGGACACAGAAATAAACACATACACATGTATATGTACAAACAAGTACAAGTACACATACACAATGAGAAGACAGAATTCTCCAAAGGTAACATAGAAGATTGTTAATAGAGACAGAAGAGGACTTTTATATAGGGTCTGGAGGGTAGCTTTCAATAACTATTATATATGTATTACACATATGTATATAGATACATATATATGTATAATCCATATACATATATGTATATGTGTTACACACATATATGTGTATAGATAGACATATATTGAATAAAGATTTTTTTAAGAAATTAAGTCACCAGAGAAACAATAGTAGGGTTTGGCCTCTTTATGTTAACTGAATGCACATGGGTTCCCCTTTCACACAAGAACTACATGCACACACACACACACACACACACACACAAACACAAATGTGCAAACACACACACAAACACACATGTTTGTGCCCAAAATATGCATGCCACATATACACACATAGTAAGAAGGACAGAGTTCTCAAAGTGAATATAGAATAATGATAGTAAAGATTGGAGAGGGTTTTAGATTATAGTATGTAGGGTTGATTTTTACAAGCACAATATTTACATATTTATAATGAATAAAAACATTTTATTAAAAAATGAAAGCAACAGAGAAGCAATATTATCCTCTGGCTGTCATGTATGCATGAACACATGACTATATGTTTACACAAACCCACAGAGAGAGAGAGAGAGAGAGAGAGAGAGAGAGCAAGAGAAACAGAGAGAAACAGACAAAATACCATGAAAATTATTAAAATATACATAAAATTTGACAAGTTCAATTTTCTAAAATACATCTTAAATATTTCTTTATAATCATGACATTTTAGAACACTTCATGATTATTAGGTGTATTATTTGACAGGGCTCAAACCACCATCATTTTTAGTTGCAGCTACATGCAAGGCATTCTAATAAACATAACATCCTAATCCAGGGCTAAGGCTCATGCATGTAGTCAAAGCACATGTAGAAACTGACATAGGCAGATTGCAAAGAGTCGGCAGTTTGAGGCAGATTGCAAAGAGTCGGCAGCAAACTGTACTTGGCAGCTCAGAGTCAGAGTCAGAATGGTCTGTAACAAAATGGAAGCTTTCTGATTAATAGTCAGGGTCTATATCCAAGAAGCCAGATACATGCTCAGCATCCAGGTCCTGGAGGCTTATTTTGTCTATTGTCTCTTGGAACCAGAGTCCATATTAAATTACATTATATTCCATCCATTTTAGGATGGTTATCCTTAAAACCATTCTGCACCTTTTTCATATTTTGGAAATTTATTTCTGTGTCTGAGGCCGGTAATTCTTCTTTAAGACTCATAATTTTTGCAAAGATTCTGCTTTTATCTGAAAGAAGGGGATTCATCTAAACTTTCAATATCTAGCAGAGACAGGAGACCTACTGATTTCTTACATTCCATTCATGGATCTCTTATGCAAAAACTCGCTATTTAAGTGCACATCTTACCTGATACCCCGAGTCTCTGAAAGCTTACAGCTAAATCTTTTTTGAGAATCACCCTTCTTTTAGGGGTGGATCTTTTTTATTGATGATTTTATTTCATATAATATATTAGTATAGGATAAAAGAAATGATAAGATGGATGAATAATACCCATAGGAAAAGCCCAAGAACCATATAGATGTGACAAAAAAAAACCCAAAAAACAAAAAACATAAAACTAGAAAACATTCATACTCACAGTAATCCAATAAAAACTCAGAACTGTAAACTATAATATGTAGGATAAGGATCTGTAAGGTTAAAAAAAAATTGGACCTTGTACAATGAGACAATGATCCTATCAAAATACCACTGAATGCTTTTGAGGGGTTTGAGCATCTACTGATGGGCCCTGACCTTAAGAGGGATTTGTATGGAAAGTGAGAATCCATTGTAGAAAAATAATTTTATTTGCTTTTGGTTATTAATTGGAGATAGCCTTTGATTTAGGGGCAGGGGCTTGTTCTGACATTCTCTTGCCTGAAACCCAATGTTCATCTCTCAGACAGCAGAGAACTCTAACAGAAGCATCCTCCTATGTTTCAATCCCACTACTATCAGGAAGTTTCACTTACTCTATTGTAACTGCTTTGTGGAAAAAGTATTTCTTTACTGTTCCCCTTCTGCACTTCAATTATCTGAGCTCAAATGAAGGAAGGGTCCAACATATAGTCCAATAGTAAGAACATTCCTACCAAAATAGCTTTTCTCTATTACAGTTTTTATTTTTTGAGAATATGATTTAATTATAACATTTCTCCATTTCATTTGTTACCATATCCTTAGATACACCCATTCACATTATTTTTTCATATGCAGGGCATCCATTACTGGTAATTGATATTGCATACATATACCTCCACATACAGTCTCACATATAACCTGTTCAGTACATCAAATGTTACCTCTATTGTTCCTTTTCATGTATGATGTTTTATAGTTGTAATTTTCACTTAATATGAAGCGTGTGCTTATCAGCATGTTTTTATCGGTGACTTTAGTGAGGTATGTCATATTTGTTAATGTAATTAAATTACTTTGTTTTTTGAAGCAGTAAACCATTTTAATCATATTTATTACATATCATCTTGTTCCTATTGTTTATCCTGTCAGTGGTTCTCAGTCATCTTAATAATGAAACCCTTTTTCATACAGTTCCTCTGGTTGTGGTTACTCCTATCCTTGAATTTATTTTCATGCCTCTTTCAAAACTGTAATTTTGCTAGTGTTATGAAATGTATTATAAATATCTGTGTTTTCTGATGGTCTTAGGTGACTCCTGTGAAAGGGTTCCTCAACCCACAATTAGTCCCAACCCATGGGTTGAGAACAACTGCTCTTTTTAATTTTGTTCCCTCAAAATTTCTGGTCTTGTGGAATATTTGGAAAGGTTAAGAATTCTGGGTTAGGAGTGATAGTCAATGGACACACAGTAGAGGCATATGAAAAAAGCATATACAACAACAGAAGTATTTTATAACTTAGGAATCACAGTGGAAAAAATTCTTATGCTTCAAAGTTGGAGTGATGGATTAATAATACCAGCTAGGAATGTTAAGTTTTACTTAGCCATATTAATCAGGTAAATAAGGATACAGAGTGTAGGGGATAAGGAGAATCAAATTCAATTTTATCATGTCCAATATTTTTTGAAAAACTTTCCTTTTCATTTTGGGTTTGGAAGAAGCTAGCTGATTTATACGTCTCATGGTGATTAAGTTATAGTTTCTATGTTCTTCTCCATTATACAAAGGAGGCTCAATAAACCAATCCAATTATTGGTCTGACTTTCCATTAGGAGCCTCAAACCATGGAGCTGATCCAGGAGCATAGGCTAATTTGGGATGATGGAGGAGGAAATGACCTAAAAATATAGTATAGGGTATTATATTCCCCATTTGTAATAAAGATAACCTGAAAGAAAAACAGCCACTATATTAATTTACTGCACACATTTATATTAAAATGAAATTAAAATTAATGTTTACAGATACATGCATGGATGCTAATATACAGTCAGTTTGTGAGAATTCACTATATTATTTGAATGATGATTGCAGTAATCTTCAATTTTAATAGATCAAATATCAGAACTCCCAGGGACTAAGCCACCAACCAAGGAGTACACATGGCTCCAGCTGCATATAGAGCAGAGGATGCCCTTGTCAGGCATCATTCAGAGGAGAGTTCTTTGGTCCTATGAAGGTTCGATAGATCCCCCAGTATAGGAGAATCAAGGGCAGGGAGGTGGCAATGGGTGGGTGGGTAGGGGAACACCCTCATAGAAGCAGGAGGAGGGGAGATGGGATACTGAGTTTCTGGGTGGAGGGAACCAGGAAAGGGGATAACATTTGGAATGTCAATAAAGAAAGTATCAAATAAAAAACAATAGTTCAGATATCAGATTATGTTTTAAATGAATTAATTTTATTTAAGCTTAATTTTAAATTTAAATATATACTTGCATTATTATTTTGTTGTCTTAGAACAGTATATTACTAAGCACTCATAATTGTTTCTCTAAAATGAGAATTCAAAAAAAATGTCTGCTAACACTAATAATAATGTAATTTTTATTCTTTTTTTCCCATTTTAAAAAATTTTGTATATTTACTTTATATATATTTCAAATGTTTTCCCCTTTGGAAACCCCCTTTTCCATTTCCCCTCCCCCTGCCTCTATGAGGGTGCTGCATCACCCACCCACCCACCCACCCACTCCTCTCTTCCCTCCCTAGCATTCCTCTACACTGGAGCTTCTAAAACCCTCAGGCCTAAGGGCCTCTCCTCCCACTGATGGCCAACAAGACACTCCTCTGCCACATATGTGGGCAGCACCATGGGTCCCTCCTTATATATTTTTTGGTTGGTGGTCCAGTCTCTGGGAGCTCCCTCCATGAGGCTGCAAACCCCCTCAGCTCCTTCAGTCCTTTCTCCAACTCCTCCATCCGGAACCACATGCTTAGTCCAATGGTTGGCTGCAAGCATCTTTCTCTGTATTTGTCAGGCTCTGCCTGAGCTCTCTGGAGACAGCTTATCATGCTTCCATCAGCAAGCACTTTTCAGCATCCAAAGAACATCTGGGATTGGTGGCTATACATGGGATGTATCCCCAGGTGGGGCAGTCTCTGAATGGCCTTTCCTTGAGTCTCTGCTCCACACTTTGTCTCAGTATTTCCCCTTGTGAATATTTTGTTCACCCTTCTAAGAAACACTGAAGTATCCACATTTTGGTCTTATTTGGTGTTATTCTTTGTATTATAAAAATGAGGTCACAGAAAGAGCCTGGCAGAATTTTATTTCACTTTCTCTTCTCTAAAATGTATGCCAGGGAGTGGATGATTTACACAGCCTTGCTTTCCACAGCAGCAATTTATGTTGGATGAAGATAACACAGCTGCTACAACAGCCACAATGCCAAATGCTAGGCTCTCTCCTAATTCAGGTCAAAATAAAAAATAGTTTAGTCTAGTAGTAATATTTTTTTTGTAATTAAAGGTTATGCAAGTGAGAAAGCAATCTTAGTTCATTATCCCTGTTACTCACACACATCCGTGCTTATTTTCTATCAGGCCCTTTCAGTGGCCCTATTTTTATAATCACCTACAATGTGACTGGCGTCTTCTTGAGAGCAATGCTTCAGGATCATGAGGAAGTTCTAAAGAAAGGCTGCACAACCAAACCATTAGGTCACTACCGAAGGTGTCAGTGTGGGAAATGCAGCACACTGTAATAGAAAAGATTGTCACAGGGTAAGATCTGAATGAAAGAATATATATTTTATTGTATTTCTATCATTTAATCATGGTACTATACTTATTGGTAAAATATAATTTTATAAGAATTGAAGTGACCAGAAATTATGTCATATTTCATTAATAATTGTTATTCAATGCTATGCAAAATAAATAGTTGATGATTTAAGCATGTATTTCTGACAGAAGTATTAGCATTATAAGATTCTTTCAGTAGTTTATCCAGACCTGTGAGTAGTTTACTGGATTACTCATGGTTCCTTCATACAGAACTTACTGCATCAAGAGTCAGGCACTCTTCACTGGCTCTTGCATAATTCTCAACCTGAGATGAAGTTAAGTAATAAGTGAATAGACAAACATTAAGGTGCTCATCTTTCCCTCAGGGTCTTTTCTTACACAAACTAGGTTAGTAAATTTTCTCTGTTATGAATACGTTTTTTGTGAATTGAAACATGTTCTCTTGGAAGTATATTTCCAGGGCAAGGTGTGCTGCATTCACTCACATTGTGAAAGAAACTCAGCAGCTTATTTGTTTGTAAAGACTTACTCAACGTGATTCATTTTTATATTTAGTGCGTGATTATCATATCATTGGTGATTGCTCAGTTAAGCTGCTGACAATCATGGTAGAGATCTACTCTGCATCTTTCCCAAGTTATCACTGTTGCTGCCTTGAGGATTTTTTGATGCAGATGCTCCAGTTCCATATATAACCTCCATAAGCTCACTGTTTCACTAAGCAGAAATTTAGAGCAATTATTTTGAGTTTTATGGGTATCCTGTCCTGCATGAATGGACCTTCCATCATGCCTCTCTACAAAAAATTAAATATCAGAATATGTATATCAAAGTGCAGTTATTTTTAAATATATTTCCTCCTTTGAAATTATAAAATAATTAGATAATTTACCCATATGGTTTCTTTCTCCAAATGGTCCTATATAACCCTCATTGATCTTCCAAATCCATGACCAATTTTACATAAGTTCTCATTACAAACATACATACATCTATCTATATATGTGTATACACACACACACCCATAAACACACACATACACACACACACATACACACATACACACACATATTTTTAAATAAATAAATACAACCTGCTAGATCTGTCTAATGTTATTTTCTATGTATTCAAGGCATAATTTGGTATTTCATAATGAATGTATATATGTTTATCCCTTGTTTAGATAAAATTTCTTTTTTCAAACCTTCAGAATGGATTGTATTTTCTCCAGCATCCTTTTTGTTATCTCAAAAGATAGGGTGAATTTAGTGCTTGTATTGCTATTGACATTTTCTCTAAGTTTTCTGGAAAACTCAAGCTGCCCTGAGTGTACCTATTAAATTTCAGGAGTACCTTTCTCAGTTACTTATTTGAACCAGGTATGTTCTTATTCCTACTCTATTGTCTGTATCTTTAGGAAATGTACATTTCTCCACTAAAATGTACTAGTGTAGGAGCCCACGAAAACACACCAAGCTGGCAATATCCACTTGGAAAATTTAGGGGATATTTACCTTTCTTTCTATAAAAGCTATATCTGTATCCATAGAAAGTATTGTGTTTATTAAACATTTTTGACAATATGATGTAATTCCATTATTATCCTTTCCTTTCTTCTTTCCATATCTTGCAGTATAAATTTCCATGTTCACTTTTAAATTTATGGCCTATTGTTTGTTATCACACACACATACACACCCCTAAACAGACAAATACAAAATTTGAGTATATGCATTATGTGAAAAATCCAATTTTTCTCTATTATCAATTTGTGACAGAAGATTTGAGAAACTATTGTTTTTGGATTATACGTGAGAGCAGTTAATAACTGGAAACCAAAGAGAAAAGTGCTGAAAGATAATGATTGGAAATGGAAGAGAGAAAAGGCCCATGATTTACCATACCACCAGTTGGGTGTGGTAACTGTGTCTTCAGTGTAATTTTATTAGGACATGGTGGAGAAAAACCTCCTCAGTGCCTAAGTCTGAGATTACTGTGCTTTGGAAGTTTGTATCATGAGTTAAATGGGAATTATTAAGCATTGTTTTTGATCCTTCAAATTATCTCAAATAATTTTACATTTTCATGTGAGTTTATATGTATAGTGTCATATTCCAATACTTTTATTAATATTTATTTATTTATTTATTGATTTATTTATTTATTTATTTACATCCTATGCACTGTCCTAGTCCTGGTCATCCCATACACAGAGACCCTCCTTCCCCTTCTCCTCTGAGAGGTTGGAATCCCCTTAGTTACCCTGAAGGGAATGAGATTCCCTTTATGTGAAGGGACCAACAGTGTCAAGTAACCTGGACCTCTGGGAGCTCTCACACTGAACTACCAGCCAAAGAACAGACAGGAACTGGGATGAGGCCCTGGCACATATATAGTAAACACACAACACTATCTCCATATTGCTCTTCTCCCATAACCTGGAGTGGAGACTCTCCCTAAAGATATAGCCTTGACTGTGGTATCTGTCCCCCAGTAGGACTTCCTTTTCTATTAGGTTTATAAACAAGGAAATATGATTGGAATATTTTGATCTTGTTCTTATATTCTGGGCAGTTTTACTGATATTAGAGTTTTGGTGGTTTTCTACAAATTTTAGAATTATTTTGATCATAAGAACAATAGCATAATATGTGGGGACTTTAATGCTTTATGTACCCAAACTTTACATTGCTTGTAAATACTGCACTCATACTAATGTTAAAAATATTTGTCTAGTATTTAGGAATTTCTAAATCTCACATAGATCTTACTAATTATATAGAAATTATTTACTGTTCAAATATTCATTTCTAAACGTTTTTCTTTCTATTTTATGATACTAATGCATGCTCTCACCATGCTCCTTATTGTGATCTAAGACTCAGGCACTGAGGAGGTTCTTCTCCACCAAATTCTGATAAACTTTCACTGAAGACATAGTCACGACACCTAGCTGGTGGTAAGATAAATCATGGGCCTTTTATCTCTTCCATTTTCAATTATTAATTTTTGAGCATTTTTCTCTTTGCTTTCCAGTTATTTAATTCCCTTTACATAAAATACAATTAAATTTTTATGTTTTTGTATAGTAGCATGTTTCCTAGCCATATTTTCAAACCATTGTTTTATGCTTGCCTTACTAGTTCTATAGAAATAACATGATGTTATTTCCAACTACATATAGTTTGTTTCTTGTCCTAGAAATACCCACTTTTCATTTTCTACCCTAATTGCCCTGAGGAAAATGTCTAGTAAATGTTTGTGATGTGGTATCCTCTTGTATATTTTTCTTTTTAATTTGTTGAAAGTTAGTGATACATTTCAGATTGTATTATTTCCTTCTATTTAAATATTAACTTTTTATACAGTACATGGCCTGATGTTTTTTGTTGTTGTTGTTGTTGTTGTTCATGGATTCAACTCCCTTAATCAATATGTTGTTATAAATTTATGTAATGAGTTTTGCTCATATTCATCCCAATTCTTCTGTTTCATCCTACACTCTCTTCTGATCTCTAAGTCTTCTTGCTATATTTTTATAATGAATATGAGAATTTAATGAAAGGCTAGTATGTTTTCTACATCTCTGTAGCTAAAACTCTTGCTGTGTACTCATAACACCACTTTCAAATTAATTACCTCTTCTTTAATTACTGTTACATATATACATACACAAAAATCAATGTACATATTGATGTATAAATACAACCTGCTGACTCTGTTTGATGTTCCCAGATTCACAATAGCATGAGTCAACATAGTTAATGTTTATAATGTTTTATTTAAATTGCAGTAAAGTCCTCTAAGTTTCATGGCCAAACTAGCCAAATGAAGTTTGCTGGTTTAAAATATTAGGTATGGTTTGTCTAATTTTAACCAGGGATTGAGTGCAATTAAGAAGGTTAGTTATTGATAGGATGTCTGAGCCAGTAGTACACCTTTAATGATATGTTGCCATGCTGGCCATTGTCTTTCAAAATCATCATAATTAAATTTGACAATTGAGCACTTTTCTCCCTTAACAGCTTTCATAAAACCTAGTTCTCATGTACCAGGAACTAATGGGTGTAGTTGCTGTACAAATTCTCATGATTCCACTTCACAAGCAGTGTTTCACCAATAGGAACTTAACTGCAACCTATTGGAAGTAACCAAGGGCAAGTAATAGACATTTTACTTTAGGTAGTCTCCTGAACTTCCTTATCCACAGATTCAAAAGAGTTTCTCCTGACTCCAGTGATTTTCTTAGAGAGTTAAAGCCCCATGTGGGAAGGTTATTTTACAAAGTGTTTGTAATTTTGTGTACATTTTTCAAATTTATGAGAAAATTAGGAGTAAATATAAAATAATGATATCTTTTTCCTTTTTGGCCATATACAATATATATAATTCATTGTACAAAATGCTTATGTTGTGTTAATTGCAACATTTCCTTTTTCAGTAATTTCTGACTCCATCTTACTAATTATTTTTCACCAATAACTTTAAAACTAATTCATAATTCTATTGCTTTCTTTGCTTGGTTTCTGAATTTTAGGTATGTATTGGTACATAGACAATTTTAACCTATCTTTTCTGCTCTTGAGTCAAGAATTACATTTTCATATTTTATTAACTTTTCCTAATTTAAAAATTTAAAAACTGTGACTACTGCAAATCTCAAAAACTTCTCAGATTCATTGTTTTGTGTGTGTGTGTGTGTGTGTGTGTGTGTGTGATTGTGTGTTGTGTGTGCCTGCACTTGTATATGTTTTATTCTAAGGAGATTGCTCATTTGTTAAATGTTTGTCATGGGGTATGAGGATATGGATTTCAATTTGTAGCATTTAGAAAACAAAATAATAAGAGGGCATGGTGGCATGGCATTGTAATACCAAATTTGGTCTGCAAGTCCTATGAACTGCTAATCTATAGGGTCAATGAAAATCTAAAGTTCAAAGGTAATAAGCTAGAATTCAATTGAGCTAGAAACCCAATGGTCTCCTTGCAATCATACACATGTGCACATATGACAGACCCCTTACAAACCCATGTTCATATACACAAATATATTTAAGAATTCATTTTAAAGCACCTTATTTCATTTAACTAATCTATACATACATACATATATACATACATACAAATGTCATCTTGACAACTAATTTGTCCTAAATTTTGAAATATGATTGAAAGTTCAAGTTTTCCATCTTTACTTTTCTATATTAATATTGTGTCAAATTTGTCTCTCTTATGGCATTTCCTTATGAAGTTTATATGGAGGTGACCATAAAATATTAATATATCTTTGCTCTGGATATAATATTCTTATTCTCTCAATAAACTTCAAAATTACCTTCTTAAAGTCAATGAATTGGGATGTTTAAAAATATATATGCATGTTTTAATAATCTTAAATAAATGCTTATAGCTTTCAGTATACTCTTCTTCATTAATCCCTATGCTTTCATTTAATTTGTGTCACTTATTTCTAATACAGGGTCTGGAGTATGCTGCTCGATGTTGTTGCAACCCAAACAGTAAAGCCATACTTTCTCTCAGCACCCTGAGATTTGCACACTGGAGAATACTACAGTGAACTTCTGGTATTGTAAAGCCACATGCTTTCTGATTTCTTCTTCTTCTTCTTCTTCTTCTTCTTCTTCTTCTTCTTCTTCTTCTTCTTCTTCTTCTTCTTCTTTTTCTTCTT